>RXPK01000112.1:774163-1374163 GCA_004143645.1 Protaetia brevitarsis
AGAGCTGTTGTTGTCCCTATCTTTGCTGCTTTATCGCAGCTGGTCCTTCCGAATCTAGCTCGTTCAAGAAAGGTATGACAGGATGTCAAGGGCCCAGTCTAGGTAAGCTCCCTCTTCGATTGCAAATGCGTCCCAGTGCAACCCCTCGAGTTGACAGTGCTACCCGGTTGAAGGAGGTGATGGTGTTTCATTCGTTCCCCACAAAAATCTACATTCACATTCCTTTCCAATCTAAGCTGACTCAGGTGTCTTCAGTATACAGTGGCCTGAAAGATTCCTGTAATATGCGAAACATTCTTCGCACTCAGGTGAGCATGCTGTAAACTCTTCTGGTTTAAGTTCCCAAAGATTTGATTTACCTCATCCCTGGAGATTGTCCCAATAATTATATTTTCTCGTGGCCATTTCTCCTTTTCAGTTTCTCAGTTTGTACTGCTCTTACCCGCAAAAGGGTCAGGCCTACAAAAGCATTCGAGTCCCTTTTTGCGAGTATCCTTATTTCGTTTCCTTCCCTCCTGTGTGAACCGGAACCCCAGGAGGGTTATTATTTCTTTTGCCTAGTTCATTAATTTACCTAGCATTCCAGACCATCTGGACTGATTTCATATGAGCTCAGGCCTGGATGGCTGCCTGACTATCAGACACGATGAAATTCCGCTTCGATAGTTCCTATCCATAATGAACTGAACAATCTTCCAATACGTGAATTCCGCCTGAAAATTACTTGATATTTCCCAAGCTTCGAAATATTGGTCTAGCCACTTATATTCTATTCAGTTCCTCTCCGTTGAAACGATCATATACATTTGATGCGCAGTTCTATTCAAGTTCAAGATGGTGTTATGACCCTACTGCGCTCCTGTTACTGGGACTTTATGATGAATTCCTTCACTAGCTATTAAACTGTATACATTTAGGTTTATTATATGGTTTTTTCAGTTTTTCTGTGTGTAGAGATGTAAATAAAAAAAAATCTCTTTAACGATTTTGTAGAAGCAATTTGTATTGGTTATTTAGGTTAAAATAATTATTCATTTAATAATTTAAAGGATTATTTGATAATGTTTCAGCCTAGAGTATAAGCAATTAAATATACAAAAGCAATTGTAGTAATATATAATATTTAATTCCATACAGCAGTTAAGTTATTATTATTTTGCGTTCGAAGGGTTTCTTTTTTGTTTGAGTTGGGTTTAGGAGCCAATTTAATTTTTATTATACTAAGTGTATAATTATATTTGGTTCCAGCTGGACATCTTACACATCCCATGGCTTACTAATACCTAACAATGTTCTCTATGACTAAAACACATTACTATTCGTGAAAAACTAGTGAACGTTAGATATCGAAAAATAAATATTAGATAGGCTAGCAAATAATGTACAGATGTTTGTAGGAAAAAAACGCATCTATTTGTTTTAAGCGTGAATTTAGGCCAATTTTTAGCATTGTTGCAAGAAATGCTTTACTTTCAAAACTATTAAGAATAGTATCCCTAATCAATCGATGTAGAATTTGCGCTGCATTCATGCTGTAGTAAAAATACCATGTTCCATGAAATAAAAAAGTTTGTTGTTAAATTATCCACATTGGAGATGCATTTCGAACACCTGTATGTGATTCGATCATTTTTGCCTAACACTTCTACTACGTTTTGTACTACATCGAATTAGTAGAACCACTAAATATCTGATACTCATCAGATTTAATTTCACTTGAAAAGTGCAAACGTCAAAAAATCAACAAAAAGCAAATCATTCAAAAACAGTTGAGTTAGGAGAGGGAACCCTCATATAACAATTGCAAATGACTCGATACATTCATTGTACCGATAAAAATGTACCATTCCATTTAAAATAAGAAGTGAATATCAATATCCTGTATATCGAAGTGCTATAAAGTTGAAAATATTTTCCTTAAATAGATCAAGTGGGCCATGTCTACACTGCAAGTTCAAAATCAATGTCTGCTGAAGTTCAAAAAAATTAATGTCCCAGTTCGGTGGAACCTGTATAAAAGTTACAATTACATGTTAAGTATTCGTTATTCGAATTGATTGACTTTTAATAGTAGGTACTTGTTATTGGAAACAGTCTTATTTGGTATTCGTCTGGGGTTGATTCATATTTAAAAATGGCTTTTTAACACATCAGTAAATTCTCTGTATTTATTATTGCAGATATTAATACATTAGCATCAGATTGTTTTTAACTTCCAGTTGGAATTTGATTTTGAAACTTGCAGTGCCTGCATGGCCTGCTGTGATATATTTAAGGAAAATATTTTCAACCTTATAGAACTTTCGGTATACAGGGTGTTGATATATAACTTTCTTATTTTAAATGGAATGGTACAATTTTGATCAGTACAATGAATGTATCCAATTATTTGCAATTAGTTTACATGAGGGTTCTCTATCCCTAAACTCAACCACTTTTGAGATATTTGTAATTCTGTTGATTTTTTGACGTTTGCACTGTTTCAAGTAAAATTAAATAGCTGATGAGGTACCAGATATTTAGTGGTTCTACTAATGTCGATATACGTACAAAGATGTAAGTAGAAAGTGTTATAGCAATAATGACCGAATCACATACAGGTTGTTCAAAAACGCATCTCTTAGGTATAACAAACCCTAATATCAATCGATGTAGAATTTTGCGCTGCATTCAATGCTGTAGAAAAAAATACCATGCTCTATTTGAAAGAAAAAAGATTTGTTAGCTTAAAGGTATCACATTGGAGGCGCGTTTTCTAAACACCCTGTATGTGATTCAGTGAATAATTGCCTATAACACCTTATAGCTACGTCCCTGTGTTTACATCACTTTAGTAGAACCACTAAATATCTGCTATCGTCATGAAATATTTGATTTATTTGAAAGAAGTGGCAAATGTCAAAAAAATCAAACAAAAACGAAAAAATCTTAAAAAACGGTTGAGTTTAGGGATAGGAAACTCATGTAACTAATTGCAAAAATGACTCAATACATTCATTGTACCGATAAAAATGTACCATTCCATTTAAAATAAGCAAAGTTGATTCAACACCCTGTATACGCGAAGGTGCTTAAAAGTTGAAAATATTTTCCTACGATAGGATAGATCACAGCAGCCCATGAGTACATTGCAAATTTCAAAATCAAATTCCAACTAGAAGTTCAAAAAAATCTAATGTCCCAGTTCGGTGAGACACCGTGTATATTTCGTCAAGTTCTTTCAGTAAAGTAATGCAAATAAAAAATAAAACTTCTTTCAGTGATCTTAGCAGCAGCATTGGATTATTGATTATTTTAAGGTTAAGATAATTATTCGTCAATCGATCGAATTTCCTTCGTAGAATAAACAGCAGTGCTGTAGAAAGTAAGTTAAAATATGTTCTTACATAAGTGTATTCCAATGGCGGTGGCTTGCTAAATAAAAATATCTGAAAGAAAAAAACTTAAAACAAATAAATAAACGACAAAAATGATAGAAATACTTATTTGGAGCTATTCATTCTTCCGAAAAGAATCAAAAAACATCAAACTTTCCTACTTCTACTAGTTCTAGAAACATGCCTACAGGATAAGACCCTGCTTCCACAGATGTAAGAACAGAGTTATAAGAACACTCATATGTTATACAGGGTATTCCAAGTAACTGGTTCATTAAAAGTTTATGAATTGTTCTATTATTTACTTATATTTGAGATTTTGGACACAGTATCTGTTCGATGGAACTATAAATGTAAATACTTAACCAAAATATCACTTCCGGTTGACTGGAAATGAATGTCAACTTTCTTATTTTAAATAGAATGATATAATTTTTTATTCATTTTTGGATTCTACAACTATAAATCTGTCAATTTTCATTAGCTATTCCTATAGCTACATGTTGCCGTTTTTGAGTTATTTAAGTTTTTCCTTTTTTTTTTTGGTCATAATCATTGCATCATTGAGAAATTAAATATCTCGGTTAATACTGCAAGTAGAGACTCCAAATTGCTATGTTATGAATGTAGATATAACTCTAAGAAAGGTAAGCACACTTTACATTCTAACATACAGGGTGTTAAAAACTGAGGAACAAAGTGACATATTTTCAAATGCAGAAAACTCATTTTCTTTAAATAGAACACCCTGTATTTTAATTCGGAATTAGGAAGTAAATATCATTCCCTATCGCTTTATATGAGCATTCCCTATACCTATCTTTAATAGATTTTGAGATATGAGCGACTTTTTGTTAAACAGACTAAGTAGCCCTATCTTTAAATGTTTGTAGGTGGCTCTGATATGGAATCACGTCAAATTCATGTATTATTTTTGAATAACCATACAAGAATGTCTGTTCGAATAGTTATTTCTATTAATATTGCGATGTACAAAAGTGTAATTACAATGATATACATAAACACTATTGGTTAGTCAATGAATTTGACATTAATCCCATTCAGAGCCAGCTACAAACACGCAAAGGTAGGGCTACTTAGTCTGTTTAATAAAAAGTCGTTCATATCTCAAAATCTATTAAGGATAGATATAAGGAATGCTGATATAAAGTGATAGGGGATGATGTTTACTTCTTAATTCCGAATTAAAATACAGGGTGTTCTATTTTAAAAAAAGAATACTTAGTCTGTTTAACAAAAAGTCGCTCATATCTCAAAATCTATTAAAGATAGGTATAGGGTATGCTCATATAAAGCGATAGGGGATGATATTTACTTCTTAATTCCGAATTAAAATACAGGGTGTTCTATTTTAAAAAAAGAATACTTAGTCTGTTTAACAAAAAGTCGCTCATATCTCAAAATCTATTAAAGATAGGTATAGGGAATGCTCATATAAAGCGATAGGGGATGATATTTACTTCCTAATTCCGAATTAAAATACAGGGTGTTCTGTTTTAAAAAAAAATGAGTTTTCTGCATTTGAAAATTTGTCACTTTGTTCCTAAGTTTTGAACACCCTGTATGTTAGAATGCTTACCGTGTGCTTACCGTTTCTTAGAGTTATATCTACATTCATAACATAGCAAATTTGGAGTCTCTACTTGCTGTATTAACCGAGATATTAATTTCTCAATGATGCAATGATTATGACTTAAAAAAAAAGAAAAACTTAAATAACTCAAAAACGGCAACATGTAGCTATAGGAATAGCTAATGAAAACTGACGTATTTATAGTTGTAGAATCCAAAAATGAATAAAAAATTAGAGCATTCTATTTAAAATAACAAAGTTGACATCCATTTGCGGTCAACCGGAAGTGATATTTTAGTTAAGGTATTTCACATTTATAGTTCCAATCGAACAGATATTGGTGCCGAAATCTCAAATATAAGTAAATAATAGAACATCATAAACTTTTAATGAACCACTTACGTGGAATACCCTGTATAGCGATGGACGTTGAGTAACTTTTTCTGAAACCATGTTGGCAGTTACATACTAATTTATTTTTAATTAAGAACTCATCTAGTCTGTTTAAGATATAATATTCCATTTTTCTTTTTTTTTTTTTTTGAACAAGAAGGTGCTAAGGCAATAGGTCTATAATTTTCTAGATAAACTAAAACACTTTTTTATAAACAGGTATTAATTAATATTTTTTAATAAGTTTCCGTGGGTAATTTCATATTACAGCTTTATTATTTTTTTTACACCATATGTCCTAAATTAAATTTCCAATTGGAGCAACCTACGATTTTAACATCAATTAGAAATCAAATCAAATTAAACAATGATTTAATTAAAATATACCATTAGTATTGCATGTTATCTAATAGACATGGATATCATAGGCCGCTTTAAATATCAATTTAATTGAAGACACTCTATGATTAATATAATAATATTTGCAATAATGTATGTAGGTTAAAATTCATAATTTTCAGAACCTCGATTGGGATCCTTTCAAAAACAAAGCAAGAAGAACTATCCCGTTCCAGCAATAATGACAGTTGAAAGAAAATCTTCAAGGAAAGATGTAACGACTCCATCGACAGCTAAAATTGAAGCAACGAAATCCGCAGACGTGAATAAACAAAATTCAGATACGGCTGAAATCTCAGAGCAAGGCGAAACTGGAAACTTCGAATATAGCAAAAGATGATGCCAAACTTAAAGATGATGGCAAATTAAAAGAAACTACCCAACCAAACGGATGAGTCTAAATCCAAAGACGATGTTAAACTAAAAGATGGTGCAAAACTCAACGATGATTCCAATCTCAAAGACGATTACAAACTTAAAGATGATCCCAAACTTAAGGATGATCCCAAGCGCAAAGACGAAGTCCCAGTTACTGTAAATTCCAGAAGCTATATCAACGATCATTCGGGAAATCATTTAGACGTGATTCCAAAGGCAACAAAACATATTGGAAGTGATCAAAACCAAGAAGAAAAGACCGCCATCAAACGTAATCCCATTGACCATCCCAAGCAATCTGAAGATGCAAATCAACACCAAGACCCTGTAGTGAAACCGAACATCGGTAAGCCAGGATTCAAAGGATTGAAGAAGATCATAGATGACACCCTAGGCGAAACCAAACCGTCTAAACCTTTAATCCCAGGCTTTAAGAAACCGGCAATTAATTCTTGCGGCACTCTTGCAACCAGAAGGCAGCTACATGAGGCTGGTGAACGCATATCGAATTTACTAAGCAAACTAGAGCAACCTTATTTTAATTGTGGTGTGTTGAATACTGAAATTGAGGCTATCAAGGGTATGCTTCAGCACGTCTTGATTCACACTCCTGTGGATGGCAAGCGTAAAGAAGTGGATCGAACGAAGATTATCGACCAAATCAAGGAGAGGCAAGCGAAGATCCATGCCAGGTTCGGTCATCGGGAAATTGGTAAACATGGACGATTGGGAGCACGTAAGGGTATTGGAAGGGAAGCATCTGTTGAGGATAAGTCAGAGGTTGAAGATCTGAGAGGTGGTAAAAGAGAAATAAAAAAATTGTGAGAATAAGAAAATAAGAATAAACTGTTTTTTTTTTTTATTATTATTAATTGAGTTTTAGTTACTATCCTGACCGTAGCAAAATTGTGGAGTTTTGTTTTTTCACTACTAACAAGAGATGATCCTTTACCCAGAAAACTGAAATTTAGGGAAACGTACAACTACTTACTTACCCAATCAGAAAGTGGTTCAAAAATATTTCAAATAAAAAGGTGTGTGATAGTCGATATACCCTACTTAACTTATATTAATTGACCAAATTAATACTACATGTTCAATATTAAGAAAGCGATCATGAGGTTGCATTTAGAATTATCACACAGAGAAAAAAAATTTAATAATCATAAATAAAAATACAATTATCGTAAGTAAAAAGTTCAGCTGGATAAGGAACAAAAGCACAGATTACTTAGCACGCACTAGTAAAAAAGAGATCCTAAACACTGATACTAACAAGTAGCAATCTAAGTTACTTACGGTCTGCTTCATACCGGTAACTTATGAAGTTACTTATGATAATTAAACTGAAGTAGTTAAGCCAGAGAATATATGTAGTTGCAGTAAGCAAAGATTTGCCCTTGTCAAGTAGTAGGTGTATTGCTGTGAGTGAACTATTCTATAACAGCTATCACACCTTCATAATTAATACAAGCTATTTAGATTACTTGTGATAAGGAAAAAGTATCATTAATGCACGTTCAGTGAATACCTGATATATAGAAGGTAATGGTTTGCTATAAATATACAATATACTTACCTTAAGTTTGTTGTTCAACTATAGGTAGTGTAGGAAACGAGGAAGTTTAGTGAATATTTATTAAGTAGCTTACTGTGTACTCTGTGTGAATAACTGATAAAGTACCAAAAAAAAGTTCCGAAAATCTTTGATTATTTATGCAACCGCAACTATAAATGCTGCGTACCGAGCAATGCGTAATTCAAAATTGTTTGCAAATAATTTTTAATTACTATTCAGTTTGCTGTAGCTTCGATTGCATTAATAATTGAAGATTAAATTCGCATTTATTTTGTTAAAGATGGAACATAATACTTATTACTTAAGAAAAAAAAAAGCAGTATTATTAGTAATAGTTTTATTTTGTATAGGACAAACACAGTGACTGCCTGATATGAATGAAAGATATTGGTTTCACTTTAACCACAGTTTTCTTTAAACAATTTACAACGTAATGACTCATAAATTATATTCCTTAATAATGAAAAAATGAACAAAGCAATAATAAATGATAAGGTAAACGGGGCCCCCTTGAAACGTTATTCAGTTATTGAAATTATTTAAAACTAAACAAAGGACAAAGAGAAATATGGCTTTGAAGTTACAACTAATAAAAGAAATAATATACCTAGGCGGTAAACTTGCGGTTTCTGTTGGTTCTTTGCACTGGGTGTTGTCTTGGCGAGTTGATCCTCTGTCGACATACGTGGCGGTTATGTCCGGTGATCGCCTCGAAAACGGGTACCTCGTCGGGGTATCCCTAACTGCAGGTAGCACTTAGACTGTCACTCAGCTAGCGACGGCATCCACACTTTAACTTCACCAGCGGCCGCAGATATCATCACAATGATGGGGAATTCAAATATCCCACCACGTGGTTTAAAACTGCAATCTTGAAACATCCGATTGCTTATAGGGTCGGTACTTCTTCTTTCGGTGGAATTCTTTATACAGATGGGGCCTTGAGTTAACTCACCCGGCATTTTTAATATATTTGCGTTCCAACTGGCCTACAATGGCCGTACTCCTTGGCCACTCTTTTTCGACAACCTTTTCCCACGTCCGTAACTCTTACTTGACGGTAGTCCGCGCCTGCGCGCGTAGCCGTCTCGGGGACTATTTCATTACTCCGCCGCATTAGCCAATCAGGAATAGTAAAACAATCACGGGGTGGCAGCAAAACTCAAATAATTATAGTTGTGACAAGTTGTTACCTATTTAAGAAAATACGTGCGTTTAATACCGATCAGCATTGTTGTTACTTCTACTATAACCATGTGCTGTAGTTAGATATAGTACCAGTAGTCATAAGTAATACGTTACTTACCACAAATTAGTCAGGTACGCTGTGTAATAGCCGTTAATAAAAGTACTATTTACAGTAACAACTTGCATTCAGGAAGCTGGGTTTAGTTGCAGGTATTAATTAACGAGAATAGTTCCAAGTAAAACTTTATCTATTGTAAATAATTTTCCTTTTAACATTATCCGGTTTTCTAAGTGTCATCTTTGCAATCACTAAATGGTGCTCGGTGTTTACGCTGGTACCTCTATATGATCTGACGTCCTGTATCCATCTTTCTCTCTCCTTTTTTATTAGTATGTGGTCAATTTGATTACCGACTGTTCTTCCAGGAAGGAGCCATGTTATTTTGTGTTGGGTTTTATGTTGGAACTTAGTGCTTGCTATAGTCATATTCCATTGAGCCGCCAAATTACACAATCTGATTCCATTGTCTGTAGTAATATCGTGCAATGAATATTTTCCGATAACATTCTTGAGGTAAGTTTCCTTCCCGATTGTTCCATTCGTTCCTTGTGTATTTTCTCCTCCATATAAAATGGAATACTTTTCCCTGTCGATTCGCCCCTCCACTTTCCAACGAATTTCTTGTAGTGCAAGTACCTCTATACGATATCTCTCCATTTCTTCCCCTATCTCCTCCATTTTACCCACTTCTAGCATTGTCCTCACATTCCAAGTTCCAATCCCTTACTTTGAATCGCCTTCTCTCCCTTTTTTTCGCGTTATTTATTACATTGCTCTTTTTAGGTTTCCAAAGACTCATTTCGTTTCTAGTTTCCTTTATCCTTGTTCCTTGCCGGGTCGTCATTAATTCCCCTCCGTTCGCTATCATATTTAGTTTTTTGAACATTTTGGTTTATCTTTTGGTTCTACTAACTTCTGTTCAGTTTTATCCCATTTCCACACCTCTCCATTTAATTCCATTTTCATGTATCCCACTTTTACTCTTGCCCCTTCGGTCTTTACTTTCCTTGGATGATCTCTTATGCTTTTCTGAATTTTCTGCTCTGCTTTGGTTAGTTCAGAATCTATGAATATGGTTTTCCCCTTCAGCATACCCTTCTTCATTAATACCTTCTCTTTGTCTAACCACTCATTCATTTCCGTGACATATATCTTTTGCCCAATTTTAAATGCTCTTTTAACTCTCGCCGTTACTTCTAACTCTTTATTTAGTACTCCTTCGATTTGCTGTTCTAAATACTTCTCCATAACCACCCCATTTGTAAGCATAAATATTTTTTTGTTAGGAACGTTAGAAATGGTACCTACAGAGACATCTATTTTTTAAAAGAGTTATTAATTTTATCATTATTGACAGTGATGAAATTTTTTATAATCTTGCCCAACCTTAAGATTAAAAAGAATGGAATTACCCTAGTAATACACACGTAAAAGCAAGCGAAATTGTTTCGTTACCAGTATTTATTTTTCATCGAAAAAGAGAATCGCAATTGAACGCCGCGTCCCACAGGAAACGTTCGGGGAATGGAACGAAACGGCATCCCGCATACTTCCGCTTAATTCGAATAGTTTGGCGCGGGGTGCCGCACGCACCGCTCTGACTTTCGCACGCTAGCCCCGCCGGCTGTAATGTATTCATTATTCACCCGACTCGCGCTGCGAAACTCTCCTATATTGCATTACTTAAATTTCGTGAAGGCGGCCACGACCGATCCCGACGGAGAGCGGAGGCATTTGTACTAGCGCGCGCGCTGCCAGTCGGGCTAAAATAATCGAGCATCGCCCAGGGATCGACGCGGCCGCGGTGGAGAAACGATTGTCGTAAAACAAAATACGGTTTCGCTAGCCTGGCGATAGCAATGTTTTATTTCAATTTAACGGGGAAAACTCGACTACGATAGGAGCCCTATTCATTATGACCGCTTTTAAAGTCCGGGCTATGGCGTTTCGGGAAGTTGGTGAACTAAACTAAACTTTCGTTCAGCTATTCGAGAGGAAGCTTTGTTTTAAAATTTTGACATATGCGCCAATTAAAAATAAAATAGCGTCTACTTTCTCCCCTATATTTTTTCTTTATCTGCCTTGGAAGGTCAAATTATTCTCCTTATAATCTAATTTAATAGGGTCACATCGGAAAGAAGTAAGACTCCATGGTGATCTGTGGAGGACTGGGAAGCTTACAAATTACTTTGTAGGCAATATAAGATGGAGATCCGTTGTGGTCAGAGGCGAGCTGGAGAAACTCCTGTTACTACTCTGTCGAATCGACCCTACAGCTGGCTCCGCTTAACCCATAGTCCCCTACAACGTTTTATCCGTAACGTGTCCTACCAAGGTGTGCCTCACAGGCACACATCTATTGTACACATTGTTGATGTAATAATAGCAAAATATGCATTATTTATTTCATGTAGTAGGTATACAGTAAGATTAAAACATATAGAAAGAATATTGTGTGTCAGAAGATATAATTTAAAAATAGTACAAGATAGTAAAATATTTGAAAGTTATTTATGTAGTTTGCAATTTGTGCACGTGAGTATTTTCTCTGAATGTTCACCACAAACCGTTTGCTTACACTTATCACATAACTGTGTTGACATTCTGCTTTCTTTGATGGGCAAATATAGCACCGTTTTCGTTTTCTTACTTCTCGAGCCGAAGACTCCCCTGTGGTTGGTACTTGATTCAACGTAGTTTGTATCAATGAAGTATGACTTTTATGCAAGCCCTCAAACTACGACGTCTAATTTGCCCCAGTACTAATTCTGTTGTAATTTCTCGTAAGAAAATTTTGTGAAGTCTTCGTTTATTGGAAATATGCCAGTCAGGATGGATATTTCTCCAAATGACAAATGAAGCTACTCCACACACATCAATTATATTGAAAAAAATAGACCAAAGGCCACCTATTAGTTTTGCGTTTCACTGAATATGTATGTACCATCTGATCAAGTGTATCCACCCTCCTTTCGTGGAATTGTAGTACTTATTGATTTCAGATTTATTTTTATTTTCCTCATCAATGGTGGAGTCGTTGTGCATTGTAGATAATAATATGACACAGCGATTTTTCTTAGGTACATAAGATACCAAAGTCATTGTCTTCTGAAAACCAAACAAGTTGCTTTCAATATTCCGTCGCCTGTGAGGTAAAAATTTGGTGGTATGCAGCGCTTATTTTTTCTGAGCGTTCCTACACAAGTTAGGCCTTTGGTAAGCAAACTGGATGCAAGCTCGTAGCTGGTGAAGAAGTTGTCGAACGTAATATTCCTTTTAGTTCTCAGAAAAGGTTCACAAAGGTCTTCAACCACCTTTTGCGCTAAGTTTTCTGCTCTGTTGAGACCTTCTTTTCCTAAGTACGGTATACCACGTAACGGATAACTAGTTCCACTATCGCATATCACCAAATTTTCATACCGTACTTATCTGGCTTGCTTGGCAGGTACTGTCGGAAAGATACACGACCTCTAAAGGCACCAGTTGTTCATCGATGGTTAGATTACTGCCAGGAAGATAATATTTCAGCAAGTTTGTATTAACACGGTCCACAGGTCTCTAATTGGTGCCAACTTGTCCTTTTGCCTTCGGAGGGTTCTGGTCGCTTTATCGTCAAAACGAATAAATCTTAGTAATTGAGTAAATCTATTTCGTGACATACACGCTCGATAAACAGGATTTCCATATAAAGGATTCCATAGCTCATTATAGTCCACCATTCCTTGTTTATTTCTTTCCAGCAGTAATCAAAAGGCCAAGAAAGCACGGATTTCAACGTCGTCAACTGGTTTCCACAAATCGCCAAGAATACGAACAGCTCCTTATTAGTGAAAGTAACCACAATACCAATACCGTATCATCAAAAAACAAATTGAATGCGTCACAAGGAGTATCAACATGCACTCCAGGTGGAAGTTTCACTTTGTTCAAAGCTGTTGTAATTATGTTGTGTGCACGTGTTTTTCCCTTGGCAATCAGCGTGGCATTCCACTCGGTACCATCTTTTCCAATAAAAGTTTGCGAATGGCCGGGCGGTTCATCATTAGCATCACTATCGTCACTTCCTTCTTGTTCATCGCTTTCTTCATCGCCAGTTTCTTGATAATCCGCTTCACTAGAAGAGGTTTCGTCATTTGGCTCTTCTTCATCTTCACCATCATTTACATTCCTTCCCAAATCCTCATCACTTCCTACAATGCATCGAGCAACTCCTTTTCAGTTAGTGGCCGGCGTCGGTCAGTCAACCAATCGGTCATACTTTCTGCATAAATTTCAAAACCAGATAAGCATAAAACAACAAATCTATTTTACTGGGGTCAATCAAAACTTTATTTTGCTTACCTAGTCTATACTATACTCTCTACTAGGTAAAAGAAATAAATTAACCAATAGACACCTAAAACGGCCAATGCGTTCGTTAGGAAAGTCACAAATACACTGATAGCAATGCAGTTTGTAAGCTGACTGTTTTAAGCAAAACGCATTTAGGGAATTCCCCTTCATATGCAACTGGAAGTTCTTACATACAAGGGGAAAGTCCCGAAATATAAAGCATATCTTATTACGGGGGATTTACCCACATACCTAGTTTTAAATAACGTAGCAATGCATTTATAGTATAATAACAGTATGTGCCTCAAAACACCCTTGGTAGGACGTGTCGGTAAATTATGTTTAATTTTTTTAGTAAAATAGGAAAATATTTTTAAAAAATTTTTATGTCATTCTGTGTTAAATAGTTATTTTGAGAATACAAAATCCTCCAGTCTGTGGACAGTTAACTTACAAAGTTCCAGCAATTTCAAAATCAATTGTGCCTAAAAGCACACCTTGGTAGGTTTAGGGTTAAAGAAAGTCTTAAGCAAAGACACCAGCCATCAACTGGGACTGTTAAAACGAGAGGTGGGCACTTTTTTCGTCGGACCCTCTAGAAAACAGCCGAGATACTTATAACCACTCACTTTCCGGGCAGTGTGATTCACGATACACCTGCGTGGAATGACCCTCATGGCTCGCCTCCACTGAGGAGGATTGGGCGGTGGCGAAAGGGTGGTAAAAAGAACCCGGATTCTCTGGGCATGTTAAAAGTTTTCAACCATTCAAGTCACCTGGCCTGGACTGTGGTGTTTCCGCCCTACTACACATGGGGCGGCGGATTCTCTGCTCAGCCCATTGGTGACACTGTTCAGGGGGTGCTTGCTTGGAGGTACGTACCTGAGGAATGGAGGGAAATAAGAGTGGTTTTCATACAAAGCCAGGGGCTTTCCGACTATACCTTGGCTCTACATCATAACCGGCCGATAAGTTTGGACCAGTTTTTCTGCTGACGACTTTGGAACGACTGTGCGACCGTTTATATAAGAGACGTGGCCTTACCTTTGTATCCACTTCACACAAACCAACACGGCGTACATCCCGGAACGGTTCACCGAATCTGCCCTCCACTCTGTGGTGCGGCGGATAGGGAGATCGTTGGACAATAAAATGTCTACCCTGGGTGTATTCCTAGATATAGAAGGAGCTTTTGATAAAGCTTCCGTCAATAGCATTGTCAGTGCCTAGCCAGAACACGGTTGTTGAGCCGGCCCTTGTAGGATCGCTCACTGATGTTAGAGCAAAGGGCAATAGAAATAAGTGTCGGAGGTGCCAGTGTGAGGGGGTTTGGCAACTGTTTGGCACTGCTCTCGGTTTCTCGGACGACAGTCAAGTATCTGGGTATCACTTTTGACAGAAAACTGAGCTGGAGCAAACATGTCAAAACAAAAGCTGAGAAAGCGTGTAAGGCCTTTTGGCAGTGTCGCCGCGTGCTGGGTAGGACTTGGGGACTCTCCCCGAAAATTACCTTGTGGCTGTACACTGCCATAATTAGGCCCATGCTAACTTATGGTGCCCTCGTCTGGTGGTCAAGGGTGAGACAAGTGGTAGCCAGGAATGACCTGATGCATGTGCAGCGCATAGCATGTCTTAGCATTACAGGGGCAATGCGCACTACGCCGACGGCGGCAATGGAAGCCCTCCTAGGTGCCCCTCCCCTGGATCTGTTCGTGGAGGAGACTGCTTTTAGAGCAGCTATAAGGTTACAGTCCCGGGGTCTTCTGATCGGGGAGTGGGGGGGTCGCGGCCACGTGCGCATCATCCATGAGGGCGTCGCTAAGGCGTCTCTTCTTGGTGCCGCGAAGGACTGTGTGTCTCCCGTATTTGCTTTCGGCAGACACTACCGCGTTCATGTCGACCCCTGTGTCGAATCACTGCCTTCGATTGCTATCTATACAGACGGATCAAAGACAAAAACAGGGACAAGTGCGGGACAGACCTCAAGCTTAACTTAGAGTTGGCACTAGGTAGGGTCGCTACGGTTTTCCAAGCGGAGGTTCTGGCGATCCTGCATGGTGCCGAAGAAATTTTAGCAAGGGGCATTAAGGGACGACGCATTGTCCTTTACAGTGATAGCCAAGCTGCCCTTAAAACCCTTAGTAGTTATAAGATCGCCTGGGGCCTAGTACTTCAGTGTCATAGTGCCTTGGAAGCGATCGCCATTGATATTGACTTGGTACTGAGATGGGTTAGAGGTCATAAAGGTAATCTGGGAAACGAGGCTGCCGATAGGTTGGCGAGACGGGGTTCGTGTTCTCCTTACGTGGGACCGGAGCCTGTTCTTCCCATTTCTTCGGCTACACTCAATACCCTAATAAACCGGTGGACCACTACTCTACACGAGGAGAGATGGGCTCCATAACCACCTGCTGTCAGGCGCGCAAGCCATACCGACCTGTCGTCATACGGCTCGCGAGCGTAAGTGAACGCAATATTGCATTATGCTATAGTAATCCATCAGAGAGCTTATTACATTCTACATCACTCTTAAATGTAAATTCTACTTTAGGTTTTTTGTTTTTTATTGTATTTGAAAAAGAAACTTTTACTAAAGTACTGTTAAAGAAAAATGCATATTCATATTTTTGATAGCACGTTAGGAATAAATAACTAGTTATTTGTATTTTCCTACTAGTAAAAACTCATTATAAGCCGCAGTGATGTTTGTTCCCAAATGAAATGTAAATTAGTGCTACAAATATGCAACTTTACTCCTGCAGACCAAATGAACACCTAATGAACAGTTACCGTTCTACATGCAATATCAGATTTCATTATGCAATCCACATGCAGCGAATACGGCAGCTTCCATTAAAACTTTACCGCGTCTAAGAAATGCCGGCAACCAGTTCTCGCAGCCGTAGCAGGACGAGATAAAATATCTCTGCTCCTGACAACAGGAAGTATAGCCGGAAGTTTCGTTTTCTGACTACTGCCTTGTGTAGATATGAACCGAATAACCTACTCCCTTAGGATCTTTCCTCACTGAAACGCCACGTACTAGGAATGGGAAATAAATTGGGTTTCAAAGTTCTTTTTTTACATAATTCGTTATTTAACTCTCTTCTTGACAAATTTAAAGTGCAGCAACTACTAGAAGTTTAGAGAGAAGCTGTCATGGTATAAGTAGAGGAAAGATTAATTAATAACTAAAGATCGTATCCTAGGAGAATGTTTTTTTTTGGTATTATTACGGCAAGTGCTTTACTGAAACGCCCATAGAGAAAAAAGATTATTTCTCGCAAATATAAATTCAAATAAATTATCCAAAGAAACTATTTATTTTCGCCCCTTAAGGCTGGCCAATCAGAAAATACAACTTATTTTTGTTATTTTTTTTTGTCTTCGGCATTGTTTGGAATAACATGCACACTGAGAAAAAGATTCTTTTCCACAAAAAAAAATACATAACTTTGAAAAAAATTATTGCACATAAAGAAATTTTACTTGAATTAGATATAATAACTTAAAAATGATATCAGTGCTTTCTTTGAAGCGATGAAATTATTTCTTTAAAATAATATCTTCTATTCAAATAAATTAGCTTAGCAAAAAAATATTTGTTTGATAGGTGATATCAAGTATGATTTTCTTAAACAAACTAGTTATTTCATACAAAGTCAGTACAGTTACAGACAAAGTAGTTCTAAATTTACATCAAACTACACTGCAATTATTTTGCACATACATAATGAAACCTTTTATAATAACTATTTTAATATCCGATCACCGGCGATTACAACTATCAAGTTTTTTAGGTTAATGATGTCACCGGATGCTACGCTAGATGCAACGAATGATGGTGGATCATTACATTTTGTCCAATATGTATCAACTACATGTTTGATCCTTAATATATTTATATAATATGCGCAATATACCTGCTATGTATTATATATGTCTTTCACATGGATACATCAAACATATTGCATTACTGACGTATTTAACATGCTATATTTCATATGTAATAAAATGTAACGTAAATGCAATATTGTTATGTATTTAATATGTAACTGCAATGAAAGGTGCTGTATGGAAAGCCTTTTACACGTTTAATTATTAAAAAAAGTTGTTTATTTCATTTTTGTGTTGTGTTCTTTACTTCTCATTGTTATTATTACATTATTAACATTAGTAGCTTGAACAGTTTCCATTATATTTAGTTCTAAGTATTAGATAATATCTCACCATGGTATTTTCTCATTTGGAGAAATGCGATATGCTGAAAGCATACATTGCATATAATGCATATATAAATTATGCATTTACTTTTTCTTTTTCAATTTAATTTCGACGACATTATTTTAAGATGTAGTATGTTAAAATCAATCACAAAGACAAGTATCTGTTTTGTTAAACATGAATTTGAAGTAACCAACAAGGCCAAAAGAGCTCTGATGGTGTGCAGAAACTTTGCAGGGAAAAATTGGGGACGCAACCCAAAAATACTGCTTTGGATGTATACAGCGATAGTGAGACCGATCATCACCTATGCATCAGGAGCAAAAGAACTAATCTGGCCACCGCGAGAATTAACCTCTCGAAAGTGCAAAGGTTAGCATGTGTATGCATAACGGGGGCTATGAGAACCTGCCCAACAGCAGCTATTGAAGTAGTATTGGATCTTCCCCCCCTCCACATTGTAGTACAGAGTATGGCGAAAAGAACCGCACTAAGAATGGTCAAGGAAGGAATGATTAGGCATAGGCCTCAATCTCCTGACGGTGGTCAAACCTGGGATAAGCTCCGGGATGATATGTTAAAAAAATTTAGTTTTGTGAAAGAATTCACCATAAAGCTAAGTAACAGGAGCGAGTGGGATCATAACACCATCTTGAACTTGAATAGAAATGCCATCAAATGGTACACTGATAGCTCCAAAACGGCAGAAGGAACTGGAATAGGAATATATGGGCCTAGAACTACATATTTCGAAAGCTTGGGAAAATACCAAGTATATTTCAGGCGGAAATACACGCTATTGGAAATGTGTTCAGTTCATTATGGATAGGAACTATCGGAAGCAGGAGATTATCATCGTGTCTGATAGTCAAGCAGCCATCAAGGCGCTGAACTCATATGAAATCAGTTCCAAGATGGTCTGGGAATGCCTAGGGAAACTAAATAAACTAGGCAAAAGAAATAAAGTAACCCTTCTGTGGGTTCCGAGTCACACAGGAGTGGAAGGAAACGAAATAACGGATAACCTCGCAAAAAAAGGGGCTGGAATGCCTTTTGCAGGGCCTGAACCCTTTTGCGGGTTAAGTAGCAGTACAATACTGAAGAAACTAAAAATGGAAATGGAGCAGAGAAAATCCAGTTACTGGGAAAATCTCCAGGGAATGAGGCAAAGTAAAATTCTTCTGGGAACTTGGAGGTTTACAGAATGCATCAAGTAACCTGAGTAAGAATAATGTTCGCATATTAACAGGAATACTTTCAGGCCATTGTAGACTGAAAGGACACCTGAGTAAGCTTGGATTGGAAAAAGATCCTGAATGCAGATTTTGTGGGGAACAGGATGAAACATCCATCTACCTCTTCTCAAACTGCGTAGCACTGTGCAACTCGAGAGCGTTGCACCAGGGAGCATGTGAAATCGAGAGGGAGACTTATTTAGACTGGGGTCCTCTGACATCCTACACTTTCTGAAAAGAATAGAATTGGAAGACCAGCTGTAAAGTAGCAAGAATAGGGGTCACAACAGATCTTTTAGGTCGCAGTGTAACATCACCCTTCTATTTACATACATTACATTACACCATACATACATATTTTACTAATTATCTTAAAAAGTATCCATTTTAGATGGGTAATGAATACGACTTTTTTTTGTATTTTTATAAGGGCAATTTGATGAGAAAGACAAAAGTAGGTAGTTGTATTAAAAAAAAAAGTTTTGACACTTTTTCAATTCGAAAATTTAACTGAAATTTTCGGACACGCTGTATAATGTTTTCGAAAAATTCATTCGGTTTCGGATGCTACCCTATACGGTCAACAATTCTACAAATTTCCAATTTTCTAAATTAAATACCTTTGCAGTTGTAGAAGTTCAGATGCACTCGTCCATCTGTGAAGAATTTAAAAAAAAAGCAAATATTTCAAGTATGGTTGAAAATAACAACATAGTTGTTTTAACAAACTTACTTTAGATTTGAACGAGGAATTAAAAAATGTAATAATATATAGGGTGTTCCATTTAAAATAACAAAGTTGACAACCACTTCCGGTACAACCGGATGCGGTAGATTATTAAAAATATTTTAGTTCAATAGCACAGGTCGGCTTTAGTATACTGCAAAATTTTTAGAATTTTCCAATGTATACTCTTTCATATATCGATCGATGTAGTTCGTCGTGAGACACCTGTATTATTATTATCTCGAATGCAGATAATATTATTATTATTATGAGTTAGACCTTGCATAAAGATCTCGAACCAAAAAGCTATAATATAAAAATCATTTTGGCGAACACATTAACTGGAATAGCCATTATGCGTTGTAAAATTTCGGAGAAACTTGTTTTATCGATTTTATTACTTTATATTTATATTACTGATTGTATGAACGTTTATATTTTGTTTATAGGTATATAAATAAATTAATTCTAAAGGCTAAATCTTCAAAAGCTTACCTTAACCGCCTTTCAGTAAGTGAAATATACCCAATTCCCCTTGATTCTTGATTATTTAGTTCTTAAGTGTTTACTTCCGCTTAATTAACATATGCTATACTGTGATGAAAGGTTATTCGCACCGTGTGGTATAATTATTATTGTTAGTTGAACGACCTCCAGAAATGTAAATCTTATTACAGTTTCGCGTTCTAGATTTTATGGTAACAAGGTTGATGCAAGGACAGATAGAAACGATAACATATAAATTGTAACAAATTTATTTATATTATAACAAGTAAGGTCAGTTGTATTTATTGCATGTAAACGCTCACTCATTCCTTCTAACACAAATAGCAGAAAAAATACTGTAAGGCATCGTGATTTCCATCAATTTACGTATTCATAATTGAAATGGAAATATTTATCACTTAAGTAGTTGTATAAATGTATATCCTCTTATAAAGAAGATAAATAATGTATATCGATAAAAAACAGATTACAATTCACTACAATACATTCTAATCTCTAATTAACCACACAATCTCCATATATTATACATATAAAATGTGTAAATAGCTACGTATCATTATTCTAAGTAATTATGTTCATGTAATGGCATTAAGCAACTTCTCCAGTAATCCTGTGCGATCTGGCGTAGATTATATCCAATTTCTTCTGTGGCGTCTGCACGGGTCTTACGTTGTTCAAAATGTTGTGCTTCTCACAAGGAGTGCTTTTCATGTCACGGAAGTTTTGTACCTAATAGGGAAAAAATAGTAGAAATAAGCGTTGATATTCATTAATGCCTAGTAAACAACATATATACAGCGTGATGATAAAGTTCCGAACAAAATTGATAATTGCGTTATTTGACGAACTAGCCAAGGAGGGCTCTAAGAGACACTTCATGGGTCCAGAGCCCGTATGTGGGATTACCAAGGGTACTGCTAAACGGGAGATTTTGACCTAGTTAGATAAAGAAAGTACAAAGAAATATAGGTCGACTGAAGGTCAACTCCATACTAAGGCGGATGAAGATGCTAAATTCTCTGATAACCTATTCAGACGGAGCAAGAAAGAAACCATTACTGGGTTGGTAACTGGACACTGTCTCTTGAAAAAAAGCATCTATACAACATAGGTCGAGTAAACGAACCGTGGTGCTGAAGATGCATACTACTGGAGGAAACGCGTTTAACTGTAATCTGCACATATGAGGAATTGAAAGTACTCAAGTAGAAACATTTCGGGAAGGATCTACTGGAGCCCTCAAGGGTTCTCAAATTTCCACTGGGGTTTATATAGAACACCAAACTGCTCGAGTGGAAGTAAGAGACTTAATAGGGATGCTACAATGAGCACCTAGCTCAAGTATCTGGACTATAGGTGCCCACCCTAACTAAATGAATGAATGAATGAATGCGACGTTGAGGATATAATTTAATTTATATTCTTATATTCAAATTATAGTCAATATTTTCATTATTGTTGTGGGTTCTCCGTTATAATATTGTAGATTACCTTCTAAAGAAGTTACAAATGAAATGACAAAATATTGAGGCCCTAAAATGTAGTTCTATTAAATAGACTATAAGGCAATAAGGACAATACAATGAGCACCTAGCTCAAGTGCTTGGACTATAGGTGTCCAATACAACCTCAAAAAAAAAAGCTGGTTTCAAACAAACTAAAATCGATGTGTCCAAGCGTTTTTCATGAAAACATCAAATAACGCAATTATAAACTTTGTTCCGAACATTATTATCGCCCTGTATGATGCTTTTATCTTCATCTTTTGATGGTTTCGGTTTTAACTCATGTGCTTTTATATGATATTTAGGTTTCAAAGATATCTAACTTTTTCATTTTTTTACAATTTCTTATTTATGCTATCGGATTATTAATGCCTATGTCCTATGCAATTGTACCTCCATTATCCAGACTTCCCTGGTCCGAATTGACATTATAAACAAGATTGTAGTGTTATGTGTAATAAATTAAATGGTAATTACATAATAATATAACAGACAGTAGGATATATGCAGATTCAAAGGAATTTATAAAACTGTAAAAAATGTTTGGGAAAGAAACTGCAAAAACAAGAAACAAAACGATATCAAATTGAAGGGATCTATTATTGAAACCTAAGCATCACTGAAAGAAACCTAAGTTAAAACAAGCGCCAATACTCATAAAAAAAATATTTTGATTATAGAACCTTTCCATCAAAGAAAAAAATGAATTAATCAATGTTCACTTAAAAAACCGACTTCAACTTACTTGTTCTCTTGAAATATGTATGGGTTTAGGATAGATAATCCATGTAACACTCTCGAAGTATGGTTCTGTTGTCAAGGATCCTTGATAGGTGTAATATCCTTTGCACTGGGCGCCGTCCTTGATCCAAGTTAAGCAATCTGTAGGTAAAATACATTCAGCATTAATAAAACTGACGTTATCGTCTATAATATTAAGATAAAAAAATAATTAATTGAATGTTAGTGCTTTTACGCGTAATAATCTAACCTAAACTAACTTTTTTTTTCCATTTGTTGCAACCTAGTAATAACGTAATAAAAGAAGAACTAGTGCCAATGCCAGAAATAAAAATATTGCCCACTCGCATTTTAGACTTCCAAAAAATGTAAACTCCTTGAGGTATGTGTCAATAAAATTATATAACATATTGCCCAGTAAATAAAACGAAATAGATGCCAATAAATTTCGCAATACCATAAAACTGTATTTAAAAAAAAAAATCCTTTTATGAAATATAGTTTATCGATAACATAAAAATTGAATGAATTTAGCAGTGTACGCTTTTGTGCCTTACCTCTATTAAAGTTTTTAATGTGTCGTAATGTCCGATCTAATGTCTACTTGAAAATTGAAACAATATATAAGATTCTCCTCTCCTAAAAATAACGAATTAAGTGTGCGTTTGCTTACTTCTGGAATATTTTGTGTAGCCATAATATATTTTTAGGCGTATGTTATGCAGCATTGAATTCTATATATTTTTTTTGTACAAAAGGTTTTTTATCTAATCTCAAAAATAGAGCTGTAATCAAAGAACCAGTCTTGAGTGGAACACTCTATACAATCAATTAATGTTGTATCAAATTATCACATGCCATTGTTCTAATCGTCTAATAGACCCATTCATTGCCTTCAAAAAAAAAAAAAAGCGACATCTGAATTCGTTTTGGTGAATTATCGCTATGCACACGCATAAACGGAATCACGGACGCAATAATACACACATAACCCCTTCTCTGTTTCAATGAAAACGTTGTATTATCCTTATGGGTATCCGGAAACCGGGCATATCGGCAGTTTTATTTACTTATACGAACCCGCGTACCTCGCCCGTATATTTAGAAGCTTCCGTGTGGCTGTGTCAATATTTACGGAACGTTACAATGATCCGGAAAGATTATTCGATTATTTGCGATTCCAATTTGGCTGCAAATGAAAACAGCTTCAGGGTGGTTGGCATATACGGGCATATCGGCAAAAAATTGAAGTAAAAAATGAAGTGGTAAAAAGTGCTTGACAATGTAGCAATATTTTTCAATACTAACAGAAGAATTATAAGTTTTTACTTTTTCTTTTATAAGCTTTCGCTGTTTTATTATTGCTACTTTCAAAAATAAACGAATCATTTTTCGTTTCGGCGATAATTCTGTTGAGGCATGCACTAGTTTTTTAATTCGATTTAATTACAATTTTATTCACTGTTTGATTAGATTTCAATTGAAATATTTTATGCCATCTTATACAGTATACTTTTAGATATTATGCGTCACATCTTTGACACATTATTACATTGCTTTATCAGTATGTTGATTAACTACATAACTTTACCTTGTTATGATGTTTTCCCTTACCGTCTCTTTAATTTTATACGTCTTTGATACCTTTCTTTGAATTACAACGTCAGTAACTTTGCTTCGAGACGATAACAATATTAAAATATTATATAAAAAGGAATTACATCACATTCTCTTGGAGTAAAGGCAAATGATTATCATCTAGGCATTCTAGGCTACAGAAAAATAATTTTGTTTTGTTTTGGAAGTTCTTTCAAAACTAATGCTTCACAAAATGCTTTAATACCTATCATTCATTATGCATACACAGGGTAAGTTAATATATTGTTTTGAAATTACCTGGGCGAACTTCGGTACTGGTGTTAATCTTGACGATATCTTTGACAGCCTCGCTCAACTTATTGAAGCATTCATTTTCGAAATCGTCGGTTGCCTGCAGAAAGAATGCTACCACAGCTAAGCCATCATGTTTGTCTACTGCGTCCTTGAAAGAACCATACTTGCTGTTGTAGTGAACTGCGTGCGCTTCCATTGAGTACCTGCAATGGAAAAGAAACACATTTTTAATAGTAATAATTTGATGCTATCCAAAGGTTGCACCTGTCAAGAAAGGGAAAAAAACACCTACAAGCTAGACAAAATTGGGAATGGCTAATAATATATCCCTAATAATAATAATAACATGTCTTTATTAGATTTCAGGAATATAATGCCAAATTAAAAATAAATCAAAATACAATACTGAGAAAATGAAGATAGAAATGAAAGCTAACTAATGGGGCGAAGTTCAATCACCAAAGCCTACTTCCTACCAAAGCAACTAATATGTGCAATTAAATTGTTATAAGAGTATGGAAATATATAAAAACAAACATATTTTAATGAATTCAGATTTAGGACCCTTAAATTCTTGTCTTTATAGCTTATTATTAAGTAGAAGTAATAGATCAGACGGATTTAGGATTAATGACTAGTTAAGCATGACGGCAGTCAGCCATGACCGTGATCATTGTACCATGACCTTTTTTAGGTATAAATTAAGGTAGTTTTAGTGTAGTTATTCAGTTCAGCTTTGCTATCATCATCAGCTGAGGGGTATAGGAGAAGTTTGCAGCATTTCCAGTACCACAGTTTGGAGTATTTTTATCATGATAAATATTCTTTAATGTAGCCTAGGCTTTCTGGAGACAATGTCTAACCTCTTTTTTAAAACGCAAGTTATTTGTCTATCCAAAGTCTCAGGCTTTTTTTACTGCATCTCCAATGGCTAGCCTGTTAGCATTTAATTCTATAGCTGTGTCTTTTAATAAACGGGGTCCGTGTTGATTTTTGGAAAATAATACTACATGTGACTTTGACGGATTAATCTGCAAACAATGTTTGCGAGAGAACTCAGCTAAATTCATTAAATCTCGATTAATTAGTTTACATGCCTCAGTAATCCCCAACGTATCAAATGACTTATACAATTGTGTATCGTCTGCATAAAAATGAAACTTGCAATTTAAAATTTGTGAGTCTAATTCTGAGCTGCACATAGTATACAACAACGGCCCCAAAATAGAGCCCTGAGGTACACCGACATCTACCGAAATGAAACTAGGAATTTTGTCCCACAAACGCACTGCCTGGGGTCTTGTTGTTAAGATAGTTACGCATTAATTCAATCGCATCATCACTAAAGCCCACGAAATGCAATATCGATAAGAACATCCCGTGATTAATGGTGTCAAATGCTTTAGAGAAATCAAGCAACACTAAAGCAGTAGCCCGCTCGCTGTAATCCGTACGTCTGGGTTCGAATCTGGCAGCGGAATGGTTTTTTTAGGCTTTGTAATTAGTAACATTGAAATTAATTTTGGTTAATAAATGCATTCGATAATAATCGGATTACCGTTAATTCATTCTATTAAAGTAAACAATAAGAGATTATCCAAATATTTCCTTTAAAAGCGGGATTTTCTTTCATTCTAATGTAGATAAAGGTCACAAACACTTTTATTTTTACTTACGAACAGCCAAAATAAGCAATAAATAAATAAACGTATTGTTAACGGGCTAGGCCAGGCCAAGCTAACAAAGAGATAGGCCAGGCCGAGCCGGGCTGAGATAAATGCAAAAATGCACACCTCTAGCGTTTTGTATAAAGCAGTTCAATAGCTTCTTACTATAAAAAAAAAAGTAGAACAAAAGATAAAGTAAAATTACACCGAATTATTCATTTGGAAAAACCGCGCTCTGCTTTACTTGGAAAAGAATCCATGGGCAATATACAGGGTGTATCAGATATAGAGGTAAATATAATAATATGTAGCAGCTGTAATCATATACAATCAAAAACTCTTAATGCACAGGGGGTCTATCTGTAAACATTAACGAGAAAAAAAAATACTTTATAAATGCCGTGGGCTAGAGCCGCACCTGTGCCTAACCTAAATGCTGTCCCGAGTATACCCCCACATACCACTGTCATTCAGCCATTACCGCTGTAGTTTTGTGTGGATCGCTGCTTTGGATGCAAGCCACTTCGAACATTTTATTTAAATTCTTCCCGTTTCGAAAAAACGATCCTTTTCAGGCCGTTCATGATTTCATATAAAGAAAATCGAAGCTTGATGCATCGGCAAAAGCGCGGGAATGTATAGATTCATTTTCGCGCGACATCTTATTAAGAAGGCGTGTTTACAAATTTTCTATATCTACATTTGTTTCTGTGTAATTCGATTCAATTCATTTGCCGTTTATATGATTAAATAAATCCAAAAGAAATACACTCAGGTTCATGTGGTACCGTTTATTAACAACTCACTCTCGATTCGACAAAGCAAAAGAAAATATTTAACGTTTTTTGTACTACTGAAGTCGCATATCCGGTGAAACTCGAACGTCTTATCAGGATATTAAAAATGACACTTTGTAGACTTAACGTAGAATGCTCTTAACAAAAAGGAGTGTTTATTTTATAAAAAGAAGAAATTTAAAATGCCTCAGTTTTGCTATTTTTACAAGGGCCTTTATTTATTCAGAATGACGTTAAATGAACTTACGGCATACCATTAAGAATAATACTAAATGAGTGCAATGTATTTATATATAATACCACGTTTAGCGGGTGCTGATGCAAGGAAACATGACGTTTCCTTGCATCAGGGCCAGACTAAAGAATTTTTGCCTCTAAATTTTACTTTTTTTTATTCTTTAATGATGAAATCCGGATTCGGTGGGTTTGTGATTTATATGTCGTGTAATTAACACCCAAGCAAAATTTACTTTTTTATTTGATACACCCTGTATAGCTTTAAGGGACAGTGCGGTTACACGCAATTAAGAAGAATAACTTCTTTTTGCTTACCCACAAGTTAAATACGCAAAAGGAGGTATTATAAAAAAAGTGTACATCTATTTAAGAATTATCCACTTACGTTTGCCTTCGAAAATGTGTTCACAGCCGCTGTGGTCATCATTGCTCCAATGGAAATGCAACTGTTCGAAAGCATAAACGTCCTCATGCAATGGTCCACCACGCAGGATAGGCGTTTCACGATCTTCGAACGTCAAGGTTGCTGCAATTAAAGAAAGACGCAGGTTTAGTTTCGTGCATAAGTATATTAATTAATAAAAAATACGAATGAATTGCTTTGTGGAATAAATACATATATCCACGTGATCTCATAGAAAATCTATAAAACTCAATTAACGTAGAGGTTGTTCTAGTTAGTGAGATGACAGAAATAAAAAAAAAACTACTTCCTAGAATTGCATTAATAACTTATTACAAAATACCTGTTTATTATTTATTCGACGGAATTCTTTTATAGAACAAATCTTGCAGTTCTTTAAATTTACATTAGATTTCCATAATACGTATTACAAACTCGAAGGACTTTTGTAATTAATTTTTTGAATTGTTACAATTTCGAATGCTAATAGTCGGATACGAAACAATAACAAGGAAAGAAACTATGAAAAATTAGCATATACCCGATAATTACTTTTTATTGATATAACTACCTTATTAAATAAATCACGTCTGACAATAACAAACATAAATATATATTACTAATCCGTTTCTGCTGCCGACCATAAACAAACAAAAAACTCGAATTACAGTGAACAAATTGCTATTCGTTAAATGTAATACAGTTTTGGTTTAATGGTTTAATAGAAATTCACAAAACACCTGTTAGAATTCTCTTCAACACCTGTGAATCCAGACAGAGAAAAAACCTCGCTGAATTAATGAGTCAATTTACAAGAAACTCCTTAATTAAGAATACTAAAGTCTACAGTTTTTTTTTTCTGCTAGGCTGCAAACTAGGTAAACAATTTAGAATTATTCCATTATTTGCACTTCTATGGCTGACTGCGTATTTGTCCAGTCCCAAGTCTCGTGTGAAATTTTATTTATTGGCTCTAAATAGTAAGGATTTGTAAAAAATAAATATTACATTTGTGCGTCTGGCTATAATTAATTGTAAACTTTGCTCGATGATTTTGTGTACATGTTTTTTTTCATTTTACTAAAATCCTTCTGATATAATATTTTCTTTTAAAATTATCTCGGCAGTGTTTACGCCTATAGAAAATTCATTTTAATCTTGACACTAAGAAACTGGTAGTTATTTTGAGCAATTATTATCGCGGACGGTACACACTAGTTTTTTTTTCTTTTTTATTGTGCTTTGGAGCAAGTGTAGTAGGGGAAAGTGCCTTCTTATGAGATACTTTTTTTTTGTGGAGCCGATCTCGACTATATAAAATATTGTGGATAGAAGCATTAATTGGCAATTAGAAATCGAAGCCAGAAAACTTTTAAATTTCAAACAGCAAGTGTGATAGACCATTTTGTAGGAAATTTGAAAACTACAATTTCATAAAATCTAATTTTGATATGAGACACTGGGTGTGCTTCGAATGAGATATTTATTATTTTATTCCAATTTAGACAATACGAAGATAACCAAAAATTAAAATACAAACACTGTTGCACCTTTTCAAAAACAACTACGACTTCAATGTTTATGAGTTAGCGGTTAATAAATCTATCTAGAAATACAACAGTTTATGCAATATACGTTTGTAAAGTCATTAAATAGGAAAACAAGTGCGTAAAACTCCTTTAACAAAATGCATAAATGTCATATTATAGAAAATCCTAACAAACTTTGTTTTCGTAGAAACAAAATTCAACTATTCTGATCGTATTCCAACTCACACATAGGTAAGTGAATGATAGAAAGATCGTCGATTACACCAAACAAAATTGTTATATATCCGGAAGCGAGTAGATTATTCAACGTATGGATCAGTGACCAATATAATGGCATGTAACGCATATGCCTCTAATTTATTGATAGGACGTGAGCTAGCCTCGTGGCCAATGAGATGCCTATTATGCAGATAATTAAATAATAATTAATGGTAATTACGACGAGATATGATTAGGAGATTTACGGATTCATGGAATATCAGAATTGCCTAGATAAAATGTCAAATTACCTAATATTAACAAAAGATTTGCATAATAAAGGTTATCTATAAACTAAAATAACTGGTGATCAGCTATATACAGGGTATTCCACGTAACTGGTTCATTAAAAGTTTATGATGTTCTATTATTTACTTATATTTTAGATTTTGGCACCAGTATCTGTTCGATTGGAACTATAAATGAAAAATACCTTAACCAAAATATCACTTCCGGTTGACCGGAAATGAATGTCAACTTTGTTATTTTAAATAGAATGATATAATTTTTTATTCATTTTTGGATTCTACAACTATAAATACGTCAGTTTCCATTAGCTATTCCTATAGCTACATGTTGCCGTTTTTGAGTTATTTAAGTTTTTCTTTTTTTTAGTCATAATCATTGCATCATTGAGAAATTAATATCTCGGTTAATACTGCAAGTAGAGACTCCAAATTTGCTATGTTATGAATGTAGATATAACTCTAAGAAACGGTAAGCACACTTTACATTCTAACATACAGGCTGTTCAAAACTGAGGAACAAAGTGACATATTTTCAAATGCAGAAAACTCATTTTTTTTTAAATAGAACGCCCTGTATTTTAATTCGAAATTAGAAAGTAAATATCATCCCCTATCGCCTTATATGAGCATTCCATATACCTATCTTTAATAGATTTTGAGATATGAGCGACTTTTTGTTAAACAGACTATGTATTCTTTTTTTTTAATAGAACACCCTGTATTTTCATTCGGAATTAGGAAGTAAATATCATCCCCTATCACTTTATATGAGCATTCCCTATACCTATCTTTAATAGATTTTGAGATATGAGCGACTTTTTGTTAAACAGACTAAGTAGCCCTATATTTAAATGTTTGTAGCTGGCTCTGATATAGATTCACGTCAAATTCATGTATTATTTTTGAATAACCATACAAGAATGTGTATTCGAATAGTCATTTCTATTAATATTGCGTTGTGCGAAAGTGTAATTACAATGATATAACATAAACACTTTTGTCAATGAATTTGATTGATGATGATTTGAACTTGACATTAATCTCATTCAGGGCCAGCTACAAACACGCAAAGATAGGGCTACTTAGTCTGTTTAACAAAAAGTCGTTCATATCTCAAAATCTATTAAAGATAGGTATAGGGAATTCTGATATAAAGTGATAGGGATGATATTTACTTCTTAATTCCGAATTAAAATACAGGGTGTTCTATTTAAAAAAAATGAGTTTTCTGCATTTGAAAATATGTCACTTTGTTCCTCAGTTTTGAACACCCTGTATGTTAGAATGTAAAGTGTGCTTACCGTTTCTTAGAGTTATATCTACATTCATAACGTAGCAAATTTGGAGTCTCTACTTGCAGTATTAACCGAGATATTAATTTCAGAATGAGGCAATGATTATGACTAAAAAAAAAAGAAAAACTTAATATCTCAAAAACGGCAACATGTAGCTATAGGAATAGCTACTGAAAACTGACGTATTTATAGTTGTAGAATCCAAAAATGAATAAAAAATTATATCATTCTATTTAAAATAACAAAATTGACGTCCATTTCCGATCAACCGGAAGTGATATTTTGTGTATTGTGTCCAGAGGATGGCATAAGCTGAAACCGGTCGACAATAATAGTTTCACTAAGTACGATTGGAAAGAACGTATTTTCTGGTTTTGTTACTATTTATTCCATAATACCACCAATTCAAAACTTCCAATAACTAGATTTTCGTATTGCTTCAACCAATTCGGGCTGGTAATTAATAGCTATATAATCTTTTGGAGCATCTTGGTTTTCGTATGGCGTTAAATTATTATTTTTTTTTGTTTTTAAGCTGATCTACCTATTCTACTTCTCTGTTTTTTTTATAAATGATATGAGGTAGTTGTTATATTTCTTTTTATAAAAATTCATTTACAAGTTTTCTTTTTTTTGATAAATTATAATATCTACCTACCGAATCATTAAGAATATTTTATAGAAGCAACTGGTAGAAAATTCAAATATCTTTGAGAATGTGTAGTTTTAAAATATGCATATGTTGATTTGATCTGGTTAATTTTATGTCTGAAAAAACTCACGCTATTATAAATATTTAAAATTTTGTCTTTTTTCTATGGAGCAACTAAAATAACTTCAATTTCCAACTTTTTCATAACAAGGTAGCCACCACATTTGAAATGGGTGTTCCCATTGCAGTTCCAAAAGTTTGTTAGTACGTTTTATAACTAAAGTTGAAATGTGTTGTGTTAAGGCAAAAAGCTTTAAGAATTCTTCTAAAGTTAAACTGGTAAAAATTTTATCTCAATCCATCTCGCATTTTATATGGAATTTATAGCTAACAGATTTATAATAGAGCCCCATTATATCTAATGATCACACATTTATTCTAAAAATTATAGAAAGTGTGTACATCCACATACCTGTAACGCCATTATTCGTGATGCTGGCTTTGCCTTCATTATCCCAATGTCCATGGAATTCCATCGGTTCGAAATGATCATACTCATTGCTATCCTCATGTTTGAGGACTATCGGAGATTGGACTTTGTGCAAACGCCAATCGGCTACTGTAATGACGGCTTCTTTATCTGCACAACACAAAAAGAAATGTATATCAGATGTTACCTATAAATAGAATGTATACAGGGTGTTAGGTAAACATGCAGCAAAAATTCAAGGGGTTATTCCTTGGCTTATTCTAAGAATATTTTGTCCTATGATGATTTTTGAAAAACCCCTTTGTTTCGAAGATACAAGGCGAACAAAATTTGTGACAACCATATTCGATATTCGTTGAAATTATTAATGTAAATAGAAGTATGGTGTACGCCAATGAGTTTATCAAGTACAAAAAATTATTTACAATGCGTTGTAATTTTTTGGATCTCGATCACATGAAACGGCTGTTTTATCTAGTAGTGGATTTCATTTGAATACGTCTCATCGGTCGCATTTAGATTGAGTGACGTGCTGTTTGGTCTGTTATAGATCGTGATCCTCTATCATGATGTTACGAACGCCGAGATGACAGCATACAAATGATTGTACCATTGAACGATTTCCTGTCCGTAATGTCCCCGACCGAAAAATCTTCGAAAACATTCATCGACGTCTTCATGAAACAGACTCAATGAAACGAAGTGGAGGGCCAGGAAGATCAATGACTGCAAGAACGGTAAAATTGGAACAGAATGTGCTGGAGATGATAGAGGAAGATCCTGGTAGTTCTACTCGGAAAATTATAAATACTTTGAATGTAAGTCATTGGACAGTTTGGAAAATTCTTATCCATACCACATTCAACGCGTTCAGGCACTACTACCTGCTGATTTTCCTCCACGTATTGTATTATGTCAATGGATATTGCAAACATTCCTGATACAAATTCTTTTTACCGATGAAGCCAGTTTCTCAAGAAATGCAATAACGAATTTTCATAATAACCATGTGTGAACAGATGAAAATCCGCATGAGGTATTTGAAGATCGTTTTCAACATCAGTTCTCGTTGAATATTTGGGTTGGAATTGTGGGTGACTATCTAATTGGACCGGTATTTCTACCAGGAAGACTTACTGGCGTGGTGTATCGCAACTTTTTGGAAGCAACGCTGCCTGAGTTTCTGGAGGATGTACCATACGCGACAAGAATTGCAATGTGGTTTATGCACGATGGTGCACCATCACATTTCAGTTTGGTTGCTCGTATTTTTTTAACAGCAACATACTGAGATCGCTGGATTGGTCAGATTTAAACCCTTAGATTATTTCTTCTTGGGATCTCTGAAGTCAATAGTTTACGCTACTCCAGTGGAGAATTTGGACGATTTGCGAAATCGGATAATTGCTGGGTGTAACTCAATTAGAAACGACTCTGGTGTGTTTGAAAGAGTTCGACAGTCAATGACGAGAAGATTAAATGCTTGTATCCAGGCTGGAGGAAGCCATTTCGATCATTTATGGTAGATTGAGCAACTTTACATGTAATTTTCGATAATAAAATGTTGTTATGGTTGCAAATCTTATTCGCTCTGTATCTTCGAAACAAAAGAGTTTTTCGAAAATCATCATAGGACAAAATATTCTTAGAAGAGACCAAGGAATAACCCATTGAATTTTTGCCGCATGTTTACCTAACACCCTGTATGTGTAAATGGTTTTCTCGGAAAGTTTCCAAAAACTAGGCCACGTGATTCATGGTAGTACTTTTATGCAAATATTTGTTTACATTATAAACCGGTTAGTTTTCAAAATTCAATTAAGCTGATATGTCTTCCTGGTAATTAATCGTTTAACCTATTTATTTATTACTGTACACTGTAAAAAATTACAGTAATTTTGCTTGGTAAATCAGGAATATTACATGTAATAACGTTGTGAATTTACCACAATAAATCATGTAAATTTTGTTTTACATGTTTTTTCTAGGATATTTAACATTGAAAAAGAAATTTCGGTAAAATTTATAGCTTTTTCATGTAAGTTTAAAATATAACAAAAATTCAAAAGGAAAATACAGGAAAAAACACGTACAATTTTGTATTTACTATCAAAATTTACTTAAAAGTGTAAAATCGACATTTTTTTGGGGTATTTAGTGCACTTTAAAAGTAATTTTACTAGTGAACTATTAATTTTGCTGTAAAAATATGAGGATCTTTTATATTTATTTGTATTTTACTTGAATTTTCGGGTAAAACCATAGATATCATGGAAAATACGAAATTCATACGCCGCAATGTGATTGGTTATTGGATTATTTATCTGTGCGCGTAGGTAATTCTATTCGTTTGTCGAACTTATTATTGGCTCAATGATATCATGTACGTCACAAACAATCCTAGGTTTCGCGTAAGCATGTTCATTCTTGATTTCTGGTTGAGCGATTCAGTATGACCTATTAGGTGCTATAAAAGAATTAGGTAAGTTGCTTGCTCTCTTTATAAAAATACATATGAACATTACTTCATTGTTCCATAAATATAGAGTTCATATAAATATTACATACGAATTTTACAGTACAATCTTTGAAAAACACATCAGCATGTGAAATTTACTAGATGGTAGAAGTTTTACCTTATGAAGCAAATTTACCTGTAAAATTGTAGGCAACTTTGTTACCAACAATTTTACTTTTTTTTACAGTGTACAGTAATGTAGTGGCCAGGAAATAGTTTTAGCTTTTATGGAGTTAATTTTACTGGAAAGATTAGACTTTGGCAAACGCCAATCGATTATTATAATGATGGCTTCTTTATCTGTACAACTTAAAAAAAAAAATGTTGGCACACATGTTACATATAAATAGAACGCATATAAAGGGTTTTTTTTAGAAAGTTTTCAAAAACTAGGTCACATGACTCACGATTTTAGTTCTACGCAAATATTTGTTTACACTATAAACCGGTTAGTTTGCAAAGTGCAATTATACTAATCTGTCGTCGTGGTAATTAAACTGTTTAACTTTAATTTATTTATTGCTGTATAGTAATGTATGCGTTAGGGAATAGTTTTGGCTTTATAGAATTAATTTTATCAAATTCAATTATTGGAAAAGGTGGTAATTTAAAGAAAAGGAGAGTTATAGGAGCTCGTAAGCACTTTCCGATGTCAATAACCGCATAAATAGTGTGCCAGCCTTAACTCTCTCAATGGACATGCGACTTACACGCAACTAGGCACATGTTTAGATTATAGTAGACTTTGAACATGATGACGTAGCGGGGAATTCTCCAGCGGCGCGGTTATAAATCAATTCCTTAATACGCCAGACATGCAGACACGAATAGACATGTAGCACTTACCTTTTGAATAATCCGGTTTCTCCTGCTCAACAGGAATACAGACGCAATCGTTCCTGGTGATACCTGCAAGCACATTTCCTGTCATGTTTACGATTTGGATGTCTTTTTTTTTATTACGGAGAGAGCGATTCAACGTTTATCACCGGTTAAAATCTGCGCAAACACTTGACTAAAACTCGTCCGATTGTGAGCGAATGACGCGTGCGCTTATCTTTGTCTGAATGGCAACAAACGCGAAATGTAGGCGAGGTAAACTAGTGTTAAACTATCGCGCGATGTTTTGTGAATGTGTACATCCGAAGAACGGCAACGGATTTAAAACTGTTGAGCGCTCTTGACATGCGCAGTAGGGGAATTACTTAAACGAATCGCCTTGGGGTATGGAAACGTTACACCTGTTCAAATTTAGAAGGATAATTTTGTTTATTGCGTAAGCGAATCTTTTATTCCGCCAAATTGATATATAATAAACATTTATTTCTGGCTTGCCCTGACTTTAGAAAAATATGACTAGGTCTATTCAGTAATTTCATCAGTTTAGTTTAATAAGCTTGCCATTCTCACAATTTATAGAATTTTTATTTATGTAGTTTGACTAGGTACTCCTAAATAGCTATTATTAACTGTTATTCTATTAAAATAAAAAGCTTTTTGGATATGAAATGGCAGATAAAGTAAAAAGCAACTCTTTGCAAATCCCTAAACTTTCTTAGTGTTTTAGTATTATTAACTATATCTTCTTCTATTATACCTACATATTTTTTTTTATCTTATACAGTGACCGGCACACACATTGCAGCATATGAATATTTTTTTTTTTTGTATTAAAATATACTATTTTTTTTTTTTTTTGACGATAGGTTGTGCATGTCTAACAACCCCAATATTTATTTTGACACACGTCGGGTGGCCACCAATACAGCGGTAAATTCAAAAAATATGCTGAGGTACACCTCGATCAATGACGAACAAAGTCCTGTGATTTTCTACTATTAATTCTATTATTGTTTTTATGATTAAGTTCAACCTGTTGCATCCTTCCACGCAAGAACGATATGAAGCAATTAGTAATTATTCCACGAATTCTATAAAACTCTAGCTTTGAAAGCAAAATATCATGGTCGATACAAAACTGCACTTGCATCTGATGAAGGGTTATTACCTTGCTTTTATTGTTCTTCATCTAAAATAGCCATACAATTAATCTCATATCCCTAACCTCTTTGTAAGGGAAAAATTGGAGTGACAATCCTTAACGTAATTTTTTTTTCAGTACCTATTGAAGATATCTTTATGAAATTTAAACTGTACTTGACTATCCATAAACTCATTATGATATATTTTTTTCAGAATTTTTGTGGCACTGCAAACTGTAAAAAACGAGAAGTATATTTTTTGGGAGTGACTTTTTATACTAACCCCCAAAATTACACCTCCCAAAAAATAGATCTTATTTGTTCATTGGTTAGCTACTGCACGTCAAAGTTACAAAAGGATCGAATTGGTGGAACATAGAAAAAATAAAAACCAATTATGGATATGTGCATATGTATCATAATATGTATTATAAGAGGCCCTCAATACCATTAACCTGAGGCGCGAGTTCCCAAGGTGAAGATGAGGGATGAAGACTGGATATACATGCTGATCCAACTTAAGTGGTCAATATTGCTATCTCCATTAATATTGATTCTACGATGTTGGTTAAATTAGCAAACTAGTAGTATTTTTCATGTTGATTAACGTACTGCTGTGGACTAGCATCCCGGTTTTCGGAAATTTAGATGTTGTCATGTTTTCTCCGATCAGCCTTTGTCAATGTTTCGAGAGAATTTTCACAGATGTAATGTTTATTTTTGTATAAGATTTAATTAATGAGTCAATTGTATGATTTATTTATTTAAGTGATCGGTTGTTTTATATTAATTTCATTCATTTAAATGTCTAGCGTTCATTTGTTTAGTTTATGTTGTTATGTTTTGAGATTTTGTCCGTTGGAGTTTTGGATTGTGCGGCTTCGTTGTACGCAGCGGTCGAGATTGTAAGAGTTAGTTCCTTGGCAGATACAAGCGTGAGTAGACGTAAATTTTTAAATTCATTGCTGCCATTTGGTTAATTCAATTGATATCGTTATTTGTTTTATTCTTGTCCATCAAGGAACTCGCTTAATCATAATACATGTGACACAATACACATTACACACAATACACATTTTAGATCTAAGATTATTTATTATTTCGTGCAGAAAGATAGATTTTAGTTTCAATTCCCTCATTATAATTTTAAAGAGTTCATTTTTGGTTTTCTAGTTTGCTGTTTCATTTTTGTTTTATTAATCACCTTTTTAGTTTTCAATTTTGTAAATTTTTAGTGTTCCACGAATTTATTTTATTTTAATTTGAAACCACGTGGATTTTAGTGAAAAAAGGATTATCTTCCTGAACTAATTTTTCCTTTGCTTTGATATGGAAAATGGCATAGTCCTACTGTAATTTAGAATCACGAGCAGTTTTTGATTTAAGCCAGGTCCCTCTGTCCACGGTTTTTTTTTTCTGCAAAAATTTGTTATTATCTTGTTTTTTTTTTCTTTTTTTTATAATAAATTCTTGGTTGTTTATTAACGTCATTCAAAATTTTGTTCTTTTATTTTTAATAAAACCTTTTCAATTTTTGGGGTTTTTAAGAAAGTCAGATTTCTTTCACTCACAATTTACTTGTCGTGGTTAAATTCAAGTTTTAATTCGCGAGGGTAACCCTGAGATTAATTCTTCTTTTGCGTCCTTTTAAGATTTTATCTGTTGAGCTAGCTAATTTAATTTTTTTTCATTTTTTTAAATTCATTTTACATTTTCATTAATTTATTCAGTACACAGCAGTACATTCAATAGAAAAACAATAGACCGGCGCGTTTGCTTGATAACTGTTAAAGTGATGTTTTTTGTAATGGTTCACCCTGTATATTTTTCAAAAATTTGAAAGATAATATCATTTGCAATATGACAGTTTAAATTCACTACCACATTAAAATAATAATAGAGAAGTTATGAAAAGTTTTAATTTATATCAGCGATGTATTTGTATCTAAAAAAAAAATTGCAGTAGGCCTCCTTCGTGATAAATAGAAACAAATAGTAGGACTTATAGAACTGTCGATAGAAGAGAGAGAGAGAGAGAAGAAAGAGATTTTTTTCGAGCTTCATTGGTGAATTAATTTTGTACAGAAGAACGTTATTGTGAATTAGGAAACAGAAACGACCGTATTAGCTTATTTTGTTGAAGTGAAATAAATTTTCTTGCGTGTAATATGGTAATAATAAAATAACTTATAACTTTCTTATTATTCATTTTAATGTACCTAGTGTGAATTTTAGCTTTTATATTGCAAATGACATTATCTTTCGAATTTTTGAAAAATATACAAGGTGATCCATTACAAAAAACATTACTTTGACAGTTATCTAGTCAATTGTTTTTCTATTGAATTTGTTAATTGTTTGTTGAATTATTGAATTTGTTAATTGTACGTTAATCAACCTGAAAAATACATATCTCTAAAACATTGCATCAAATCAAAAAAAGATCTTAATAAGATTTGTTGTAATGTAGGGAGCTCACTGAATGATGGCGAACTCGATCCCTCACCTCACCCCCCTCCCCCTCCCGCACCCAGAGTGGGAGGGGAGACAACTTTAAAATCTTAAATGGTAACCCCCATTTTGCATTACAGATTCGGATTCTACGCCATCAGTTTGAAACTTTTTTTTCGATTCGTAACAGATTGCGCTGTACCACATCTTCCGATCCATCGACGATTGTGTAGGCTCTATCTAATACTTCTCGTGCTATTCTTGAATAATGTGCTGGACAACCGTCATGTTGGAACCACATTGTTTGTCGTACGTCCAAGGGAAAGTCTTCAAGTAACACTGGAAGTTTGGCACAACAGGCATTACTGGAGTATCGAAAATCCCCATTGGTTGCGCCAGGTTGAACATTAAAATCCTTGGAACGTAAATGTTTGGTGTGGAATAATTGGTAATGAGCTTATTGGTCCATATTTCATCGATGCGAACTCAAATGGTGGAAAATATCGGAACATCTAGCAGAGTGTTTAAATTAATTAAGCGAAAACTTTTACCATCTCCTGGTTATTACATCATTGCTAATTAAACACCATCTTTCAAAACCAGTAGAAGCACCTTATATGTCGGAACATTTCCAGAATCACATGAAAATATGATGAAATTTCATCAATAACTCTCAATCATCAATATCAATATCTGCCATATATAGATCGATAAAATATGTTATCAACATCTAAATTTAATTCTAACCGAAAGGCACACACATCCCATTGTCAAATAATGAACATTATCGTAGTGATTTACATCAAGATGTACCGTACCAATTTGTGTATATTGTGACGGGAAAACTACGGCCGTAAAATAACCAAATACCTCAAAACAACAACATAAAATGCGGCGCTTAAAAGCGGGTCTAATCGCTAGGGAAAATACAGCTTTGCCCTCCTATAATAATACTCTATTTACATTAGCGATTTAACGCTTCCCGGAGATGTGCAAATATGAACTATGATTGGGGATTACAATTGCGAGTGCGGGCAATTTATATATCTAACAATATATATAATATGTATGATGCTCTGTTTGCGTTTTCAATTTTGATTTATCATTATTTGTGATATAATTTATCTCTGAAATATGAACCATTAAATTCTTCAAGTTAACATGTTGCTAAAAAGTGTAAAGCAAATATTTTCTAATAACATTATTATGTGAAACTAGAAGTTGCCACTTTGTCGCTTTGGTAACTGCTATCAATGCAATAATAATAATAATGCAAATTTAATAATACCATGTAGAAAGAGATAATTATTAAGAAATACTAAGGAATATTCTGGAAGAATAAATATTAATGATAAAAATTAATACTGGTAAGAAATCAATAAAAAATAGCTGCAATTATTTCTGATAATTAGGATTTTTTTTCAAACTCGCGAAATACCTCTGGCAGTGAAAAATTAAACATTTCGTTTTTTCACCATCAACTATGAATCATTTTTGTTCACTTAAATTCACTGAAAAATGTCGAATATCGAGCTACAACGCGATTATTAAATTTCTCTTAAAACAGGGAAAAAGGTAGAATATCTAAACCAACAAAATATGTTCTACCAGGTCTGGGGGAGCGGAGGGACATAAGACCATGTCGGTTAGTAACGACCAGAGGATTGCCCACAGGGGAGTTACATCCCAACTTAATGTGGAGCCTAATAGAGATGAACTCTTATGCGGACTGACGAATCTAGGCATATTTTTGAACGGTATGCTGATGATATTGTTCCTATACGCAAGGGGCAAATTTGAGAATACCCTCTGACATAGTGTCAAAGAGGATGAAACTTCACACGAGAAGATGGTGTCAATCGATGGGACTCAATGTTAACCCACTAAAGACAACCCTAATAGCATTTACCAGGAAAAGAAAATCTTAGAACCATAAACTGGATGGGCAAAATATAGACTGGAGAGCGGAAGTTAAATATCTAGGCCATACCCTAGACAATAAACTTCTATGGAACAAACATGAACTTGAAGTAACAACAAGGCCAAAAGAGCTCTGCTGGTGTGCAGAAACTTTGCAGGGAAAAATTGGGGGATGCAACACCAAAAAATACTGCTTGGATGTATACCGCGATAGTGAGACCAATCATCACCTATGCATCAGTAGCATGGAGCAAAAGAACTAATACTGGCCACCGCGAGAATTAATCTCTCGAAAGTGCAAAGATTAGCCATGTGTATGCATAACAGGGCTATGAGAACCTGCCAACAGCAGCTATTGATGTAGTATTGATCTTGCCCCACTCCACATTGTAGTAGAGGGCGTGGCGAAAAGAACCGCACTCAGAATGGTCAAAGGAAGGAATGATTAGGCATAGGCCTCAATCTCCGGACGGTGATCAAACCTGGGATATGCCCCGGATGATATGTTAAAAAATTTAGCTTTGTGAAGGAATTCACACAAAAGCTAAGTAACAGGAGCGAGTGGATCAATAACACCATCTTGAACTTGAATAGAAATGCCATCAAAATGGAACTGATGGTTCCAAAACGGCAGAAGGAAACTGAAAAGGAAATATATGGCATGAACTACATATTTCGAAAGCTTGGGAAAATACCCAAGTATATTTCAGCAGAAATACACGCTATTGGAAGTGTGTTCAGTTCCAATATCGAATAGAAACTATCGGAAGCAGGAGATTTATCATCATGTCTGATAGTCAAGCAACATCAAGGCGCTGAGCTATTGAAATCAGCTCCAAGATGGTCTGGAAATGCCTAGGAAAACTAAATGAGCTAGGCAAAAGAATATAAAGTAACCCTCCTGTGGGGTCCGGGTCACACAGGAGTGGAAGGAAACGAAAATAACGGATAACTCGCAAAAAAAGGGGCTGGAATGCGCTTTTGTAGGGCCTGAACCCCTTCTGCGGTAAGAGCAGTACAATACTGAAGAAACTAAAAATAGAAATGAGCAGAGAATCAGTTACTGGGAAAATCTCGAGGAATGAGGCAAAGCAAAATTCTTCTAGGAACTTATAACCAGAAGAGGTTTACAGAAGCATCAACCTGAGTATGAACAATGTTCGCATTTTAACAGAATACTTTCAGCCATTGTAGACTGAAAGGAACCTGAGTAAGCTTGGATTGGAAAAAGTCCTGAATGCAGTTCTGTGAGGAACAGGATGAAAACCCATCCATTCTTTGGAGAATAGAATAAAAACCGGACACAATATAATAAAAAAATCTTACAGCTTTAAAAAAAACATTGAAAATAACCTCAAACTCATTACCCTTTAATTTCAACAACGTAACATTTTAAAACAAAGAACCAAAATTAAAAACAGTAATATACTTGAAATAATTCAATTAATAAACATAAGAATGCAGTCAATGATAAAACCGAATATACAATATTCACAAATTATATAATTTAATTTTGTAACTAAATTAGAATATTTTTAAGAACTAGTTAATTACATAATTCAAAAACAAATAATCAAAACATCCTATTTTAAAACGCAATCTTTAAATAAAACATAATAATAATATCAAAATCATAGTAACAAAAATATTTGTCATTTATTAAACGAAAAATTTTATTTATAATTTACACTTTTTACATTTATTTATATACTTGAAAAAGCTTTGCAGTAAAGCGAAACGTCATAGTACTCATTCATGTTTTCAATATTTACGACCTAAAAACCAAGAGAAAAAGAAATTAACGCTTTAAAAAAATGATCCTTAATACTCTCTTGACAACATATGCTATTTCACATAAGTATCTATAACATAACAACATGAACAGAGAGAGATAACAACATGAATACATTAATATGTAAATTAAGATTAGAATTTTAGTTCATAGATCTATAGTTTCTGTTCAACATGACCTCCGTTGTTTGCAATACATTCTCGAGATCTACATATTAAGTGTCTTATTGCTTTTTTGCAGCATGTATATTGTGTTATTTTGGGCACAGGCGCTAAGAATTCAATTTTTAAGATAGTCTAATAATATAAACTTTCTGTTAAAGAAAACCCCAAAAAAAAAATCTACATTTTTATGAAAATAATAATACGTACGAATTTTCTCAATTAGTTTGACACTAAAGCTGTAGTAACTGTTTTCACCGTTTATTATATTGTTAACAAGAAAATAAAAGCATGTTAATATAGTTTCAGTTGCTTATTTTTGCGCCAAGATAATTTCTAGAAATTTGCTTTCAGAAACCGTAATCTGAGAAACAATCATATCATAAATTTAAACAAATAATAAAAATTAAACATAGCAATTCGCTTAATATATTGCAAACTTAATTTACATTCACACACAATTACAACAATGAAGTTATTTTTTCAACAAAGATTGATAAGGCTGTTTGCACGGCTATCGTATTTTTCTTTCACAACTTTTTTTTCCGCTATTTTAGCACACGTCATTTTATGAACCAAATAAACAGAAAACTATTGTTCTTCCTCATTAAAACCGTAAAAAAATTACGATGGTAGATAAGAAGATTGCGGTTCAATAAAGACTGCAATTGCCACTTTTCTGGCAATTTTTAGATTAAGTAGCAGCTATCAAATATTTATGGGCGCTCGTCGGTGTATATGAGTCAACTTTGCGTGAACAACAGGAAAGATAGTTCTTTAGAGCAATTGATCGACATAGTTAAATAAATTGCCTTGTTAATCCAGTTAATTAAAATGAATTTGTTCTTATTAAGTTAAAATTAGATTAGCTAAGATTTATCCATGATGGGCAGAGAAGCAATTGTAACAATTCCGATAATGGGCAATTTAAAACTTTAATAAGCCACATAAAATTGGAGATTTAATTTGAGAAATAATGGTATTTCATAAATATAATGTAGATATCCAACTAAATAAACTTCTGATAACAATCAATGCAGTACAAAGGTTTGCATTGTTCTAAAATAAAATATTACAACGAAATAAAAAGGAATTCTTATAATATAAATTAAAAATGTGCTTCTAAATGTTAAAGAGAATAGAGATTCTTATCAGAAAACTAAATCTAAATAAAAATAACCCGCAAGAAAATTAAGAATCTTCTAAATTAACTAAAACCGTTAATTAATTATTATTATAATTAATTATTTTCCATTGAGCAAATGCTGAAACAAATCACTTTTTTTCCTGGTGATTTTATGTAATATAGCCCTCTTATGCGACCAAGATGTTTTAGTAGTAATATTATCAACAGCATAAATATTGTTTCAGCGTAGGTCATTAAGATTATCAGCTACTTTATAAAATCGTAAAAGATTAAGAACGTCAAATCGGCCAGATTGAGGAGGTCAAGGATCACCGAAAACTTTTTGCAAAAATAATTGTGCGGCCGTTGCTGTATAAACAGGAGAATTGTTTGTCAGTACGTTTTGACAATTGATGACACAACACGTGGATTCACACTTATGTATAATATTTAAGAACGGTTGGGTGGAAGTCAAACTGCCTGTTAGGGTTGCAAAAAATTGGATTGTTGAGCGGTATAAACAAATAAAACAATAATTTTCTTTTTAAATGTCTAAGCTTTCGTAAATTATTGTTTACTCCTTCAGTGGAAGTGACATCAGTGCAAGTAACATGAAAAATTGGTTGGAGACGCACGTTGTCAATCAGTAAGACACACGCACACAAATGAATGAATGTACAAAGAGACTACAAGGTACACTTGAGGCAACAAATAACCGAACGATTCGAAATGCGACGACCGAGAGAGAAGATATCGTTCCTTTCCCCGCTGCCTCTCCCCCTCTAGGCGCCTACCGAGCTGGCATTGTATTTTCTTTCATTTACCTGTTCGGACGTTCGGACTAGCGTATTGGAGGAATAGCGTACAGCGGTGGACGTCATACTGGTGACAGGTGTACTTTGAGCAATTCGGCACGGCTGGTAGCTTGTAAATCGATACGGGCATGTATTATATTTACTTTTCGCCTTACATCTACTTATTGATAGCGCATCGCGCGCGAAAAGTTGACAGTATTTAAACTATTTTTGCAAATTTATTTCATTTTAAATAAACATGCCGATATAAATGTCATCCATGTAAAATAACATTTCATAATTATAATTATTTGAGTTGTTGTTTGATCTTGATTTATGGCGGGAATTCCATAATAATTATGGTATGGTGTGGAGGTAAATTTATAATTAATTATAAATTTACACCTCCTTACCAGCGTTTATTGGGTAAGTTAGTCCAACGCTTTTTTAATGTTTAAAATGTGCACATTTAATTATTGTTAGTAGGAAAGGAAACAAATAATGAAAAAATACAGAGTGGTCTCTTTAAAACTGAAACCAAGTATGTTTCATGGTCTAGCAAGAACCGGTCACTTCCAATGGTCAAAATATTTTAAGAACGTAATTCATTATCAATGACTTATTAAAAATTGTAATTAATTATGATGTTTGGTGTTCCATACACTTCTACAATTCCAATCACCTTGTAATATAAAAATAATATGTATTTCATATAAAAATACAAGTATATATAAATATATTATAGAAACAGCAAACTTCATTTAACTTTCTTGGAATTTTATTGAAAAGATAAAGAAATATCACAGAATTATGTGGCAAAATAAAAAAATATAATAAATAATTAACAAAAATTAAATACTTCAAAAAATAAAATTAAAATTCCCAAATAAATAATAAGACAACATCAATTACAACAACTCTTAACAATGACTTTGAGTATTTAACTCATTTCTTATGTCTGCACCTAAACCTTTTTTTACTTTTGACTGTCTCATTTTTTTTTTTTTTATATTTCCAAAAAGAAAAACAAACATTGCAAAACTGTATCGCAAATAAAATATAAAATTTTAGATCCATGCTGTATAAAAGGATCCCACAGAGCCCTATTCGAAGGCACTCCTTCTTCGAATGAAAGAATGTCGCGTGATCCCACATCACGAACAATTGCGTACCTACCGCAATTTTTTGCAATTGTCCAAAGTGTTGCCTTTAAATTCACCCGACAACCCGAGTGCAATTAACCGAAAATCACGTGCGCTATTCAAGGTCGCGCGACCACGAGCATAACTAGAAAAACGTCAACAACATAGACAGCGCTATTACTCAACCTACAGCCCACTTTTTTTACATAGATAAAGTTTATTGTTATTTTCTAACGATAAAACGCCGCCAGAATGAGTCACACGTTGTCAATAAAAAAAAGTGTGCGGTTTTCATACAGTTCTGTACAAAAATAACAGCACTAAAGGATATGACAGATTAAGCCGTTGAAAAATATCTCGCGAAATGTACAATTGAAAAACTGTGCGAAAGTCGTGCCTTATCGAGATAACTATTTGTGCAAAATATCTGCTTTGTAAAGCTAGTAGGGGCCTCTATCCTTTTAAAGGCGGCCAACATTCCCTTTTTGAGAACATAATTTTTGATAGTTTTTATACAAAAATGGATACATGAAAAGCATCCCTGATTAATTATTTAACTACTGGAGGCACTTTAGTTGATGTTTATAAATTCACATTTATCATATCATTATTATTTTTTTGTAAAAAATAATTAACAAATGTGTAAATCTCGATACAATATGTCCACTTTACAGAAAATACGGTACAAACTATTATAATGAATAACAGATAAAATCCAAAGTTCAGTTAGAGTTTTATAATACCATAATAATCACTATACCTATCTTATTGTTAAATTAAGATAAGACCATCTCGGTTAGTATGACCAGAGGATGCCCGCAAGAGGGAGTTACATCCCCACTTATGTGAACCCTAATAGCAGTTGAACTCTTATGCAGGTTGGCTGATCTAGGCATACCTTGTCAAAGGTATGCTGATGATATTGTTACATACGCAAGAGACAAATTTGAGAATACCTTCTGCGACATACTTCAGAGAATCTAAACCTTTTCTAGAAGATGGTGTCAATCGATGGGATTCAATGTCAACCCCACTAAGACTACCTTAGTAGCATTTACTAGGAAAAGAAAATCTAATCTTAAAACCATAAAAGTGGATGGGCGAAATATAGAACGGAGGTTAAATATCTAGGCCTTACTCTAGGCAATAAACTTCTATGGAACAAACATGAACTTGAAGTAACCAACAAGGCCAAAAGAGCTCTGCTGGTGTGCAGAAACTTTGCAGGGAAAAATTGGGGATGCAACCCAAAAATACTGCTTTGGATGTATACAGCGATAGTGAGACCGATCATCACCTATGCATCAGTAGCATGGGGCAAAAGGACTAAACTGGCCACCGCGAGAATTAATCTCTCGAAAGTGCAAAGATTAGCATGTGTATGCATAACGGGGGCTATGAGAACCTGCCCAACAGCAGCTATTGAAGTAGTATTGGATCTTGCCCCCATCCACATTGTAGTAGAGGGCGTGGCGAAAAGAACCGCACTCAGAATGGTCAAGGAAGGAATGATTAGGTATAGGCCTCACGGACGGTGATCAAACCTGGGATATGCCCCGGGATGATATGTTAAAAAAATTTAGCTTTGTGAAGGAATTCATCATAAAGCTCTGTAACAGGAGCGACTGGGATCATAACACCATCTTGAACTTGAATAGAAATGCCATCAGATAGTATACTGATGGCTCCAAAACGGCAGAAGGAACTGGAATAGGAATATACGGGCCTAGAACTACATATTCCGAAAGCTGGGAAAATACCCAAGTATATATTTCAGACGGAAATACACGCTATTGGAAGATTGTGTTCAGTTCAATATGGATAGGAACTATCGGAAGCAGGAGATTATCATCATGTCTGATAGTCAAGCAGCCATCAAAGCGCTGAGCTCATATGAAATCAGTCCAAGATGGTCTGGGAATGCCTAGGGAAACTAAATGAGCTAGGCAAAAAGAAATAAAGTAACCCTCCTGTGGGTTCCGGGTCGCACAGGAGTGGAAGGAAACGAAATAACGGATAACCTCGCAAAAAAAAGGGCTGAATGCCTTTGTAGGGCCTGAACCCTTTCGCGGGTTAAGTAGCAGTACAATACTGAAGAAACTAAAAATGGAAATGGAGCAGAGAAAATCCAGTCACTGGGAAAATCTCCAGGGAATGAGGCAAAGTAAAAATTCTTCTGGAACTTATAACCAGAAGAGGTTTACAGAATGCATCAACCTGAGTAAGAACAATGTTCGCATATTAACAGGAATACTTCAGGCCATTGTAGACTGAAAGGACACCTGAGTAAGCTTGGTTGGGAAAAAGATCCTGAATGGGCAGATTTTTTGGGGAACAGGATGAAACCCCCATCCCCTCCTCTCAAACTGCGTAGCACTGTGCAACTCGAGGGCATTGCGCTGAGAGCATGTGAAATCGAAAAGAGAGACTTACCTAGACTGGGCCTCTGACATCCTACACTTTCTAAAAGGGATAGATTGTAAGGCCAGCTTAAAGCAGCAAGAATAGGGGCACAATAGATCTTTTAGTGTCGCAGTATAACACCACCCCTTCTATTTACATACATACATACATACCACATATTTTATTTACCACATCCAAACAAAACATTTTATGTACAGTTATAGAAATTTATGGACAAAAATATCAAAAGGTATTTCCTTATAATTTATAACGAGTTAAATTTTAAAACAAACCTTGTTCATGGTTATTTCGTTTTAATAGAGGTATTAATCAAAAAAATTATTTCTGCGAAATTTCAAATCTATTGTACAAGCAGAAATAGATATAAAATATAGAGTAGTTAGGCGTAAATTCTTTATATCCAAGTCTTTAGTAGTTCTATAAAGCTGATATTTCGCACAAGAAATTATATCAATAGGGCCCATCACATTATTTTACAAAGTAATACTTACGTCTCTTCTTGACCACGACTTCCACCTCCTCCTCTCTCTCCTTACGCTTTCTGCTGGACGTTTCGGCCTTGGAGCTCTCATCTTCCTTTTTCTCTTCGGATAGTTTCCTCTTCCTGCTTCTAGTAACGAATTTCTTCTGTTCTTCTTCTAGTATTTCTGGAGTGGAGTCTGTTTCTGCCGTGCCGTTCTCAGTCTGAGAAGGCGTTTCGCCATTCTGTTCTTCTTCCTCATTGATTTTGAGTTTCTTCTGCTCGGGTTTTTCAGTGACCGCCTCGTCTTTTCTCCCGACGACATCTTTAATATCTTTCACGATAATCACCTCTGGGATGTCCTCGCTTTCTTCGAGTCAGTTTTCTCTTTCTGGTGTTGTAACGTGGCTGCGCGTTGCTGGTTTCTGGTAATTGGACCTCTTCATTTGAATTACTCATTCTTGGTTACCTGTAAAATGAAAATAGAAATAAGAATAATTAATTAGTAGCCTTGTGTGTAACAATTTTAATCCTTTCTTCCTACGATAAAATTCGATAAAATTCAATTTATTTGGATTTGGGAATCACAGAAATTTTGATTTTTGACTAAATTACTTAGGTACTGATAATTTGATTTGCTAGAGTATACGTTGTAACTAGTACTGCATATATGCTCCTATGGTCTTTTGATAGTCTGTTCGTCTCAGTATGGAGTTAACTCTAAATTAATACCGGTTTATAAAAAAGGTGATAAATTTTGTCCAGAAAATTACCGACCTATTGCCTTAAGATCATCCTTTTCAAAAATATTTGAATATTGCTTCTTAAATAGACTAGATGAGTTTTTAACTAAAATAATGTACTATGTAATGTCAACATGGTTTCAGGAAAGGTTACTCAAAGTCCACCGCTCTCATGTGTTTTTATAACTCTGTTATTACATCATTGGAAACAGAGTCCTATCCTGTAGGCATGTTCCTAGATCTAAGTAAAGCCTTCGATTGTGTGAACCATGCTATTCTGTTGGACAAGATATTCAATTATGGAATTAGGGGTAATGCTTTTGAAAGGATTAAGTCCTTTTTACAAGATAGAAAGCAATATGTGACTATCAATTTCAGAACTGAGAATACAGCAACGTGTTGTAATTCTTGCTACTTAAGGTCTAATATTGGAGTACCCCAAGGTTCGATTTTAGGCCCAGTGCTGTTTTCCTTATTTATCAACGATCTGCCACAACAATTTTGTGATACATTGATTACATTATATGCTGATGATATTACTTTAATGACTGCAGGTAATGACAACATAGAGTTGGAGAGCGTGTATAACACTATGTTAGACACTGTTACCACATGGCTGAATAAAAACAAACTACTTGTAAATGAAAATAAGAGTACATATATAAGATTTCACCCTCATCAATATGATACTACTCCAGAATTTTATTTAAAATTGAAATTAAATAATAACGAATTTACTTCATCTGACAGCAGCAAATTATTGGGACATTGGTTTGACGAGTTACTGAACTGGAAGATTCGTACGGAGGCCCTTGAAAATCTTAATTCATTGGCTTTTTAATTTCGTAAATTTAAAACACACAATATCAGACCAGATGCTATTAAATACGTATCATGCCTATGTTTACAGCAGATTAAATTACGGTTTTATATTTTGGGGAAATTCCACCTTAGCATATGATCTGTTTGTATGCCAAAAGAAGTTTATCCGTTGTATTGCTGGATTAAAATCGACGGAATCATCCCGATCGATTTTTATATCATATAAAGTGCTAACCTTACCGTGCATCTTCATTCATGCACTAGCATATTACATGCACAATAATGAAACAGAGGTTCACGCAAATTGCGATCTGCATAATTATAATACTAGAAATAAAAATGACTTAGTCACTCCTAAATCTAGATTGACGTTATTTCAACAGTCCCCTCCAGTATTGGGCGTAAAAATTTACAATAAGTTACCAAAATCTCTCAAGGAGCTCTATCCTCTGGCTTTTAAACGGCGGTTGCGTCAACTTTTAGTTTCTCATGGTTTTTACTCTTTACAAGAGTATTTAAACCATAACTTTAATTAAATGGGTGTTTTTAGGGTTCATACTATTAATATTATTTCCTTTCATTAATTAAAATGTTTTGCTTTTCATTAATACATAATTTTTGTTTACTTTTTTGTTTGACATGTTTCTATACTTTGTAGTGTGCAGAAAAAATAAATTCTTACTACAACTCTTAACTACATATTTTTTCCTACATTATAAAAAATTAAAGAAAATATACCCTTTATGGGTACAAAATCTCCTGTATATATTTCTTAATCGAAAATATTAATATAGTACTTGTCATTAAACAGGTTGTTGTTTGACATTTACAAGAATACTAATTAAATACTAATAATAGTTATAATTATATCAATAAATAAAAAATTGGAAAGAATACTCAGAAGATACGCATAAACAAATAGCTTCAAAAAAAAAATCGTTCACAATGAGGAAACGACTCAAAATTTATAATTAATAAATTCGTCAAATAAGTAAACTGTTTACTCCAGCAATACAGCCTTCAATTTATGACGAAATACTTTTAAATTAGGAGAATCTACTGTGAAGGAAGGAAGTATATTGAATAAAAAAAGAAACCCATGTAGTACAAGAAATTTTTACAAAGAATGGTGTCTGTCTTTGACAGATCAATATTATTGCACGTACGGGTATTATAAGAATGAATGTTCAAACGACAAATATCACTGTTTCTATGTTTATACACAATACTGAACCACTCGTATACAAGCAGATTCAAATTAAGTGCGCACCATTGCTATCTCTATTATTGATTCTAGAAATTATTATTATTCGAATTCTAAAATCATGGATAACTTGATTTTTTTAAATTGAATGGTATAGCGATTTTTACATAAATGGATGTAAAATTTAATTTTATTTCGATTTTATACGAGTGTCATTGTGTCTATCTCCAAAGGTTTTAGAGATATTCGCGATTTTTCAGTTTTTCATGATAGATACGTATTGCGAAGTTGGGACTGGCTGCAGTAATAATAATAATGAAAAGTTGAAATTAAAAAAATGTTGAATTTACTGAAGCGCGTTGGAATGAACCTAGCAAAGATAAAAGAAAACACAACATTACTGGTACATCCATAAATCAGAACATTTTTCGAACTACATTGCTTTGTCTAATGAATGGCATACATACACATCGAGCGTCTTGCTCGCAACAGGTTACACTTTAAATGTTAGTGCCGTCGTTATACAGAGAATTTGTACAAATATTCAAAATGCGATCCGTTTTAGGTGCTACATTGAAATCGCTTTTGCAAACACTTTTGAACATTTCTGAGCATTTCTGGTGTGACTTGAAACGCTTTTAAAATACGATGGCGCATGTCATCAGGTGTTGTTAGTGGCGTCTCATAAACTTGACTTTTAATGAAACTCCATAAAAAGGAATCGCAGCTTGTAAGATCTGGGAATCTCGGAGACCATCTGTCATCTGTCCTCCACGCCCAATTCAGCGGTCTGAAAAAGACACATCCAAAAACTGACGAAAATTCCACAGTATTTGGAGATGGAGGACCATCGTGTTAGAACCACATCAGTTGACGAGTAGCTAACGGAATATTTTCTCACACAACGCCCAAATTATTCTGAAGAAATTCCATATAAGAACAGGCCTATGATATGTTGTCCAATGATATCTGCCCACACGTTCACTGACGTTCTGTACTGACTATGTGCTGCAATAAATCCATGGGGATTTTGTGTGTCATAATAACGACAATTATGACGATTCACAAATCCATTTTTGTGGAAGGTAGCTTCGTCTGAAAACATCACTTTCTCGAAACGGTTCGCAATGTTGTTTTCTTTATTTTTTTTGTAATTTCAAGTTTTGTTTGTTTCCAGTGGTCTTATTCTATTCTGTTGGCCACTTTCTAAACATGTCAGTATTACTGCTGCCAGTTGCAAGCCTGGTGAAATGCGAGGGGAAGGTGGCCGGCGCTTCGCAATACGTATCTATCATAAAAAACTAAAAAATCGCGAATATCTCCAAAACCTTTGGAGATAGACGCAATGACACTCGCATAAAATCGAAAGAAAATTAAATTCTACATTTATGTAAAAATTGCTATACCATTCAATTTAAAAAAAATCAAGTTATCCATGATTTTAGAGTTCGAAAATTACAGAGCCGTATTTAATAATTTTGTAATTTAAACGCAACAATTTTAAAATAAAAGACGTGTGCTGTTTCATGATTAAGCGAAAACTGGAAACCGCATCTTTCTAACTTTCGTGTTTCCGGAGATATTTCCAAACACCGCAGACATTGCAAATGTCGTTTTTTTTCGAAAAAACGTCATGTAATTCGGAAACGGTACAACTTAGCCCCAATGTATGCCTAACGTATTGTTATTTAAATTTGGCGAGGAATCCAAAAGTACAATAATATACAGGGTGTTCCATTTAAAATAATAAAGTTTAGTATCTACTTCCGGTACAACCGGAAGTCCGCCATTACTGAAACTAATTTTAAAATGTGTAGAATATGATACCAGGCAACATTTATTTGAAACATTTTTCCAAAAAAACAATAATAAACCTGCTATGGACCGTTGCATCTTAGGCTGGACACCCGGTATACAGATAAACTTTCAAAATGGACGGAACAGTAAAGAGTAGTTTCGTTTTGTATTAGGAGATAACGCAAAAACTCTGGCAAGTGATTTGGCCCATTTAGACGAATGCCAATCTCTGGAATATCTTTAATCAAATCTTGCTTCGTCCTTTTTTTTCTAAATTATTAAGTCAAACGAATGGTAATATTAGGGCAGTCTATCCTAGTCTGTACTTCCCACATTATAGAGACCACGTTTCATTTAAATTGCCTTGTAAAATATCCATAAAAATGCATGTGATACAAACGCACATTAATAAATAAAACAAATAAATATTTGAAATATAATTGATAGTCCAACGCCGACAAGGTTAACCTTAACAAGTTTTTTTTTAAAAAAAATATTTTTCCTTATCTAAAAGATGTTATCGTCTCCCGGCGTCACGATTCCATTTCAAACACCCACAATAATATTATTTCCTCAACGATTATCGTCTTGCCAAATAGACCATTGTGTAACGAAATTGGCAAAATAATTAAAGACACTAACTCAATAAAATAAATTACCTTGTTAAATACGAAAGTATGTTTGTTCTGAATGGAATTTTTTATTATCTACCATATTCACGTGACATTCCACGGGGAATATTTGCCTTGCCAAATGAATGTAATCCGTCAGTTATTGCCATAATTGAAGTGGTTTAATCTTCGTATTGTTTGCTTGCCAATATACGTCAAACGATTCTTTTTTAGAATTCATTTACTTATGTATGTCATGGTATTATATTATTTGTATTTGTTCAGCATATATTTGTTTTTCCGCAATATGAAAATTATGTTAATAATGTTACAAAGTAGAAATAATCAATCAAAAAGTAAGCATAAAGCGATTCTTTTATGCCAAACAATCATCAGAATTTGTTGAATTTTTAGTAGAATTTGCAAGGTAGTCATCATCAATCATGATCTATTTAAAAAATACATATTCTGCTTTAGGATATTTTGAATGATAATAAATACCGATGCAGAATGCTCTACGTTATTAATCCCTGCTTTATACAGGGTCCTGCAACTGAACTCCGATCTTTGATTGCTCATTGCCTATTGAAGTTAAACGTTTCACTTAATACATGCTGAAACTAGAAATTAAGGAGCATATCTGAAAATTATTTTTGAGAACACAGGATGTTTCAAAAATCGTCGGCACATTCATACATTTGTTTTAAATGGAACACCCTGTGTGTTTTTGCATTTTTAGCAGTGGCTGACCATTATCTATACATCTATGCAATTAATATTTTTTTTATCAAAAATATTAATTGCATTGAGGCATATGTTCAATGCAAACAATATTTTTGATAAAAAAAATTATATAGTAACATTAAAAAAAACAGTACTGCCACAAATGTGAAGTTTAAGATGAAATAGTGGGTGATTCCTTAATTGACGAATAGAAGATAATAAACCAAAAAATATCTTAGAAAGAACTTGACGAAATATATAATAAACCCAAATACAATTATACACTCATATATAATAAAAAGTCAAATTGGCACCTTAAACCCTACTCAAACAAAACCACCCCTTAAAAAGGGAAAATAATAATAACTTTGAACTGCGTGTACGGAATTAAATATTATTTTATTGCCACAATATGCTTTTGTATATTTAGGTGCTTTTATAAGTACTTGGGCTGAAACATCTATACAAATGATCCTGAAATTAATAGATGAATAATTATTTTAACCCTAAAATAACCAATAACAAATTGCTCCTACTAAAATCATTGAAATAGATTTTATTTTTTATTTACATGTTCTACCACACAGAAAAAGAAACTGAATAAAATATATATTAAACCTAAATATACAGGTGTTCCACCGAACTGAGTCATTAGATTTTTCTGAACTTCTAGCAGGAATTTGATTTTAAAACTTGCAGTGTAGTCATGGTCCACTGTGGTCTATTTAAAAAAAATATTTTCAACGTTATAGCACTTTCGGTATACAGGGTGCTGATATTAACTTTCTTATTTTAAATGGAATGGTACAATTTTTATTAGTACAATGAATGTATTGAGTCATTTGCAATTTGTTAACATGAAGGTTCCGTATGCCTGAACTCAACCGTTTTTTGAGATATTTGCAGTTTTGTTGATTTTTTGACGTTTGCACTGTTTCAAGTAAAATTAAATAGCTGATGAGGTATCAGATATTTAGTGGTTCTACTAATGTCGATGTAAGTATAAAGACGTAGGTACAAAGTGTTATGACAATAATGACCAAATCACATACAAGGTGTTCGAAAACGCATCTCCAATGTGGATGCCTTTAAACTAACAAAACTTTTTTATTTCAAATGGAACATGGTATTTTTTACTACAGCATTGAATGCAGCGTAAAATTCTACATCGATTGACATTAGGGTTTGGTATACCTATTTTTGATAGTTTTTGAAATATTAGCATTTATTGCCTAAAATATGACTAATTTCCGAGTTTCGAGTAAACAAAATATTTTTTTCCTAAAAACACTTTGTATATTATTTTTTAGAATGATGCGTTATCTTTTTTTTGCATTGTTTGGTTTCCATACCTGAGATATTTATCATTGGAAGTTTTCCAATTATTAGCAAATTTTATGCAACTGTATTTATAAAATATTAATAAGCCTTAATTATTATGCGACAGCAAATTACATGTTAATATTTTTGCCTGCTTATTAAATACATCGTAAATAAGTCAAATTTAGAAAAAAACTAAGAAACTATCATTCTGAAAGAATTTATATTGGACATTTTCGAAGATTTTTAATAGTTTGTTCCTGATTTCTGTCTGTATCGCGTAATACCTAGTTTAATACAAAAAGCCAAGAGACTGCATTGTTTTCGGAGACTCCATGTCAGACGGCTTCCCTACAAAGAAAATACCTGATCTAGTAAGTGAACAATATTTGAAATATTATGGGGGTGTTTAGGATATCTGCTTTAATTTCACTTTTTATTTTTTTTTGAGGTTTTTATTCTTTGCAAATAAGTGTAGGTATCTAATCCTTGTTACATTCTTCATGAATATAGAATAAGTCGACAGTGTTATTTGTATATGTAACTTTCAATGTTTTTCTTATTTCTTTCGATTTACAATATTTTACTAGTTAGAAGAAAATGTGTGAAGGAGTTGACAGCATTAGGTGTTACTATAAAAGATATGACTTGTTAATACTGCATAGGTTTATCACTGCGCAATTTGGTAAATTACCAACAATAGATATCACTTGTTTGTTAGCACATCTCATGGCCTACTAATATCTAATAATTAATGTACGTTCTCTATGACTAAAAGACATTACTATTAGTAAGAAACTAGTGAACGTTAGATATCTGAAACATAAATATTTAGATAGGTTAGGCAAATAATGTACAGAGTGTTTTGTAGGAAAAAACTCATTTTATTTGTTTGAAACTTGGAATTTAGGCATATTTTTAGCAATTTTTTGCAAGAAATGCTAATACTTTAAAAACTATTAAGAATAGGTATACCAAACCCTAATATCAATCGATGTAGAATTTTGCGCTGCATTCAATGCTGTAGTGAAAAATACCATGTCCATTTGAAAGAAAAAAGTTTTGTTAGGTTAAAAGTATCCACATTGCAGGCGAGTTTTTGAACACCCTGTATGTGATTCAGTGATTATTGCTATAACACCTTATAGCTACGTCCTTGTATTTACATCGACTTTAGTAGAACCACTAAATATCTGCTATCTCATAAAATATTTGATTTTATTTGAAAGAGTGCAAATGTCAAAAAATCAACGAAAATGAAAATATCACAAAAAACGGTCGAGTTTAGGGATAGGGAACCTTCATATGAACTAGTTGCAAATCACTCGCCAAATTCATTAGACCGATAAAAATTACACCATTCCATTTGAAATAAGAAAGTTGATATCAACACCCTGTATACCGAAAGTGCTATAACGTTGAAAATATTTTTTTTAAATAGACCACAGTGGGCCATAACTACACTGCAAGTTTTAAAATCAAATTCCTGCTAGAAGTTCAGAAAAATCTAATGACCCAGTTCGGGTGGAACATCCTGTTAGTAAACTAAAATTATACAGTCTAAATAACAAAAATCCACCGTTGGCACTAAAACCAAACCTTAAAAAACCATCCCTCAAGGGGAAAATAGTGATAACTTTGAACTGAGTGAATGGAATTAGATTTTTTATAGAATGCCCATAATCAGTGTTTACTTACATGCTCTTTTTTTGAACGTGATAGCTTAAGTAATTCCTGAGAAAAAAACTATTGAATTTTTCTCTTGTTCTCTTGTGGCAATATCTCAAATGGGGTGGCATCGATTGAGCTAGTTTTTGATATTTACAGTATGTGTGACAGTAGTACTCATTTGTTTTAATTTCAGCCCGATAGTTTTAGGGGCACTTTTCAATGGCTTATCGGAGCAGAGTCTTTAATACCTAATAATTCAACAATTATCTCATAAATGGGCTCATACTGAGTCGAATGTACTAATGTCATCTACCAATAATGTCACATATAATAAGATATTCAGTTTCATCATGTAAATGTCACTTACTTTCCGCCCTACGGAGGAAAAGTACAACTTTACTCCCTCAAATGAGGGAGGAAAGTGACACTTTCCTCCCTGGTAAGAAAAAAAGGTATATCAGTGCTAAATATTTATGACTGTAAAAATCGCTAGAACGACGTTTGCATTCCTCTTTGTATACCCTACACTCTAAAAATGATGGTAAATTTACCTCACTGGTATGTGAAAAAACATATGAAATATAAGGTAAAATTTACACCAAAAGAGGGCAAACATCAGATTACCACAAATTAGGTGTAATTTCGCCTGGTAAACTGACTTTGATGGAAAAATACTTCAATAAATGAAGTAATTTTCCCCCACTTGGGGAAATTTGCTTAGGAGCAAGGAAAAATAACACATTTCGTGGAATATTACCCCTTATGTTGGTAGAAATACGATATGGACAATACAAGGGACATGAAATTCTGATTATATATACTATATATGTGCATCTATTATTTGATTGGAACACAAAATGTTTTTTTTTTTTTAACATTGCATTATATTGTGTCGCTTGACCAAAAATTAAAACCGTTATATACGAGAATGCATTACATAGCCGTCGACTATACAACGCGCAAGCGTTTGAGGTACGCAGTTTGAATACAAGTGCGGCATCTACACTGATGGCTTCAACGCATAAATGTAAATGGTGTGCTTTTGATTTTGTCTTGCAAATAAAGATTGAGGTAAGTTCATTTTACATTAATTATGTATTGAGATGATTACCATGTACTTAGCTATGACAGCACACATAAATAATAGACATACACCTGCGTATGGATATCTAATATGGTATACTGGGAACTTAACCTCATTAGCATTTGACGGTATTGTTGCTACAAGATATGATACATTTATTTAAAGTTTTCAACGTGCAAGTGACACGCAGGAAACCACCGTATCAAACTTTTTAATTTAAACAGCAGAAAGTCTTCGTTTTGAAGGAGTCAATTCTTTTTTTTTCTCTTTCATTAAACATTTGGAAATATAAAACGATTAGTGTCTTGCCATTATTGGAGGCTATGTTTTCGTTGTTAATGATGATACAAAGTAAGGAAGAGACTATTTTGGTTTTACTCTACGATTTAATGACAAAAGTAAAGTAGATATTAAGCACTTATACATGCAAATGTGCAAGACCGCAGGACGGCAAATTTGAGTTCAATAGTTAATCACAACATTATTTATGTTTTCAAAATCAAAACCGGTAAACTAGGTTTTGATTTTGAAAACCGGTTTTACCGGTTACAATTTTTAAAGACGATTAATCACTGCATCCAAATTCCGGTTTCACATAAAGAGGCTTCGATTCGCAGCACTATTATCTACATACAATATATTTTTAAATGCTAAATTTATTAAAAATTTTCAGGATAAAGCTTGAAGAAATTGAGGTGAATACACCGTTGTTAATATGGTTGGAAGAAGGTATTAATAAAAATATATTTATTTCATATGTTTTTTACATTTATTTTTCTTTTCTAGGAAATGTGAAGTCGCATTCTTTAATAGTAGAAAGACAGTTATTAGACCCAACAGATTCATTTCGTTCTGCATTACAACAAATGATGGCGGCATATTTCAATTTTCATTTGCAGTACGCAAAAGAGGCTTCTAACACATTAGAAGTTCTGCAGCGGTATTTTTTTAAAAATATACCCTGAACAGGGCAACAAAAATAAAAAAGCTCCAAATCCAAACTCAAATTGAAAGATTTTTAATGTATTTTGTTAGTCAAAATTTATTTTATGGTTGCATTCAATTAGATCTTTGTATTATGAATACAACCAATTCTTTGTAACTATTGCCTTTTCTTATCGACCTTTCTCCCAAAATGTTTACTCTTTAAAACATTGCTTATTGAATTTAAAAATTTATTGAAATTATTGTAAACTCTCTGTAATCCAACTAATTAATATATCTTTCAGAAATTATTAAAATTAAATCTAATATTATAAATGGTATATTTTGAATATTTAAGTGGAGAATCTGCATTAAGTTCTAAATGACATAAACATGTATTAGATAACTGAAACTTAATATTTTTGGATGATGAACACACCTAATAATCAATTATTTTTAATTTCTTTGTTATTATTCTAATCTATACATTAAAAAAAAAATTTGGTAAAATTATCCCAAAAATAGATGGCAACTGGGCTATCGCCTATTTTTGGGTAAATTTACACCCTAGGGATTTTTCACATACTGGTGGAATATTCCTTGAAAGTGTGGTAAATCTACCTGAAATTATTCCATTCCATTTGGGAATATTACTTTAGAGGTGTAAATTTACCAGGGAAAATTACCACACTTTCAAGGAATATTCCACAAGCACGTGAAAAATCCCCTATAGGTGTAAATTTACCCCAAAAAATAGGCGGTAGCCCAGTTGCCATCTATTTTTGGGGTAATTTTACCACATTTTTTTTTAGGGTGTAATCAAATATCAAATCATATCGTGACAAAATAAACATAATCATTATTGTGTTGCAAAAAAAAAAGGCCGGAAGCTCATCCTCGCACAACAATGCATAAATCCGCTAGATCGCTACAAGTCAAATATTTACATCCCGCTCTCTTCATTGAATAACAACCTGGTAATTATCGGATGAACTTAGTATTAATATAATCAACACAAACATCTGGGAAACTTTTCTGTTGGAAGTGTGCTTTTCAAAAGCTTACATCAACAACACGCGGATAACGATAATTAATTTTGAGATTTATGTAAACTTACTCCTGCTCTGTGCGATAGAAATCCGTTCGAGGCCCTTCGCAAACGCAAACTTCGAAATTCGATTGAAGGGAAGCAAAGTACACGTCACGTGTTGCATGTATATATACTCCATGTCGTGTGTATGTGAGCCAAGGTAAGGTAAAACTGCTTTACTGCTCACTTCGAAGTTCCGGTTAAAAGTTTTCTAATCGATACGATGCAATTAAGCGTTTAATATTTCAGCGGATGACTGATGCAATATTAAAGTAAGCGTATTGGCGTTAACCGCTGGTTGTCACGATAGTTTAGGGGCGCGCTAACAAGAGAAGGTCACTTAACTGTAAATGGCAAAGTCTGATGAAAGGATCCAGCCGGTTAAACATATGAAAACTGCACTCAAAATGCCCTTATATAGAAATCTCCAGTGATAAAATAAAATCTATCTGGACGACATCAACAATGAAACGAAAATAGCAAAGGGTCTAGCCGGTTAAGCATATGAAAACTGCACTCACATCTGATGAAGGGTTATTACCTTGTTTTTATTGTTCTTCATCTAAAATAGCCATACAATTATTCTCATATCCCTAACCCCTATTGTAAGGGAAAAATTGGGGTGGCAATCCTTAACGTAATTTTTTTTTCTCAGTAGCTATAGAAGATATCTTTATGACATTTAAACTTTACTTGACTATCCATAAACTCATTATAATATAATTTTTCAGAATTTTTATGACACTGGAAACCGTAAAACACGAGAAGTATATTTTTTGGGAGTGATTTTTTATACTAACCCCCAAAGTGACACCTACCAAAAAAATATATCTTATTTGTTTATTTGTTAGCTCCTACATGTTAAAGTTACAAAAGGGTCGAATTGGTGGATCAAAGTCAGAAAAAAATAAAAACCAATTATGAATATGTGCATATGTGTCAATTATTTACCAAAAGCTATATTAAAACCTGTAAACTATATATATAATACTATATATATAATAATATGTTCTTATAACAAAATATAAACTCATATAAGGTTAAGAAGGGGATGTGAAATATACTCCGACCACTAGCTAGTATTAAGAAAGATAAAAGTAAAAAAAAAGAAACGGCAAGAAAATACTAAAACTAAAAGGAACAATAAAAATAACGTACGTAAAAAAGTAATCAAAAATGGTATAAATATAAGCAAAAATGGAATGAATATCTTAATGTAAGGAACAACGAAAATTACAACAAATACAAAGAACAAAGAGCTAATGTCAAAGAGATGGTGAAAAAAGGAAAATAGAAATCCTGGGAAGAATTTGGGGAAAAAATGGAAGGAGACAGTAGGAGTAATCAAAAGTTATTTTATGGAGTACTGAAAACGCTAAGAAAAGGCAAGCAAACGAAAAATATGAGTGTAAAAGCAGTAAGTGGAAGGACCTTAGAGGAAGAGGCAGATATAATGGAGAGATGAAAGGAGTATTTTGAAGAAATATTAGACATAGAACAAGGTATAACAAAAGAAGAAGTAGAAGAAAACGATAGCCTCTTTATTAATATCCAACACATAGGAGATGATGTAATTATGCAAGAAGAAATAATAGAAGCCACTAAGACGTTGAAAAGGGGCAAAGCGGCTAGACATAATGAAATAACAACAGAGATGGTTAAAAGCTTAGATAAAAATGGAATAGTAGTGTTAGAAAAATTAGTTAATACGATATGGAAGAAACAACATTGTTAACAATAACAATCGATCGAGAAACTAGAAGAGCGGAGCGGCTTCAGAAAAGAGAGAAGGGTGCAAGATCACATATTTATAATGAAACAACTCATAGAAAAGAACATGGGTAATTCTATATACACAGCTTTTATAGATATAGAAAAAGTCTTAGATAGCATCCCAAGAAAAGAAATATGGAATAGCCTTAAAAGAAGAGGAGTAAGCGAAAAATTGAGGAAATCCATAGCATCCATATATAAGAAAACCAGGAATTACGTAAGAACAGGAAACATGTAAGTCAGAAGAATTTTTAATCAAGGCGGGTTTAAGACAGGGAGGGATTCTGAGTTCAATGCTTTTCAACTTGATGCTCTAGAGGAAATCAACCTTGGGGGTTGGGAGTACGTACCAAGCGCGTCCCTGGGGTGGTGGATAGGGGAAAAGCTATCTTGTCAGGGTTTGCTCAAGACAACATGGTTAGTGGCGGCTATAAGTTCGTCCTCTCTGCTTAAAACCGGAGCAGTTTGAATGAAGGCCGTTGCCGTGAACCACTCCCCGCTCGTTCGAGCTGTCGTGTCGTTGCTAAAGGCTTGCACAGGGTTCTACAACGTTGTCAGTTATTGCCTTCGGCTACTAAAAGCCCAACTGTTAAACCAGGTCCCGAAAGGGATGGGAGGTCTTGGCTTATCTGCACAGACCGAGAGGAGACAACCCCAACAAAAGCGTAAATCCTAAGGTGGCGAACTAGGCTGATGCATGCGTGGCTGGATAGAAGACCAGTCTCTAGTCCAACCTTGGGGCATCTGCCACCCATTGTATTAGCCTTGCCTCTGCATGCGGGGCTCTGTGGAAGTGGACCTTTTCTTCCCTAGCTACTCGTGGGATCAACCATAGAGGAAGGAAATATATTTAACCTACTTAAGCGGGACGATACCGCTAGTAAACAGGAACTGGAGCAGGACCTCCATAAAAAGCCTTCCACTTCCAAAGTGAGAATACCTCACAAGGAAGGAACAAACAACAACTATGTAAAATCGAAGAGGGAGACTTACCTAGACTGGGGCCTTCTGATATCCTACACTTTTTAAAAATAATAGGATTGGAAGGCCAGCTCTAAAATAGCAAGAATAGGAGACACAATATATCTTTTAGGTCTCAGTGTAACATCACTGAGACCAAAAATACATACATACAAAGGAAATCAAATCACTAACGAAAAAATTGTAAGTAGGATACAGAAATATGCAAATAGTAGAAATAGCAGAAAGTGTCTTCGCTGATGATCTGGTAATTTACACAAACAATGAAAAAGATCTGCAAATAAACCTGAACCTTTAGAACACCGTATTAAGAAAGAGAAATTTGAAAATAACCACAGATAAGACGAAAGTGATGGCAATAGGTAAAGACGATGCAAGAGTAAAAGTTGAAATTGACGGAACACAGATAGAACAAATAGAAACATTCAAGTATTTTAGTATACACAAAAATGAAAAAGCAGACAGGGAAATAAACTACGGATTAGAAAGCACCACAAAATTGTTGTTAAATAACACATTTATAAGAAAGAAGAAAATATCAAGTAAAACTAAATTAACCACCTACAATACAGTATTTAAATCAACTTTAACAAATGGGAGCGACAGCTGGGTCTTAACTAACACGACGAGGAGCAGAATTCAAGCAGTCGAAATGAAGTACCTGAGAGCAATAAATGGAGTTACTCGTGAAGATAGAATGAGAAATGAGGAAATAAGAAAACAGCTGAAAGTAGAACCTATCCTCAAAATTATCGAGAAACAACAGTTAAGGTGAACAAATTAATGAATTTCTGCTTTTAACTGTAATAATTAGCTTAGCTCTTTGAACATTTTTCCAAAAAAATTTTTTTTGGTAAAGCGCTCGTCCTGCAAAATAGGGGATGTAGGTTCGAATCCTGCGTGAGGAAAATTTTTCTTGGAAAAATTCCTCCTAATTATTACAGTTAATAGCAGAAATTCATTAATTTGTTAATATCTTGCCGTAAAAAACTTGCAATCATTGAACAGTTAAGGTGGTTTGGACATGTGGTGCGTATGGAGGAGAAGGAGCAAACAAAAAGGATATGGTTAGCGAAGACAACGCAAAAGAGATCAAGGGGAAGACCACGAAAAACATGGGATAGTGTGGTAGTAGACAATCTCAAGAAAGGTGGAATCCAATGGAGCAAAGGGGAAAAAATTGCGAAAACCGAGAAAGCTTGGGCAACATTTATCCATACGAAGTGATAAAAATTTACTAAAGAAAAAGTGACTTGAAATATCTTAACACCCTAAGCGGTAAATAAAACCAAACATTGAAACGAAAGCGATGTTGTGGCTTACGAGACATTGGTATAAGAAGATCTATAATGCTCCAATGATGCATACTTTTTATGTTGTACATTCCATTATTTGAAAAGTAAATGCGTGGGAAAATAGATGTGGGACACACTGTATTTATTAATGGCAAAGGAACCTCTTTCTCAATTTTTACATAAATGTTATACGAGTGTCATTGTGTCTATCTCCAAAGGTTTGGATATATTCGGGATTTTTCATTTTTTCATGATAGATCGTATTGCGAAGCGCCAGCCACCTTCCCCTCGCATTTCACCAGGCTTGCAACTGGCAGCAGTAATGCTGGCATGTTTAGAAAGTGGCCAACAGAATACAATAAGATCACTGGAAACAAACAAAACTTGAAATTAAAAAAAAAAGAAAACACAACATTGCGAACCGTTTCGAGAAACTAATTTTTTCAGACGGAGCTACCTTCCACAAAAATGGATTTATGAATCGTCACCAATTGTCATTATTATGCACACACAAATCCCTATCGATTTATTGCAGCACTAGTCAGTACAGAAGGTCAGTGGAACGTGTGGGCAGGTATCATTAGACAACATGTTATAGGCCTGTTCTTTCATAACCGACGTCTGATGGGTAGGGTTTATGTGGAATTTCTTCAGAATAATTTGGGCATTCTGTCAGAAAATATTCCGTTAGCTTCTCGTCAGCTGATGTGGTTCCAACACGATGGTGCTCCATCTCCCAATACTGTCGAATTTCTTCAGTTTTTGGATGTGTCTTTTTCAGACCGTTGGATTGTGCGTGGAGGACAGATGACAGATGACCTCCGAGATCGCCAGATCTTACAAGGTGCGATTCTTTTTTATGGAGTTTCATTAAAAATGAAGTTTATGAGACGCCAGCAACAACACCTGATGATATGCGCCATCGTATTTTAAAAGCGTTTGAAGAAGACACACCAGGAATGCTCAGAAAGTGTTTGCAAAAACGATTTCTTTTATGTAGCGCCTAAAACGGATCGCATTTTGAACATTTAATGTAATAGTGTTGTACAAATTCTCTGTATAATGACGGCACTAACATTTAGGTGTAACTGTTGCGAGCAAGACGCTCGATGTGTATGTCGGCACTTTCAATTGGACAGAGTAATGTAGTTCGAAAATGTTCTGATTTATGGATATACCAGTAATGTTGTGTTTTCTTTTATCTTTGCTATGTTCATTTCCAACGCGCTTCAGTAAATTCATTAATTTCAAGTTTTGTTTGTTTTCGGTGGTCCTATTGTGTTCTGTTGGCCACTTTCTAAGCAGCCAGTCCCAAGCCTGGTGAAATGCGAGGGGAAGGTGGCCGGCGCTTCGCTCTATCATGAAAAACTGAAAAATCGCGAATATCTCCAAAACCTTTGGAGATACACACAATGACATTACTATAAAATCGAAAGAAAATTTATTTTTAAAATTTTACATCCATCATTTATGTAAAAATTGCTATACCATTCAATTGAAAAAAATCAAGTTATCCATGATTTTAGAGTTCGAAAATTACAGAGCCCTATTTAATAATTCTGTAATTTAAACACAACAATTTTAAAATAAAAGTTGTGTGCTGTTTCATGATTAAGCGAAAACTGAAAACCCACTGAAATACTTTCGTATTTCCGGAGATATTTCCAAACATCGCAGACATTGCAAGTGTCATTTTTTTTTTTCGAAAAACGTCATGTAATTCGGAAACGGTACAACTTAGCCCCAATGTATAACTAACGTATTGTTATTTAAATTTAACAAGGAATCCAAAAGTACAATAATATGCAGGGTGTTCCATTTACAGTAATAAAGTTCGTATCTACTTCCGGTACAACCGGAAGTCCGCCATTACTGACTCTAATTTTAAAATGTGTAGAATATGATTCGTGACAACATTTATTTGAAACATTTTTCCAAAAAAACAATAATAAATCGGCTATGAACCGTTGCATCTTAGGCTGGACACCCCTTGTATTACGTCAATTAATATGAAGCAGGTTTAAACAAAATATGTTTATGATTGTTTTCATGATAAACCTGATATGCATACACCAAATAGTTTTTACTTCTCACCGTTACTATGCGAACCGTATCCATTACATCTTTAACATTTAAATTACTCAAGATCACATTTTTACATTGAAACAACTAATAGAAAAACAACATCGAGGAAACAAAAACCTCTACTTAGCTTTTATTGATCTAGAGAAAGCATTGATAGAGTGCGAGAACAAAAGTATGGTCAGGATTAAAGAAAATGATGTACCAACGAACTTAATAAGAATTATAAAAACTTATACGCACACTAACATAAATTATGTGATCAAAAGCCAACATGAAATCAGAAGGGTCAAGACTGACATGGGCTAAGACAAGGAGGTGGGACTAAGTCCAACCTTTATTCAATATACATACGATACCATCATAAAAACAGATCGAACCAAAAAGTCAATACAGTGTTTTGTGGTGGCATAAGAATTTACAAGAATTGAAATAGCTAACAAATCTTTGCAGAGAACTACAAGAAAATTTGACATATATGGAGAAAAAAAACATGGAAGAGGTGGTTATGACAATAAACACACAAAAAAAACTAAAATATTGTTGATCGGACACCATTAACGGTTGAAACTAAAATTGCAATAAAAGATACTAAAATAGAGCAGTTAAGAAATTTAAATATCTAGGAATAACATTGGAAGAAACAGGAAAACAAGAAGCAGAAATAAATGATGAGAATTACCAAAACAATCAAGTTATACTACGCAATGAACCAAAAATTATTAATAAGAAAGCAAATTTCTAAGCAAACAAAAATAAAGATTTTTAACACAATATATCGGCCAGTTTTAACTTATGGATGTGAGTCTTGGGTCTTTACAAACAAACAAAAAAGTAAAATACAAGCTGCCGAAATGAAATATTTGAGACAAGCGGTAGGCGTAACCCGGAAAGATAGAATTAGAACATACACAAAGTACGGGCCAGAATTAGGGATACAACCAGTTTGGAATTCATTGAAGAAAGACAACTGAGTTGGTGGGGACATTATACAACGAATGGACAGTAACAGGCAAGTGAAGAAAGTGTACGAAGCAAGAATACAAGTCAAAAGAAAAAGAGGAAGACCGAAGCAGACCTGGAATGACGCAATTGGAAGAATACTACGAGCTAGGGGAAAAACATGACAAGAAGCAACAATTCTAGCAAAAGATAGGAAAAAATGGAAGCAATTTGTGTTCGAGAAATAAATGTAGACCCGACACCTTAATAGTAAAAGGATAATATGATTATAGTAGTAGTAATTTAAATTACTTTTGAAGTTATCTCTATCTCTCCTAATATTAACAACCGTCAGCAATGTCTGCCAGATTTTATCTTCTCGATAGATCAACAAAACTTACCGGAAATTATAACACTTTCCACTTAACTAACGTGCGAACTATTGACGAAACCTAGCACGGCAAACGGCGATAAACTGACATTTAGACATGGTCGTCTTTACCCTTCACCCGTGAAATATTTTATCGATATATTAGCGAAGGGATTTAGATAATATATTATGCAGTAGTTTACAGACAGGGAACGACGCTTAGGGATTAATCTCTGAAATCGGTACGTACGATTACCGAATCAAGTCGTATTAATAAGATAGCAGGTGATCGTATCCATCTTTATTAAACCCGGTTAATATTTTCGCACGGAATGGATTGCCATCGGATTAAAGGAGGGCCCCTTTACTGTAGGAGTTGTAAATAAAAGAGATTGCTCTATTTTGGGGAAAATTATATGGATATTCTTTAGGTTTCGTAATCGGAATATCTCGTTTGGTTACTTTGAAAGAGGTGGTGCGTGCGTGTTTTTTTGTAATTGGAAAAAGCGAAATGCGTTTATCATTCTAGAGATTTTTTACGCCTCATTATTGTAGATTAAAACGCGAATAATATAATACCCGCCTGCATACGTACGAGTTACATAAGCAAATCCGCGAATGTGATAAAAACATTTTTTTACGGTGTGCTAATGGCGCTAATAAACAAAAATAATTGTTACTTTGTTTATCTATACATTCGACATATTTACTAGATGTGTCAATATACGGGGTGGTCCAAAGCCCTCTTTAGAATGGTGCATATCGCTAACTGTAGGATTAGTTATCTATTGTTAGGGAATACACGGTAAATTATGCTTACAATAAATATAATTACTATTTTGCGTTTATATTTCGACCCCTACCTACAGGCTGTTTCATTTGAAAAACAGTTTAAATAAAAAAGTTATAGGATTCTTTTGAAATATTGTATATTGGGATATATGTACAGTGGGTCTCAAAATTAATGTCATGCCCTAAGGAGGCGATATCAAAACTTTCTTTCTTATGGGAGTGGCTTATACGTTGTTGCTTCGACCGATGTCGAGAATCTAAATATTTCCGTTCCTAAAATAACAAATCCTAAACGCGGTTAAATTTACGATCTTTTGTTATAAATACACAGAGATTCAAAATGATTGTCAATTCCGCTCCTATAGTTAGTAAGAGCGTGTAGGTATATGCCGCGTGTTTGTAATGAAGATTTGAACTAAGTCAGTGTTGGAACATAAGAAAGTAAACGGATCTGTCATAAATAAGGAAAACGTAACCTATATTTGAACTCGCATTATATAAACGACTATGGATTGGTGTTTCTGCTTGTAAAAATGAAATGTAATTAATTTAACTTACTAAATTATGATTTTTACAATTCAGTACTAACTGGTGTTTAACTAAATTTATTTATTACTTTAAATTATAACATACAATTAGTATAATTATTAGTGAAAAAACTGCATCTCTCAGTTCTTCTATGGTATGCATGCGGTTTCTATAGAATGTATTTTTTAGATAGCCGAATATGAAAAATCTTAATGGGGTTAGATCAGGCGATCTTGGGGGCCATCTTTTGTGCTCTAACGAACCTGTCAGCAAAAAACTGTTGAAGATATTGCAGGTTTGTCGAGCAGTATGTGCTGGAGCATTATCGTGCTGAAAATAACCTGCTTCAAGCTCATTTTCTTGTAACTCTGCAATAAACAATTCCAACATCTGTTGGTAACGTTGGGCTGTTACAGTTTCCTCGAAGAAAATTGCCCCTATTATTATTCGTTGCCTGGACATAGCTAACCAAACTCCAACTTTTACGGGATGCAATTGCGTTTCTCGAAATTCGTGTGGATTTTCTGCAGACCAGATACAATAGTTTTGTAAATTGATATAGTCTGTTAGATAAAACCAGGCTTCATCCCAGAAAAATGATTTGTTTAGCAAGTCATCGTTCCTTAAATTGTTATTAAACCAATGACAATATTCCAATCTCCTATCGTGATCTAATGGTAATAATTCCTGTACCGTAGAAACTTTATAGGGATGAAAGTGTAACTTTCTTTTGACAGCTCAGTGCGCTGAGTTTATGATAAGCCTATAAAATTATAAAATGTAATAAACTATTTCACTTAATGTTAATATTGATTTTTACCTGTTTGTCGAGCTATACCACAGATAAATTCCTTATTTTCTTACAGTATTCAGAAAATACTATTGTTGGTGATATTAGATGTAAATATAAACGATTTGAAAAAAATTATAAGATAAATAATCGAAAGATACTACAACACGCACGCCAATGTCGCTAAATGTCAAGAAAACTCATTTGATGTATGAAATTTGTATGTAGCTAACTTCGCTCATTAAATTGGTAATAAGTATAGATATTTTTTTCTGGAAAACATTTTTTTTCTTACGACAATCATTTTGAATCACATGGTACTTTCTTGCACGGCACACTCTGCTTAGCTTTACACCTAAATGCAATAACAGGCTAACAACCATAACAGACTTGACGGATAGGTACTAGGATACTTTAAATTATCTGTAGCGGAATGTTAAGAAAGGCGTTTGATGGTTTTAATGTTTGGCCCGCTATCCGGGACTATACTTGAAGACACGCCGGCGTAGTTATCGCCGATCGTTTGTAGAGCCGCTTGCTTGTATGCGTATCCGATGCGTGTTGAATTGATACCTCTTTTCTTTAGAGTTGTTATTGTTATATTAATTATTTATTTATTATACTATACTACTTGTGTATCTTGCTTCCCGTAATATTCGTAACTGGTATGTTATTTAGTTACCATAAAATATATAAAAAAATATTAAATATATTAAAAAAACAATAAATTTTCAATTATCTAGAATGAATTATTCTTAAATGGAAAACGTGGGTTTCTCAACAGAACTTTAAAGTTCAATATACCAAACTGACGAGATGTCGTGAATAAATAAACATATTTTATGGAAAAATGTATATTTTCTGTACCATGACCGACAATTTCCAGGAAATAATAAACATTTTAAGATTGAAGAACAAATAAATAACATTTGGATAGGTATTAGGAACGTTCAACGTTTGTTCTTCCAGCACTTCTCAAAGCGATTATTTTCCCTTTAGTTTCTAATGTTGAATCTTTTTGATGAGCTCTTCTTGGCATAATTAATAAATGTACGCAAACAATATACTTTCAAGACAATCATAATTAAATAGAAGATTATTATACAATATTTTAATAAGTATTTTCAAATAATGTTTGTTTTTGAGGTATAGTTAGTATAAGCGTTGTGTACACGTTGGAGTCACAGTTTGGTGTATATTCATCATATCTTAGATCTTCCCTTTTACGTCCACATAATTTTATTATAGGGAAAGTATATTTTTAACAAGAAAAAAATATTCACACCCAGTATTTTTAGCATTTTAAGTGTGTGATGACGCTTTGCGGTCGCCAAACCCAAGTCACAGACAGTAGATAGGAGATAGTAAATAGATGGTGATAAAGGTATACTCATAAGGGAAGTAAAGATAAGCAAATTACAGAAACAAGTACCCATTTCAGAATCAAAAAATAGGTAAAGATTTGTCGGTTTAGTTAAAAGTTCTTATTTCAAGCAAAGTTTCATCACAAAAAATACATTATCTAACGCAGTCGTTCCAATTCGACAAGGTTGAATAAACAATAAAGTAACTATATAATACTCGGAATATAAAAAATAAAGTACACAAAATATAAATAAACACACAATATTTGGAACTACAAGCAAAGAGAACTACAAGTGGACAGAACTACAAAGGAAATTATTGTTAGTATAAATAAAAAAACTATAACGATCTCTAACAAAAAGTTTTTCTAAAGATGGATGCGTCACGTTAAGATAGGTTCGAAGTTCCGGTATCGTATAGGTAGTATTTTTTTTATTCAAATTAAACATTAAGAGAAACTTACAATATTTTCTATTCGGGTAATGAAGCGACATACTCAACAATTTTCTTCACTTTCAATGCAAAAAATACTTCGAATTTTGAATAATGGATAGTTTACATTAGATACATTTTTAAATACATTATAGATATAGAAATCCGTAAAATCTGTTTTTTATAAAATAGAGGATCACCTCATTTGCTACTGAAATAAGACAGAAATTAATCCTTTTATTTGAAGGAAATAAATCTTTAGTTATAACAAGAAAATACAGTGAAAATAATTACGGTAGCTGTAAATATAACATAAATAGACATTCAGAAATAACACAATCAAGCAATTAATATCGTCAACATCTCCTCCTGTATGTATTTCTAGTATATGCGATATGTTTTATACCTCCATAGCACTTTAAGCATATCGGTACAGGTAACAAACATACTTTCGTTAGAAAATAACTTTACCAATTAGGATTCAATCCGTAGGCATCGAAACTTTTCCTAACTTAACCGTTCGTATAAGATAGCAGCGACTGTGAGCACGTTGGAAATTATGATGTTATTTTAGGACCAAATTCTCCACTTGAAAATGCGTTATAATACGTATAGATGTAAGAAAGAAGGTCTACGAAGAGCACTCCTGGAATAAGCCACTCCCATAAGGAAGAAAGTTTGATATCACCTCCCTGGGGCATGACATGAATTTTGAGACTTACTGTACGTGGATTAGATCCACAATTTAAAAATAATATGCAACATACGGGGTAGATATAGATTTATTGCCAATAAACAAGTGCATGTTGCCTGACATTACATAAACATATAAAAAAATATAACAAACAAATATAAAACAATACACACGGTCACTAAATTCGTCGAATGAAAAAATAGGTTGTTTTAGTAATATTATCTTCAATTTGCGTCGAAATGTAGTTAAATTAGAACTTAATATAAATTAAGGTAATTTATTGAAAAAAGAAAAAGTCCATGAAGTACAGAGAATTTTTGCAGACAGAGGTTCCAGTTTTCGAAAGAATAGCCATCATTCTGCCCAGAAGAATTGTGCCTTAAATTCCTTAGCCTAAAAGGTAATTGCCATCTCCCACCCTAATTCGTTATTAATGTTATCGAAACGTTAACCAAAACCGATAAACAGACACCTATATCCAAGAGGTAACATATCCGAAACATAACACTCCCTTTATCAATATCTACCTTACATCCAAGGTGTTACCAATTGTATAGAGTAAATTCTATCCGAACACATCATCAAAAGCACATAACCCTAAACTCTCACATTCCTTTCCTGTCAAAGATCCTTTCCATTGGTGAAACAAATTGGTCGGTGGGCATTCATGTGGCAGAACATGAGAGTTGTACTAGGGCGTTATGCATAACTGGGTCCCCACTTGCTGTACATAGACTGAAGATCAGCCACGACATCAATTCAACTCTTCAAATTCTGTCGTAAAATCCGAGAATCCATTGAAACGTTCTTCTGAGCTGTAACTATCACATCCCACTGAACTGTAACCGTTATCCATATACAAGCCATCACTATGTGTTCTTTAGTTAGTAACAGTAACAATAGTAGCTACCTTGAAAATGCCCCTTGTAATTGAGGACGAAACGTGGAGTTCCAGAAAAAATCCAGAAAAAGTTTCTAAAAATATAGATATACGTTAACTCAGAATATGTTTACTGCGCTTTTTCTTCAAAAATATTTTTCACTGTGTAGCACCAACAGTACATGGCAAATATAAAAAAAGGTTATTAGAATATGCTAAAATAATTTTGCACTACAGAGCATTTAATCCAAAACAATCTTTGCTTAAAAGATTTTTTGATAAATCAATATGTAAACCGCAAGTGATCAGCGCCAGATAAGACTCATACCTACCTAATAAATTATGTAAGAACGCTTTACTTGTAAAATCTGTGTACCTATAATTAATGTAAGATTGTATAACTTATCGTAACTGAGCTCAAGTTATCACAAAATGCAAAATATTTGTTATAATGCAGTTTTGCTAAAATGGTTAGAAAGTTTGGCTTTGATTTACTTAATAACTGCTATATTTGAGATTTTATACAGGGCTTCTCATGATAGTCGTCATTAGAAGTTTCCGTGGTTAGTAGAAACTTAGAATTCTGAATTTTTGAACTTCAGGGTTAGTCAAAATGCTCTCTCATTTTAAAATATTTTCAAGTTCGTACCACTTTCGGTTATAACGGAGTCAAGGGGTCAAGGAATCAAAAATTTAATGACCAATTACATTATTTTCAAAGTTAAGAAAGTTGTTTTTTTTTTTAAATCTGACACCATGAAATGAATGAATTAAATTATCGATTCGGTGTGCCTCTCCCTATACCTATTTCCAACAGTTTTCTTGTTATTCCACATTTTCTATTTTCATGTGGTGTTTGGTAGAAGCTAGAACATCATTTATCTTTCGAAACAAAAACAGTATGATTAAGATGGCAGAAATTCACCTTAATTAGAACACTAAACAAAATGGCAACCTAACAAAATTTAGAACGCAAATGGAAACATAATAAACTTGGAACCTAAATACAAGAAATAATAAATTAATGTAAACAAAGTCATTACAATAATTATTCTATATGACCGCCATTTTGATTCACAACACAGAATAACTATGTCACATACTTCTCGCGCAACAGAACTTAAGTAATAATAATAATAATAATATAGTTTTATTCTTTCGGATTATGACATTAAAAGCATGACATGAAAATAATAAATAAATAAAACTAAATTAGTCAAAAATCAAAAAGAAATGACAAAGGGTACTTCAAATGACAGCATAAGCTGTCTTTGCTCTACCAGTACACCTTGAAGCATTTGATAAATAAATAACGAAAGTGAAACCTAAACTACCTTACTACCTAATATTCTGCATGAATCCCCACCACATCAAAAGCAAAATAAAAGTAAAAGCAAAAAAGTGAATATGCAGTTAAGCAGCACAAAGAAAAGTATAAAGCGTTGCGAATGGCACACGAAACAATTATCGCTCCAAAAGATATCGCTTAAATGCAGATTTGAACGCAGACACACTCAGCAATTTGAAGCTGAAGGATCGCTCAAATAAAGCAGTACGATGAGTAGGGGGTGTAAGCATACCTCTAAATCTCAAATTCAGATTGTGCACGTCAGTACGAAATGAAATTTTTTGATACAAATAAGTGGGTTCTTTACATAAAATAATTGTGTGCAATGTACAAGCGCTCATAAGCAACCTGCGGTCATTCATATTCAGCCATCCCACCTCAGGCAACTTGTGAGAAATACTTTCATATTTCCTTATACCAAAAATTAAACGCAAACACGAATTTTGAACCCTCTGTATACATGCAGAGGTATCCGTCCTCAAGCACACGGTCCATATACCTCACAACAATATGATAAATGTGGCAACACTAAGGTTTCACAAAGGATTTTCTTTAAATTAACCAAAAAACAGTGCCGGTGTGGATATATCAGCTTTAAAGCTGCATAGGCAGATCTAATGCACCTCGAGACGTGATTATCGAATCTAAGGTTCCCATCCAAGGTTAAACCCAAATTCTTATATTCAGATAGAATTGACAGGTCCGTCGTTTATTTGCAACTTTATTGAATTTCTAAGGCAGTCCACATGGTTTTGCTACAAACAGATAAACCACTGACTTACCCGGAATAAATCATTAATGAACGATCAGCCGATATTTTGGCAACGGCAGCAAGGTCACTACATACTAACATTCATAATAACATTCTGACCGCTGGACAAGTGAAACGCATGAGAAAGTTGCATATCGTCCGCATACATATGTATTCTACAGTTTTTAATGGCACTTGGAAAAGAGGACGTATAACTGAAAACAAAAGCGGGACCCAGTACGGATCCTGTGAATGCCGCGCCGAGACAAGCCTATTAGCGGGAGCTTATATTACTTAAAGTAACACCTTGTAACCTATTTATCAAGTATGACTCAAGCAACAATACTGCAGTAGGAGATACAGAAACATATATACGATAAAATTGCAACAAGCATTTCATGACTGACAGTATTATTATTTATGATGTTCTTGATACCAAATTGTTAGAATGAGGTTTAATTGGTACAATTTTGATAGAGAACAGTGGATGAATAATGTTATCAATTTTATTTGAAATATCCAGCTTTCGTAACTGGTATAGTAATTTATTAATATTAACATTATCATAAGCCCCTACAATGTCAAAAAAAGCAGCAACCATTTGTTACCTATTACCTATTCTTTATGTAAAAAAGTTTATCCTATATGAGAAGCCAAAACTGTAACAAGTTGCTGATGTACCCTTTCTGAAAGCAAACATGTATTTCGGAAAACGTAGATGTTCACACCGCCAATCTAATCTAATCTGCAATAAATTTTCAAATGTTTTACGTAGGATACTCAATAATGAAATTGGGCGGAAATGATTTACACGATTACCTGAAAAGACAGACGTCAAAATAGGACAAATCTGAATTTTCTTCCATTCCAAAGGAATACTCATTGCATAGTCATCGACTTAGTTCTTACCGTTCTGATGACCAATCCCTGTTAAAGATAAGATGTTATAGTGTAGCAATTTGTTCGTGATGACAACTTTCGCAACCTTTTATTTATTTTGAGTACTGAATAGAATCATCCCTATCGCCATAGATACGAACCACAATGCGCCAAATCGGGTAAAAATTGACAAAACGTCCTGTCTATACGCTATCCTGTCTCAAACATCGTAACCGCTATTCCTAAATTCCAAGTAAATGAATATCATCACCATCCCCAAGGAACCGCCATCATGATTTGGTTCATGAACTGCAGCGCCCTGGAACAACTAGCCGTTGTGGCGATAGTGCTGTTCCTGACTGTCTGCTAGCTGAGATATTCGACTGCGCCAAAGTTTTCTCGTGTACCGGCCCCTCACAGCTGAGCTACGGATATGAAGCCCACAACGGTTTGTTGCCTTTGTCCAGAGACGATATAGGATATCACTATAACCAGTTTTGCAGGTCCCTATCAGTTGGAAACGCAGCTTCCCTTGTTCACGAGGTAAAAGTCAGTCGCCCATCAATATATCAACCAAGAATGTTATCTGCGTACCGGTGGAGACCTTCAAACCAATCAAATTTTCCGCAGAATACTATGATCTGCCCACTTCTGTGGTAGCTATGAACGATGGGCACACATGTGAGTAGTTTTCAAAAGAAGATACTTACAAAGGATTAGATAATAATGCTAGATTAAAGCAAGTTTTTATTGAAATTGATTCTATTGTATTTGATACGTTTATAATTATCTCCGTATTGTCTCTTCAGTGATACTATATGGTTATTGGAATCGCAATTTATACCCAAAACTATCTGGAGGTCCGCTAAAAGAGACATACAGGTTCGATAGTTTGAGATTCAGATGGGGTCCTAATGACGAAGAAGGATCAGAGCATACCATAGATGCTAGAAGGTATACCATGGAGGTGCAAGCTATTCATGTCAAGGATAACAAGAAATATTCATACCTCCACGAGGCTGTTGCGGACAAATCTGTCTTGATATTAAGCTATTTGTTTGAGGTAATCAATTTTCAATTTTAAATTATTGTTAAAAATGTTGAACTTCTGGAGTAGCCAAAACAAGGGCACGTTCGGGATCTTGCAAAAAAAAAAGCAAAGTTTTGTTAGATTAAAGCTATCCGTATTGGAGATGGATTTTTGAGCACCCCGTATGTGATTTAGTGGTTATTAGAGATGGTGATTTTTGTTGGCACGGAGTGGCGCAGACTGTAGGTGATCGGTCGGCATTATGTATACAGGTGACTCAAATTAAGTGCGCACCATTACGATCTATGTTATTATTGATTCTAGAAAGTAGGTTTAATTAGCAAAGTATTAGGGTTTTTAACGCTGATTAATATGCAAGATACTAAGAAACAGTTAAATGATGCATTTCCAAGAAATTTTAACATTTATATTTTTTTTAATTGAACACCTTGTATATTATTTAAAAAAAATGGATGATATTTTAATTTATGATGCAAAAGTATAAATCCTTATACTTTTGCCTTATATAAACTGCGGTCAGAAATCGTTTTTCTCATAATGAGGAATCCCAACTGCACTAAAAAGTTTTGGTTGATGTAAATAGGCAAGTAATAGAACAGTCGTGTCATTAACGATTTATTACCTGTCAGAGCTGGGTAATTACATGTACTTACTCTAAAAATAATTACAATTACAAAGTACTTTTTCAAAAAAGGAACTAATTACAAATACAAAGAACATGTCTTAAAAGAGGAATTATATGCATTTCATTACAATTACAATGAAAATGGAATTATTAATTATTTTTCTAATTACTTTTTGGATAAAAAAAAAATTACTTATGACAGAATCGAGGAGCCGTTGCGCTTATTTTTTTTTTAAATAATTAAAAGCGTTCAAATACCTAAATGAATTAAATCTCAGTACAAATATACCAGATACGATTTTATTAGGTATGTACCTATCAATTAAAAATTTTTAATATGTAAATACAAAATATTTAACAAGTAACAACAAATAGAGTAATTTATAAAAAAAAAATGGAATGGGTAAGTTAATAGCACTAAAACGTGTGAGCTTTCAAAAGTTTATTAACTGGGAACAAAAAATTTACTTCAGCACAAAAGTTTGTGTACTTTTATATTATAATCATACCACACAAAGCAGGCATCATTAGTTTGGAGCCGCTTGATTAAAAAGTTAAAATAATTAACTGTTTAATTTATGGTTTTGACCTTATGAAGTGACGACAATTGAAAAATGGTAATTTTCTTAAACAATTGACCTCCAAACCGAAGAAACAAAGAAGTTATAGTTAACGGTATTAGATCAAACATTTTCTTTAGATTATGCAATTAACTCTCGTTAAAAAGTGTTTGATATCTTGTGGTCGTGAAATCAATACTTTCCAAACTACGGCTATTTTATATAGAAGTTAAGAAAAAATGATTTTGAAAATATCATAACTTGAAAACTATTGATTTTAGGACAACAAGGTATTATGTATTTTTTTTAATAGAGTGAACTACAGAAGATTTTAAAAAATGGTGTAAAATTATTAATATTTGCGCAAACCAATAACACTCGAATTGCGAGGTCTGATTATAATTCACAATATATTTATATTATTACTTTTCATTATAACCAGTTTTTCAAAATTACTGTCAAAGAGCGCATTTCTTCTCGGAGCGTTGCCTATAGTAGCAAAGGAGAATAATTTCTCTACGGGCCCAATAGAGAGAAGCGCTGTCTTATATTTAAAAAACACTTTTTTTACTAATGGATAGCTATCTAGTATCGTAATATATTTTTCTTAATTCATTTGAGTACTGTATCACTTCTAACTGCACCCAATTTTTATTTTCAACAGAAGGTGGTACATCTTCGTTGAAATCGAAGAAATCTTCGTTTGCAATATATTTGGTTAGTTGTGTAAGATTAGAAATCGTTTGTAAATCTTGCTTAAATAGTTCACATTCTGTTATTAAAAGCTGCTTTAAATCTTATTTACTTAATACTACTTTTGTCTGCACCCAAAACGGCATAGCGATCTTGTAGCATTAGTAGTTTTTCAAATGTTTTCTCTATCCCTTCAATTGCAGCATTCAACAGCATATTTCCACCATATTTGCATGTTTTTGCCTTTAATTTATTTAATTTCTTATGAGTGAAATTATGCTAGACAAAAGAGAACCATAAAATATATTGGTTTCAGTTTGTAAAAAATCTATTATTTCTGTTAAAGGCTTAGTAATTTTACAGTATTCTTCTAGGTAGAGTAAATCGTTGTCGGTGAACGATAACAGCTGTAATTTTTTAGGAAGTGTAGGTATTTTTTAGCTATACAGCACTAATAACATTGCATACGGCAGTGTTCTCCGAGTCTTCAATGTTATATTTTTTTTGGTCTTTATCGCTTGAACGAACCAAAATTAATAAGATTTTCTTTTAGTCTTGCAAAAATATTTTTATACGGATGTTGAATAAAGCACTCTAGCATATAATACTTTTCATAATTTTCATACGCCATCTCAAACGAATGTTTACGATAGTGACTGAAGTGCAATGAATGTATTAAATAAAATTAATGTCAATGATTAATGACACACGCCTACTACGCTCGGTGTAAGGTACTTTCGGTGTCTAAAACTGAATTTTTAGAAATTGTGACGTATTAGTGTATTAGATATATATTAAACTATATATAGATATTTAAAAAAAGAATTACTTTTGCAAATAATTCGTATAATAATAAATTTTAAAAAGAAGCAAGCATGCCAGAGTATTCCTCATAAACAACCACATAAAATATATCTGAACATATTTCCTCCATATATTAAGGCATCCCACTTATAAACGGTTGACAGGAAATGGCTGATTTTCTAACTAAACAAGTTAGCTTCAATCTGTTTGGATCACTAAACCAAACTCGAAAAAAAGAGATCGTAACCTTCTGCTTACTTTTCTTATATCTATTATCGTTTGTTCTATACCCTATAAAAATTTCGAAATTTGCCCACCTGTACATACATCGGCAATAGTAGGACACCTCATAACTTAGTATAAGATTCGTGAAAACGACAAATTGTTCTGATTGCCCATATTGAAAGAAATGAAGTTGTACAGTACGGAGAGATTCAAAATGATTGTCGTAAGAAAAAAACTATTTTCCGGAAAAATTTGTCTATACTTATTACCAATTTAATGAGCGAAGTTAGCTACATACAAATTTCATACATTAAATGAATTTTCTTGACATTTAGCGACATTGGCGTGCGTGTTGTAGTATCTTTCGATTATTTATCTTATAATTTTTTTCAAACCGTTTATATTTACATCTAATATCACCAACAATAGTATTTCTAAATACTGTAAGAAAATAAGGGAATTTATCTGTGGTAATTAGCTCAACAAACAGGTAAAAAATCAATATTAACATTAAGTGAAATAGTTACATTTTATAATTTTATAGGCTTATCATACGCTTCAGCGCAACGAGCTGTCAAAAGAAAGTTATATTTTCATCCCTATAAAGTTTCCACGGTACAGGAATTATTACCATTAGATCACGATAGGCGGTTGGAATATTGTCATTGGTTTAATAACAATTTAAGGGACGATGACTTGCTAAGCAAATCATTTTTCTGTCTGGTTTTATCTAACAGGCTATATCAATTCACAAAACTATCATATCTGGTCTGCAGAAAATCCACACGAATTTCGAGAAACACAATTGCATCCCGTAAAAGTTGGAGTTTTGGTTAGCTATGTCCACGCAACGAATAATAGGGCCAATTTTCTTCGAGGAAACTGTAACAGCCCAACGTTACCAACAGATGTTGGAATTGTTTATTGCAGAGTTACAAGAAAATGAGCTTGAAGCAGGTTATTTTCAGTACGATAATGCTCCAGCACATACTGCTCGACAAACCTGCCAATATCTTCAACAGTTTTTTGCTGACAGGGTCGTTAGAGCACAAAGATGGCCACTAAGATCGCCTGATCTAACCCCATTAGATTATTTCATGTTTGGCTATCTAAAAAATAGGATCTATAGAAACCGCATGCGTACCATAGAAGAACTGAGAGATGCAGTTTTGTCACTTAATAATTATACTAATTGTATGTTATAATTTAAAGTAATAAATAAATTTAGTTAAACACCAGTTAGTACTGAATTGTAAAATCATAATTTAGTAAAGTTAAATTAATTACATTTCATTTTTACAAGCAGAAACACCAATCCATAGTCGTTTATATAATGCGAGTTCAAATATAGGTTACGTTTTCCTTATTTATGACAGATCCGTTTACTTTCTTGTGTTCCAACACTTACTTAGTTCAAACCTTCATTACAAACGCGCGGCATATACCTACACTCTGCTACTATCTATAGGAACGGAATTGACAATCATTTTGAATCTCATAATATAATTTTGAAATATCAGTTTTCTATGTATTGATGCAATCACTTATGTAAATGTTAAATTAACAAAGAAGGCATTCTGTCAACAAACCGCAAATGTTTGGGTCGATAGTTCTTAATTACATATTTTCAGAAAAAAGGGAACTTATTCACTTTAGCAATTTCAAACTTTTACGAGGCAGATCTAGTAGGCATTCAATTATTGCTGTAAGAATAGTCCTCATTACGTCTATTATCCCTAAACACGCAAGCCTCTGAATCGTGCTAATTGTAAGTTCAGTTATAGCAATCTGTTGCTGCATCATTGTCCACCATACCAGAGATGAAACAACTTTTATTGTACCGTAGCTGTACGTATTTATTTTGCGGTTTTAACTACGCAGCGCATGTTATTTAATGTAGGCAATCGGTTCGTTGGTTTGGTTACGGCCTTGTTCTTTTCTCCGGGAATTAACCGCAACAATTATGCTGCATCAGGTATTTTGTTACACAGGCACGTATTTGGGAAACACAAAAGGAAATAATTGATTAATGGGAATTCGCTATTACGAAATTCTATTTAAACGCGTGCATAATCTACTTATTACGCTTCTTGAGTACATACAAAAACAGCAATATACCGGGTGCGTCATTAGTGTGTCGAATTGCAATTGATATATTGTCATGTTTATTAATGAATTAAACACATATTTTTAAGGATTTTTATTATGTTTTGAGACGTATCAAAAACGTAACAAGTACATATCGACTCAATACTTTTCTCATTATTATCAGTGCTGCTATCTAGTGGTATACATATCTGACATCTTATTTACAACAAATAAACCATCAAAATAAACTCCACTAAAGAACATTTCGCCAAGCAATGCAAACGCAAACTAATACTGTACAAAATAAGTGCCCAAAGCTGAAAAGGGAAGCAAAAAAGGTGGAGAAAAACGACATTAAAAATGGTAAGTGAATGTGACGAAAACAAGTACACAAAAAAAATAAATAATTACTCAATTTGAATATAAATGCATCACATTGAATATAACATAACTTCCTATATAAGCAAGAAGATAATGTATTTATGTTGAGAATAAAATTTGTCCAGTTTTCCAAACCCGTGAATTTGTTAGACGACACAATTTTTTAGTTCAAATGTAATCAATATACTAAAATCATTATAAGCATGTTATATTTTCAGTACAAAAATAATTATTTTAGATTTGAGTAAATAGACTTTCTCAACTGGAAACTATCATATTTATGCTTTAATAATTTATGTACATTTGATAGAAGTATATAAAAGCATTATTTGAAGTATTGCCATGATTTGCTTCCAAAATATAAGTACATATATTGAAGTGATAATACTTACCTGCTTAATCTAAGCATTTCTACTATTCAAGGGTAATAATTACCTATTAATTTTGTGTCTGTAACACCAAAAAAACCTCGGTAAGGGAAAATTAATAAATAAAGAAATATTATATAACTAAATAAATTTACTGTCATGCTTTATAGTTTTACAATGTTTGCGAAAAGGTAGCGTATCGGAGTGCTCCAGGAGTGCGCACGGGATATTGATGCGTAGAGGTATAGATGTTATGCGTATCCGTCTTTGCGACCGGTGTTCTCGGGATACGTCCCACTCAATGCCTGAGCCTGGTATCTAGTCAGCGTTGGTTACTGATATAATTTCAATCAGTATAATAATTTGCTGATATTACCTACTGACAACTAATAACTAGTAAATACCTACATATGTTTGTTAATGTACACACCTACCATGTTCATATATTATCGACACAATAGCAATGAATCTAAGTATTATTTCAAAGTTTTTTAAACCAGTAATTCTCTAATATTAGATAACACGTACGTACTTACCTTCGAATACTTTAATGGTAGCATCTGTGCATCAGCCCCATTCCACCCCATTCTCTAAGTAGCTGTGAAACGGCTAGGGCATCCATTCAGATTTACTTACACTCACAATCAACAACACTGTTCGCTGGTCAATCAAAAAGTGATGCCAAGTAAAGCGTCTGTATATGCAAAACCCCCTAAACCCTCCTAAAAAAAGAAGGAACCAATGACAGATAAATTTTAGTGCAATAAATGGTGGGGTAAAATTCGTTTCAAATGTTTCAATATTATGGTAATTCAATTTTGATATTTCATGTTTTTCAGTACAAAACATTTTAAAACTTTATACAGGGGTATTCCAAGTAAATGTTCATTAAAGTTTATGTGATGTTCTATTATTACTTATATTTGAGATTTTGGACCAGTATCTGTTCGATTGGAACTATAAATTGCAAAATACTTTAACAAAATATCACTTCCGGTTGACGGAAATGGATGTCAACTTTCTTATTTTAAATAGAATGATATAATTTTTTATTCATTTTTGGTTTCTACGACTATAAATACGTCAGTTTTCATTAGGTATTCCTATAGCTACATGTTGCCGTTTTTGAGTCATAATCATTGCATCATTGAGAAATTAATATCTTGGTTAATACTGCAAGTAGAGACTCCAAATTTGCTATGTTATGAATGTAGATATAACTCTAAGAAACGGTAAGCACACTTTACATTCTAACATACAGGGTGTTCAAAACTGAGGAACAAAGTGACATATTTTCAAATGCAGAAAACTCATTTTTTTAAAATAGAACACCCTGTATTTTAATTCGAATTAGGAAGTAATATCATCCCCTATCGCTCTATATGAACATTCCCTATACCTATCTTTAATAGATTTTGAGATATGAGCGACTTTTTGTTAAACAGATTAAGTATTCTTTTTTTTTAAATAGAACACCCTGTATTTTAATTCGGAATTAGGAAGTAAATATCATCCCCTATCGCTTTATATGAACATTCCCTATACCTATCTTTAATAGATTTTGAGATATGAACGACTTTTTGTTAAACAGACTAAGTAGCTCTATCTTTGCGTGTTTGTAGCTGGCTCTGAATGGGATCAATGTCAAATTCATTGACTAACCAAAAGTGTTTATGTAGATCATTGTAATTACACTTTCGTACAACGCAATATTAATAGAAATGACTACTCGAACAGACATTCTTGTATGGTTATTCAAAAATAATACATGAATTTGACGTGAATCCATTTCAGAGCCAGCTACAAAAATTTAAAGATAGGGCTACTTAGTCTGTTTAACAAAAAGTCGCTCATATCTCCAAATCTATTAAAGGTAGGTATAGGGAATGCTCATATAAAGTGATAGGGGATGATATTTACTTCCTAATTCTGAATTAAAATACAGGGTGTTCTATTTAAAAAAAAATGTGTTTTCTGCATTTGAAAATATGTCACTTGCTCCAGTTTTGAACAGCCTGTATTTTAAATGTAAAGTGTGCTTACCGTTTCTTAGAGTAATATCTACATTCATAACATAGAAAATTTGGAGTCTCTACTTACAGTATTAAAAGAGATATTAGTTTCTCAATGATGCAATGATTATGACTAAAAAAAAAAGAAAAACTTAAATAACTCAAAAACGGCAACATGTAGCTATAGGAATAGCTAATGAAAACTGACGTATTTATAGTTGTAGAATCCAAAAATGAATAAAAAATTAGATCATTCTATTTAAAATAACAAAGTTGATATCCATTTCCGGTCAACCGGAAGTGATATTTTAGTTAAGGTATTTTGCATTTATAGTTCCAATCGAACAGATACTGGTGCCAAAACCTCAAATATAAGTAAATAATAGAACATCATAAACTTTTAATGAACCAGTTACGTGAATACCTTTTATAAGTAATATCATTATACCAAACGTAATAAGGGATTTTTATTTTTGAATCTAAGACTTTCTCACTATGATGCATAGATTTATTCCTTATAACAATAATAATGTTCATTTGGAGGAAGTATACTTCAATGCAAATATTTTTACTATTTGTTCTAAGAGTATATTATGTTTTCAGAGAATTTACTCTTATGTTCTAACCAACAAGATTTAGTTCATTTAAATATATATTAAGTTTCGATTTCTGAATAAATAAAAATATTCAGATTGATAATAGATTTTTTTTTTTGTGTGTAGGGGTTACCTTTGTTACCACAAGAAGATTGCGAAATCTCAAGAGAGAACATAGGGAAAGCATTTAAAGCCATGTGATTGTAATCGTATTTTATTACGCAGGTATTATGTTGCCGTAAAGAGAATTAAAAGACCTTTTGAATGAGGGATTACAAGACGCATTCCCCTATTCAAAATTTAAGAGTAGAGCCTGCTGCACCTCCAGACCTGTCATTAAAAGCTGTACTCCTTGACATAACAATTGACATTTTTCGAAATTCTGTAGAAATCACAGCAGGTAAAAGGTTATTTGAGGTGATCTGAAATGCACTGTATTATGTGAATTTTGATACCAATGAATATTGTTTCCTAAAAATTTTATGGCAGAGCGTTTTTAATTGCGTCACCAAATTAAAAATCTTAATTTAGTAACTAGAAGCTATCCATTTTATATACGAGGCGAGGTCCAAAAGTTCGTGGAATGGAGGGGAAGGAATGCGGATAGGTGCGCTCGCTATGTGTCATTCTGATTGGGGACTCATCATTAGTATATAGGTTAAGCTGCAGCCCTATTGCGTCAGTCGTTTACGAATAGTTGCCTGCTAAACAAGTCAATCCGGAAGAAAACTGAAACTATGGAGAAAATTGAACACCGTGCTGTAATAAAATTCCTTACCAAGCAAGGAAAGAACGCTCAAACCATATTGAATGAAATGGAAACCGTTTATGGGGAACAGTGCCCTAGTAAATCAATGATTTATAAGTGGCATGGTCTTTTGAAACAGGGCCGGGAGTCGATTGAAGACGACCCCCGCTCAGGACGGCCAGTTGAGGCCACCACATCAAACATCGTCGAAAAAGTGGAAGAACTTGTACTGGAAGATACCCGTTTGAAGAAAAAACAATTATCTGCATTAGTTGGAGTATCAGATACCACCATTTGCGTATCCTACATGACCACCTGGGTATGACAAAGTCAGTGCAAGATGGGTACCGAGAATGCTCACGCCACTTCAGAAACAACAGCGCGCCGATGCGTCCGAACAATTTTTGGAGCTGTGTGGAGACGAACCTGCACACATTTTGGAGCGGATTGTTACCGGAGATGAAACATGGGTTCATCACTTTGAGCCTGAGTCCAAACAGGAGTCCATGCGATGGCATAAAAAGAGGACACCACCGCCAAAGAAATTCAAAGTGTCAGAATCGGCTGGAAAGTTGATGGCTACTGTTTTTTTGGGATTGTGAAGGGATATTATTGATTGATTAGAAAGAAAAAGGAAGGAGCATAACCGGAGAATATTACGCAGCGATATTAGGAAAATTAAAGGAGGCCATCAAGGAAAAACGTCGAGGAAAATTGACCAAGGGTGTGTTCCTCTTGCAAGACAATGCGCCGGTTCACAAGAGCAGAGTTGCAATGGCTGCTCTGGCTTTCAATCAATAGTCCATCCACCCTACAGTCCAGACCTGGCCCCTAGTGATTTTTATTTGTTCCCCAATTTAAAAAAACACTTACGGGGAAGAAAATTTTCCGACGACAATGAGGTAAAGGGGGCAATTTTAGCCCATTTTGAGGCGAAAGATAAAAAATATTTTTATGATGGTTTAGAAAAATTAATTCATAGATCTAATAAATGTATTGTGCTTAAGGGTGATTATATTGAAAAGGAAAAATAGATTTATTGTTTTATTTTATTTAAAACCCTTTCATTCCACGAACTTTTGGACCTCCCCTCGTAGATAGGTTCGAACACACACTTTGATGCCCTAACTTCTGATTCGTTTTATTTCTGTTTTTCCCTCCTTTAACATTTTCTGTCGGCCGATACTAAAATGTCGTTGTTGGACATCTTAAGATGATAAGATACACCGACGATGTGATATAGTATTACTTAATAAACACTTGACACTTCGATCAATATTATATGTATTGTGGTATTCGTATTTTGACGTTTCCTCGGAATACAGCGGGCACGAAACGGCATCTATGTGCGGTATAGATTAGATAAGGTAAACTCCACTCCACCGTGAAGTTTTCAATTTACTTCTTTTGTTATCATCACTGGCATCCAAACGAGGTAGTCGGGTTATCTTTGTGGTGCGGTAATTGGAATATTTTCCAGTTTCTAAACGTACTCAGGAACCGGCAGGTTAAAAAATTGTTTGTAACTAAATTGCCACTATTTTACAAGCAAATTTATTTCCTAAGGTAAAGTTTCCCTCTTCTACTCTTCAGTGCATTTCTTCATAAACATATCTAATTGCGTTGTGATAGAGACTTTGATGGTGAAGGCCCAAGTCGTGGGGGGAGGTGTTCTTCTGGCTTGTCTGTAAAGCGACTGGACGTGTCAGTTTTGCACATGTTAGACATAGTTGCATGTACTTAAATGTTTTTATAAATCTGTTTGTATTAATGTATTTGTTCTTTCCCTGCCCCAAAACGCCCACGGTTGATGAATTAAAAATACTATCTGATTTTTTTTTTTGTACGCTATTACTTTCATTTGGATAAGTTGTTAAGTATTGGAGACTTTAATTTACCCACATTTTGTGCCAATCAAAGTGGGACTCAGTTGGATCTTGTTATAGCGAATTTTCACTGTAATGTTAATCACGATGACTTGCCCTTAGTGCATGAGGATATAAGGTTTCACCCAGTCTTGCATATTTCATTTCATATTATTGGTAATAATTTTCATAATTTTCGAAACCAAGCAGGAAATAGAGATTTCAGATCTTAAACAACGGAAGGAGTAAGCTTTAGAATGCAGTTTCCTCACTAAGTGATCACAGTGTTCCTTCCACGATAGCGTCTCATCAATGCTAACCCCCAAGAAATTGGTTTGTTGACATCTATCCAAAGTCTTTCCATCAATGCTTAAACTCATATCAGGTACACTTTTCTGCCTAGCATGAAATACCATATACTTTGTTTTCTCGATGCTTAAAGATAACATGTTGCTACAAAACCATTTGTTCAAAACATCCAAAATGGCATTCGCTGCGACTGTGGATGTTGCTATGTCGGCTTCAGGTGCTGTGAGCATTGCAATACCATCAGCGTAGATGGTAACATATGCATCTCATAAGAATAATACAATATCATTAATATATATGCTAAATAATATGGGTCCTAAAACAGATCCCTGTGGTATGCCGCTATCATTTTCCTGCCTAAGCAGGCAAAAATGTCACTAAAGGTTGGCAACATTCAATTCAATTTGTGTGATTAATTAAGTAAATTCTGACAGATATATTTTTGGTCTCTCAAATAATTCATATATGTGACTCATATTATTTCCAATACCTACCTATGGGAAGTGGAAGATTTTTCTGGAAATAAACTATGTATTAAATAACTAGAAATTTCTGTAATTCAATGCAGATTGATTTGACTTGCGCACAAGATTTGAGATAATTATTTTTTTAGGTTATGTTTATTTTCGAAATTTCAAAGGAAGGGTGTGTATCTAACATCACAAAATTTATTAATACAAAAGGGCAGCAAAGAAAACGTAGCATTTAGCATTAAGCAGTAGCAAGAAAAATTAATAACAATTCTTATCAAATATTTATCAAGATAAATTTCTAGTGCAAATTGACATTAACGGTGCAATGTTGTAAATTGGATATATGCAGATTGACTGAACTGCCATCATTCAGTTTCACTTAAAGATTTTGATTAGATGCATTAGTGATTTTCTTGTCTGTGCATGCATCTCCTGTAAAAGCGCTTGTTGATGTTTGTGCGGCTAAGGACGAGTGAGTTTCTGATTTACGAGTTGATTTGCTACTGCAATTTTTGCTTTTAGGGACTCCTCAATGTAACCTTCAGCAACTGATGTGCTTTTCCAGCCACCATGTCGCTTTAATGTTGTAATGTCGGCTCCATACCCAGCTAATACTGTAGCACTACTGCGTCGAAAACAGTGCCCTGTGTACTGTTGCGGATTCTCCAGCTTTAAAAAAGTAGCTACTTTATAAGGCATTCTGCCGAATGTGTGGATGCCTACAGGTTGCTTCGTAGATTTATTTTTTGAATAAAATAAAAAAAATCTTTTGACATCTGTTTCTGGCCTTCTTATAATGTATTGTTTTATTAAATCAATCCATAGAGGCTTTGTAACACATGCAGTTCGTGGTTTGTATGTTTTTGTCTCGTCTATATTGATTACAATTACAACGCCCCTGTTTTTAACATCAGCTAGTTTTAAATTTAATAGTTCCTGACTTCGACAAGCACCACTAACTCCTATTATTAGAGCTACCTAAATTTCAAAAAATATTGAAATCAAAATGATGTGTAAGTAAATATGCAATACGAACTTTTATCAATAAATAATCCGCATTTGGTGCCTCGCAAATAAATTTTTCGATTTCCTCTATTTCAAGTACTTTTGACTTTTTTGGCACATAGCCATCCTTTTTCCTTTTTAAAAAGGCGATTAGCTTTGTATAACTGCTGATATTTATATTGTTTTTAATATTCAATGTTGATTTTAACATTGAATATATGGACCAGAGCGTAGAAGATATTAAATTTCTAGCTTTGAATATAATCGAAATATGCCAATAGTACATATTCATTGTATCCATTCACCGAATTTTCATTACACCATTGTTTAAATAAATTGTATTCTTTCCGATACTTATTTGAAGATTTTAGCAGGTAATAAACTATTAATAACTTGTTCCGCAGTTTTTGTAATATGAGCTGGTATCTCCATTGCTCGAATTATTCATAAATTTAGATCAAAACTATAAAAAAATTAAAACGTCAAAATGCTAAGGTATCTTAATCTTGATTTCAAATTAAAAATGCACGCTTAATAGGTGTTGCCAACCTGTACTGTTAACCTTCTACCGTTATTTTTTTTATTTTCTACAAAATTAAGATGTGCCCGCAAAACTGTAGTTTCTAGCCTACACCTTAAAAAAAATGTGGTAAAATTACCCCAAAAATAGATAGCAACTGGGCTACTGCCTATTTTTGGGGCAAATTTACACCTATAGGGGATTTTTCACATGCTTGTGGAATATTCCTTGAAAGTGTGGTAATTTTCCCTGGTAAATTTACACCCCTAAAGTAATATTCCCTAATGGAATGTAATAATTTCAGGTAGATTTACCACACCTTCAAGGAATATTCCACCAGTATGTGAAAAATCCCCTATAGGTGTAAATTTAGCTCAAAAATAGGCGGTAGTCCAGTAGCCATCTATTTTTGGGGTAATTTTACCGCACTTTTTTTTAATGTATAGATTAGAGTAACAACAAAGAAATTAGAAATAATTGATTATTAGGTTGTTTTATCATCCAGAAATATTAAGTTTCAGTTATCTAATAACATGTTTATGTCATTTAGAACTGAATGCAGATTCTCCACTTAAATATTCAAAATATACCATTTTTAATATTAGATTTAATTTTAATAATTTCTGAAAGATATATTAATTAGTTGGATTACAGAGAGTTTACAATAATTTCAATAAATTTTTAAATTCAATAAGCAATATTTTAAAGAGTAAACATTTTGGGAAAGGTCGATAAGAAAAGCCAATAGTTACTAAGAATTGGTTGTATTCATAATACAAAGATCTAGTTGAATGTAACCATAAAATAAATTTTGACTAACAAAATACATTAAAAAAATCTTATCAATTTGAGTTTGGATTTGGAGCTTTTTTATTTTTGTTGCCCTGTTCAGGGTATATTTTTAAAAAAATACCTCTGCAGAACTTCTAATGTGTTAGAAGGCTCTTTTTCGTACTGCAAATAAAAATTAAAATATGCCGCCATCATTTGTTGTAATGCAGAACGAAATGAATCTGTTGGGTCTGATAACTGTCTTTCTACCATTAAAGAATGCGACTTCACATTTCCTAGAAAAGAAAAATAAATATATTGTTATTAACACCTTCTTCCAAGCATATTATCAACGGTGTATTCACCTCAATTTCTTCAAGTCTAGATTTATCCTGAAAATTTTTTAATAAATTTAGCATTTAAAAATATATTGTATGTAGATAATAGTGCTGCGAATCGAAGCCTCTTTATGTGAAACCGGGGTTTGGATGCAGTGATTAATCGTCTTTAAAAATTGTAACCGGTAAAACCTTTCAAAATCAAAACCGGTTTTTAAAAGCAGATTATTGCGCCTTAAATAGGTTTTTCGAATTTAAAATACATAGCACTTTTAAAAAAGTAATACGTATTGTTTTTAGTTTGAAACTAGTTTTGAAAATCGATTTTAAAAGCTGAATTTTAAAAAGCGATTTTTACTAAAAATCGAATAACCGGTTTTTGATATCTGGCGATTCCCGCAATACTAGTATATACATAAATAATGTTGTGATTAACTATTGAACTCAAATTTGCCGTCCTGCGGTCTTGCACATTTGCATGTGTAGTGCTTAATACCTACTTTACTTTTGTCATTAAATCCTAGAGTAAAACCAAAATAGTCTCTTCCTTACTTTACTTGTATCATCACTTAACAACGAAAACATAGCCTCCAATAACGGTAAGACACTAGTCGTTTTATATTTCCAAATGTTTAATGAAAGAGAAAAAAAAAGAAGAATTGACTCCTTCAAAACGAAGACTTTCTGTTGTTTAAATTGAAAAGTTTGATACGGTAATTTCCTGCGTGTCACTTGCACGTTGAAAACTTTAAATAAATGTATCATATCTTGTAGCAAAAATACCGCCAACTGCTATTGAGGTTAAGTTCCCAGTATATCATATTAGATATCCATACGCAGGTGTATGTCTATTATTTATGTGTGCTGTCATAGCTAAGTACATGGTAATCATCTCAATACATAATTAATGTAAAATGAACTTACCTCAATCTTTATTTGCAAGACAAAATGAAAAACACACCATTTACATTTATGCGTTGAAGCCATCAATGTAGATGCCGCACTTGTATTCAAACTGCGTACCTCAAACGCTTGCGCGTTGTATAGTCGACGGCTATGTAATGCATTCTCGTAACGGGTTTAATTTTTGATCAAGCGACACAATGTAATGCAATGTTAAAAAATAAACATTTTGTGTCCCAATCAAATAACAGATGCATATATATAATATATATAATCAGAATTTCATGTCCCTTGTATCGTCCATATTGTATTTTTACCAACATAAGGGGTAATATTCCACGAAATATGTTATTTTTCCTTGTCCTAAGCAAATTTCTTCAAGTGGGGGAAATTACTTCATTTTATGAAGTATTTTTCCATCAAAGTCGGTATACCAGGCAAAATTACACTAATTTGTGGTAATCTGAGGTTTACCCTCTTTTGGTATAATTTTACCTTATATTTCATATGTTTTTTCACATACCAGTGAGCGTAAATTTACCATAATTTTAAGTGTAGTGATACAATAACATTTTGTTTCGTATCAAGTTAATAATTCTTCCTGCAAATGCTATCGTTTCATTTTCGATGTAAAACTATCACATTGCCAAAAAATTTAGTTGAGCAAAGTATTTCTTCTAGGTGTAACAATTCTAATGTCACTAAGTATATGAAAATTCCTAATTCTTTATATAATTTTTCAATTTTCAGGTAACGCCAGTGGATAATCCCTACCTGGATCCTCTCCTGACCAATTTGAAGGACATTCAGACGCCCTGTACCCAATGCACGATCCAACCTTTTCCCCTATCCTGGCTAATCTTGCCCTTCACCTCGAAGTACTACTTCTACAGCGGCTCATTGACGTTCCCACCTTGCACAGAGGGCGTTGACTGGTTGATACAGTCAGAGACGATGAGCGTCTCCTGCAGACAGATGCAGAAATTCCGGAAACTATGCTCGCTGGACGGCCTCATGGAGACCAATGCGCGACCGGTGCAGGAATTTAACGGAAGGGATTTGTACTTTTACGATTGAATAGGCGCAGTCACTGTAATGAAATTCTCAATAAATTCTAATTACGAAAGCAACGTTTCATGTCTAACTGTCCTACTAGAAACTGGCTTTTTAAATTCCTTTAGTATAGCCAAATTTAGAGATTTTGTTTCAGGTAAACTATCACACAGTAAAAAATATTGTGATATTACAACAAAATGATTGTACGCTGAGAGCAACAAAGATTGAAGCGAATGATGATTGAACAAACGAACAAACATAGGTGTAGGAATATTAATCGACATAACCTCTCATTATATTGACATATAAAAATATTGACGCGTAAAAACGTATAATATAATTTAAATTTCGTTCGCAAATAAAAAAACTGATCTGAAGTTAAACTTGACAATTGTTCAAACTAAGGGCCGGTTTCACAGTTGTCGCTTAAACCGCAGCTTTAGTAAGCTAAACTTAAATTTAAGCGTCGCTTTAAAATGAGATGTGTTTCACAGTACTAAGTTTAAGTAAGCATAGCTTCAACATTGATTGGTCACACTGATCGTGCTTACGTTTATTTGACACATGTCATTAATGTGATTAACGTCCGTCAGGAACGTAAAATTCGCGTTGTAGCGTCGTGATAGTGCCTATTGGTAAAAGATGGAGCAAAAAAGAACCGCAAATTTTACAACCGAAGAAGTAGCTACACTAGTAGAATTAGTAAAAAAATACCGTGCTATCATAGAATGCAAAAAGTCCGACAAAATACTGTGGAAAGAAAAAATATCAACTTGGGACAAAATATGCCGTGAATTTAATGTGACACACGGCAAAGTGTATCGAAACGCTATCGTATTACGCAAAAAATGCGAAAATTTAAAAAAAAATATGAAAACAAAGTTTGCTAATGAGCGGACTGAACTTTTTCGGACTGGTTGAGGACCTGCTGGTTGGGATGGAGCACGGCAATTGACGAGGAGTTGCCTGAAATTATTAAAATGCAAGTGGAAGGGTTACCTGCAAAATATGACTCGGATACATTTGTGATATGTAAGGATTGTATAATAATAATAATACACAAACACTTGCAAACAGTTTATTTTTTCATAGCACAGGAAGCTATTATGCTAGAAGAGGAAACAAATACGATTCCTCGCTCGGTATCAGAAGTAACAGGGCAGGTAGAAGTAGCAGGTTGTAATATATCTGAAAAATTATGATGGTATTTTCTAAATGATTGTTATAATTTTGTCACAACAGATAACACAGCTGTACAGAAGACACAGTCTGTTCAGCAAGAACAAAATTGGGCACAATATACACCAAGAATGCTGCAATGTACTCCGAGTTCTGGATTACAAGTTCCCCCCCCTCTACTACCCCTGTAAAAGGTTTGTTCGGATGTGACATCCTCTTGCACATTTTCAGTTACATGTTTACAGGAAAATCGAAAACAGAAGACCGGTGGGCAGTATTAGCAGAGAAAAAAATGGAATTAATCGAATTAGAAAAAAAAATCCTACTAGAAGAGCATAATCTAACAATGCAACAGAAAAAAGAAAAACATGCTCTGGAAATTCAGGCACTGCAGTTAGACATCGAAATTAAAAATTAATAATAAAAAGTCGGTTATTTGTAATGGTTGTTTCTTTCTTTGAGGTAATACCCCTTCAATAAAAAAAAACAAAAGGAATAAGGGCAACTTATATTTCGTTTTTACATTACAATCTAATTTCGAAGCAAATTTCCAAAGTAGTCATTAATTAAAGAATATCTCACTAAATTTTGCCTACCGACTACTATCTGCGGTGGTGTACATTATTTACAAAATTTACCATTTCTTCGACATTAGGATCTAACGGTGGTAAAATATATTCTCCATTTTCGCATGCGATGTTATGTATCACCGCTGTAGCCACTATAATACTTTGCACCTTTTCTATTTTCACGCGAATTCCTACTGATCAAATAGGAAATCTTCGTTTCCATACACCATAGCTTCGCTCCACACAGTTTCTAGTGCGGATTAGCGGTTCGTTAAACAAATTTTCCGCAGGTGTATCCATGTTGGGCAATGGTGTCATAATATAATTTCTGCATGGATATCCAGCATCGGCAAGCAACAAGCTGTCTTGTATATCTCCATTTTCAAATTTTGCTCTGATACGAGAATTATTAAATATCGTAGCATCGTGCGTAGATCCTGGCCAACGTGTTACGATATCTGTTATTTGTAACTGAGCATTGCAAACAGTTTGCACATTGATGGAAAAGAATCCTTTTTCTGTTTCGAAATATTTCAGCATTCTCCCCACCTAAGGAAGAAAACATATTTATTCTGAAGTCAAAGTTACTAAAATCAATTCAAACCGCTTACCGGGCGATAAGATTTTCACATGCGTGCAATCTAATGCTCCAATTACACGAGGAAATCTCGTAATTCTGAAGAACTGTCGTCTCACTTCTCTTCTTTCTTCTGCTGAAGCCGGAAGTTTTATGTACAGTGGCATCATTCTTGCTATTGCATCAGAAACAATGGTAATTGCCCTACTAGCTGTAGATTTTGAAACTCCAGCAAAATCACCCACTGTAATTAACATGCTTCCAGTAGCATAATATCGAAGCACTAATAGTAGCATATTACTTGGTGATAGAGCGTTGTTCCTGAATAAACATTACGAATTAATGTATCTGATTTCGTCAACAAGATTGTACAAATTTACCAGTTTGTTGTATGTGATATTCTGTTAGATATCTGGGGCCTGTTGCATAAAAGTACAATTACAATTTACAGGTGATACTTTTGTTACAATCTGTCAAAATTTGACATATATATATATATATTTTTGCAACGCCCGTAAGTCAAATTTTGATAGATTGCCACAAAAGTATCACCTGTAAATTGTAATTGTACTTTTATGCAACAGGCCCCTGATCCACAATGCGGCCTGCGGAGTCTTTACTAATTCTAAACCTTTTGTGAAAGTCCACTCCGTCCCATACGATAAAATGATCTTGACGTTCTCTTATAATTCTCGGACGTCTACGTCTATTAATATAATTAACTATATCTTCTTCTTCCCCCAATTCTAGATCGTTATATAGACGTAAAATGTCCATTTTGATAACGCTTAAATATTTTGACACTTTGACAGCCAGCTTAAGTGACACTACAACCAGCGCTTACTTTAAGCCGCGTTTTACACAATATATGCTGACTGTGAAACACCCTCAACTTGGATTCGCCACTTAAGCTAAAACTTTTAGCTTAAGTGATAACTGTGAAACCGGCCCTTAGACACTGAAATAAGATAACATTTTATAGTATTACAGAATATTTTTAGGTAAGAGTTCCGTAAGAGGACCACTTATTTGGTGATTTATATGTATATTAACGGAAAGAGCATGTGTTCCTGAATGTAAAATAGCTATTCATTTTTTGAGCAAATGGAAAGAAAGTACTAAAAACAGTGTTCAAAAATTGCTATTTCGAGGTTTTGTGCGAGGCGTTTTTGACAGATTTAACATGTGGTAGTAATGATGTGGAAGGAACCTTTCCAGGCAGGTATCAACTCTTCTTTTCATATTGTCGAAGACTTTGATTAAAACTTCGGGTGATAGATAGATAGATAAATAGATAGATAGATTTATTCGCCGAAAAATCACTAACATGTGACATAGGCGTCGTCAAATATTTAATGTGTACTTAATCAGAATGTTAATAAAAAAGTAAAAAAGTAAATATAAACACATACAGTAATAAAAAACAACGCACAATATAACAAATTTAACAAACAGTAAAGAAAAAGAAAAAATGATATGGCGACGCAAAGGCGCAAGCGAAGCAAATTTCCCACAACTACTTATCAATATCTAGATATTATTCAAGTAGGTTTCAAATTCATTCAGATCATAAAAACATCTCTCAATTAACATAAATTTTAATTTTCGTTTAAATTCATTTAAGGTCAAATTTCTAATTTCAGGTTTTAACTTGTTGTACAAATATGAACCTGCAAACATTGGCGATTTTCTATAGAAAGAGTGGCAATATCTGTTTAAAACAATATTATTCCTATGTCGGGTGCAGTGCCCATGGACGCTAGCAAAAGTCGATAACTTTCCAATATTGATATGCAAGTGAATCAAAAGTTTATAGATATAGATAGAAGTTACGGTCAAAATCCCATGTGTTCTAAAAGTTGTTCTGCACGAACTATTAAAAGGTAAATCAAATAGCAGTCGTAAGATTCGTTTTTGCATCACAAACACACGACTTATTGTACCCGCCTGGCCCCAAACAATAATCCCATAAGTCAAAGCAGAATACACGAATGCGTAATAAATATCAATTAATGACTTAATATCCAAGACAGATTTGAGTGAACTAATGACGTAATAGGCTTTTTGAAGCCTAACACATATGCTCTCTATTTGATCGTCCCACGCTAAATTACTATCCAAAATAATACCTAAAAATTTACAAGTTGACGAGGATATTATTTTTTCGTCATTAAAAGAAAAATTAAATTCAGAGGAACATCTATACTTATTAAAAAATTTAACAAAGACCGTTTTTCCATGATTTATCATTAATTTATTAGCAGAACACCATCTCTCAAATTCACTCAAAACTGTATCAACTTTTTTCAAAATATCAAACTTGTTGTCACTACTCACGACAATGCAAGCATCGTCGGCATACAAAAAAAATTTCCCTTCAGAAATATAATGTGGGAGATCATTAATAAATAATAAAAAAAGCAAAGGTCCCATTACGCTACCTTGCGGTGTACCTACATTGACCGGGTATGGTTCAGACTTTACATTGTTATGCTTTACGATTATCTCTCTATCGCTCAAAAAAGAGACCACAAATTGATTTAAAATGCCACGAATACCTAATTTGTTCAACTTTTCGGACACATATGAGCATCTAACTGTGTCAAAAGCTCTTGTTAGATCAAATAAAATACAAACTACAAATCTACCGACATCCATATTGTTCGAATTGCATCGGTAATGGCTCGCTGCAGTTCTTCGATCGTATGTAGAGGGTTTCTGTATATTTTATTCTTTAAAAAACCAAACAAAAAAAAATCTAAAGCAGGTATATCAGGTGAACATGGGCGCCACAGATTTCTAGTGATTAAACGGTTATCGTAAAATTCCTCAAGAAACCTTATTATTTCATTCGCAGTATGAGCTGTGGCACCATCTTGTTAGAAATATCGATCATGTAGTTCATCATGGTGTAATTCGTTTAAAAATGGCTGTAGGATTTGTTGTCGATAATTGTGTGCGTTTATATTGTCGTTAAAGAATATTGGAATTATTATTCTTCTATCTTACATGGCAACCCAAATCCCAACCTTTACCCGACCCAGTTCAGTTTCTCTGAATTCGTGGGGATTTTCAGTCGACCATATACGATAGGTAATTCTGCGAATTTACAAAACCGTTAAGGTGGAACCATCCTGGGGGTTGGGGGTACCATGCGCGTCTCCGCGGTGGTGGATAGGGGAAAGGCCGTCTTGTCAGGGTTCGCTCAAGACGAGATGGTTAGTGGCGGCTATAAGTTCGTCCTCTCTGCTTAAAACCGGAGCAGGATGAATGAAGACCGTTGCCGTGGACCACGCCCCCCTCGTCCGAGCTGTCGTGTCGTGGCTAAGGGCTTGCACAGGGTTCTACAGCGAAGCCAGTTGTTGCTTCCGGCTAGCCCAACTATTAAACCAGATCACGAAAGGGATTTGGCTTAACTGCACGGACCGAGAGGAGACAACCTCAACAAAAATCTAAATCCTAAGGTGGTGGACTAGGCTGATGGGATGCGTGGCTGGATAGAAGACCAGTCTACTAGAGCAACCTTGGGGCACCTGGTGCACCCCCTTGTATTTAGCCTTACCTCTGCATGCGGGGCTCTGTGAAGGTGGACCTTTTCTTCCCTAGCTACTCGTGGGATCAACCATGGAGGAAGGACGTTTATTAGCGGGACGACACCGCTAATAAACTGGAATTGGAGCAGGACCTCCATAAGAAGCCTTCAACTTCCAAAGTGAGAGTACCTCATAAGAAAGGAGCAAAACGACTGGAGCAGATTGGGAAACAGGATGGCATCCATCCCCTCTCAAATTGCGTAGCACTGTGCAACTCAAGGGCATTGCACCTGGGAGCACGTGAAATCGAAGAAGGAGACTTACCTAACCTGGGGCCTTCTGATATCCTACACCTTCTGAAAGGAATAGGATTGGAAGGCCAGCTGTAAAACAGCAAGAACAGGGGGACACAATAGATCTTTTAGGTCACAGGGCAATATAACACCCTTTCAATATACATACATACATAAGGTGGCACCATACTTCGTCACTGAAAAATGTGATGTCCAGCATCTCGTTATTATATAAATGTTGGTTGAACCAGTGACAATACTGGACACGTCTTTCATAATCAACCGGTAACAGTTCTTGCACAACTGAAACCTTATATGGATGCATATGTAAAATTTTTTTTTAGTGCCTTTGGACAGGAACCATATCATACCCCAAAAAAACATATATACTTAGTTACATATGGTAAATACTGATTCATATGAAATACCTGTTTGTTGCGATAACTGTCGTATAGGTTTCTTCAGGTTCCTCAGCATTCTCACTCGTATATCTTCCACAGTTTCATTGCAAAAAACTGTATTTCTTCCAGAGGATTTTCCTTTAGACACACTACCCGTCTATCTGAAACGTTGCACAGTACGACGAACATGCTGTCGAAAAGTTTGACCAAATTCTACACCTTCATTTGGAAACTGTAGAATGTACTCACCGTAGCAAATTTGCAATGAATATTCCCAAGTACCATCTTCTCTACGAAATCATGCTTCCAAATGAAAGGTATTCTGCTCAATCGTAAACATTGAAGCGTTATAGACAACGTTTTTAGAAAAACGAATTTTTGTTACAACAAAGGTATAAGCAAACATAAAATATCGAGGACGAAAATATAAACAAATAAAACGACAATAATGACAGCGACAGAAAATTCAATTGCATTAGTTGCATTATAGATAAAGGTCTAACTAGAGAGTATTTTTGATAAAAAAAAGGAAACAAATATAGAACCAGCACGCTTCAATCTTTATTGCTCTCACTGTATTATTTTGCAGTATCTTTATGGTAACATCGTTTTTAAAGTAGGTCTGCTGTATTTAAATAAATTTATTTCGCAATATTAATGTTACTGTTAGAATTGTAATTTTACACTTAGGATACTTTACAATAGTAAGTAGAGGGGAGAATTCGTTTCTGAACGTGATCTGTCACAAGTACATTAAACTGGCAGTATCTTTTCTCTCATAGGTATTCTGCAAGGCATGTTGTTCTCTCTTTACTTCAGTCACAGTATAAACCTAAGCTGTAGTTGCACCAGAGTACATCGAGTAAGGACAAGGGAGGAGTTATAGCGGTCCAGATTTCTAAACCTAACTTCACACAAATAACAGCTTCCCAAAATGGCAGTTTGTTATTGTTTACGTTCGTATCTACACAAATTAGTTTACTCCTCCGTTTAATCTATATGATTTACTTGTTTTATTTATTTATTTTACGTATTTTATTAGTTTTGAATTACCCCTACAGTTTTAAAAACATTTAATGAACTATGATACTCTTGTGTAAAAGGTAAGATCGGTGGCCAGTGGCCATAACATTTACATACTTTCTTATATATTATATTGTTAGGTTTAAGTGAAATAACTCAAATTATCGTGAAAGAAGACACCAATGGGTATCATGTTGTAGTGCCAGTCACTCTCGCAAGATAAATTTTGATGCTAACGATGGTCGCAGTTTCTTGGAATTTCCGAATGAATCTAATATATATGACACGACAAGAATTAAGAAAGTACATGAATAAGAAGAACTATTATCGTTGTACAGAGATTCCTAGGTCACATTAAAAAAATTTATTTGTTAGATACACATTTTAAGCTAGATTGCTATTTATTGCAGTAACTAACCTAATTCATTTTATGTTCACTTTTTAAAATAATGTGATTTTGGTTTGAACTGCATTATACTGGTATAAATTTTAATCGCATTTACTCACATTATAGACAATTCGATATTATATAGTCTACGTCTGAACTCTATCCACTTGTGCACCCCCGGACATTATTGTTGACAAACCAGTGCAGAGTTGGATGTTAGAAATGAAGTAGTCGAATACAAAGGAACAATCTTTGTATCGCACAGAACGATATAGTCATAACTCTTGAACCCTAATTAAAAGTTATTGTGTATTCGTGTCAGAAATTTGAAAGTCCCTTCCACCGATGCTGTTTCATTTTTATTAATTTATTTGAGAAAGAACAACAACATATATATTATTCCTGGAAGAATCTTTTACACTATAAAAATATAAACAAAGATTTATTTCACAAAAAGGAAAGAATATGAATATAATTATCGTAAAACACTTGCAAATATATGTATCACTTAATCAAACATTATTTTACTGGAATCGTGTTTTTTATTACTATAAACTGTTCATAAATATTTGCAACAAAATCAGAATAAAAAACGCATAAATTTGTGTATTTTTTAATCTATTTTTCTACTTCCTTTAAAATATAAATTATTCTACACGTTTGAAAATTCCCAGCAACAGCTTTACAAAATGGCAGATGGGCTTGAAGGTCATTCAAACGGACCACTCAAGAACAATGGACTTGCGAGCATGTCCTTACTATAATATACTGTGGCAAGGCATGTTGTTCTTTCTTTACTTCAGTGTAATATAAATATCATGCAATTATTTTCAAACATTGATATTCCGATATTTATTTTTCTCAACAGATTTTGCCCATATTTTTGCAAAAACATAGTCTAAGTGTAAGTAGGTTATTTCCGAAAACGACGTTTCCTACCTCTGTCAAACGTTCAGGAGCAAGTTATCAGCTATGATCAGCAAAACATCGCGCATAAACACATTATACTACTCTGATGCAGTCAGATCTTTCTGCAACTTTTTACCTGTTACTAATAAATTTCAGGATAATCTGAAAACGTTATGAGGTATTAGAGATAAAAAATGTAAAGATGTATGTAACTCTAGAGCATTTATACAGAACAAACAATAGAATTTTAACAAATAGCACCAATAGTATTTAGTGTACTTTCACATTGATGTTCTGCAATCATAAAATTATAAATTTAATCATGCTGTAAATTTCCTTACCGACTTGCAAAATTATAATAATATTCCAGGCATAAAATTACCAGGAATATTACTGTAATCTACCTAGAATATCATCAAACTTATTAAATTTACTCCCATTCAAGAACGTAACCTACAAGAAGGTTAACTGTTACACCCTAACTGAAACTGCGTTCAGCGCACCCTGTTACTGGTTCCTGTACTATTTTTTAGCGCGCAATGTAAATGCCACTAACTAACTACTAATAATTGATCCTTTATACTTATATTTATGATTTAATATAAAAATTTTCTAAAATATTTATATTAGTTGAACTAAAATCAATAGAATATTAGATGTACAGAATGCTAATTCCTGGGAACTTATCTACAACATATGAAAATGTATACGTATTTATTGCAAAATAAAAACCTATTTACAAATTAAAGAAAAAGGAAATAATACAAACTTAAATATAACATTTGCGGAGGCAAATGTAAGAACTGAAGCAATGAAACATATAATATGCCTTTGGTCACGTTCAACTACGAATTTAATTATTGTAATGCAATTTAATACTATCCGCATTAAATGTAATCATGTGGGGTATCTCAACGCATAATACATAATTCCCTTTTACATACCTCATTAATATCTCATTATCTTGGCATACTGACATATTTCTGTATTACTCTCACCTGATTTTTAAAATCTTTTCTTGCTATCTAATAACATTGTTCAAATGTTTAACCATTTCAGATATCCAATTTTACTTAACTAGGACAACATGTATACCTTTTCGTCTATTAGAAAAAGAAAACGTATTTTTCATCGTTAGAAGTCAAAAGACACGTGATATTCATTGCGATTGTTTTTTCTTTATTTTTCGAATCAAGAACCTCATATTAATAATAATAATGTAAATATATATGCAATTATACCATGACCATCAGACTTTGTTAAAAATTTCATCGCTTGCATGTATAAAATGCAGATAGTCAAAGAAATAATATATAACAAACAAAACACATAAATAAATAAACAATAGAAAAGGAGACAAACAGAACATGCATAGTATTATGTACATAAAGTAAGTATAAATAAAACTTATAAATAAATAAGTAACGTGAAGATAAAAATGTGTATAAATAAAAAGTTTGTATTTTAAAAGAAAATTAGGTTTGCAAAAACTCCTGAGTTGAGTAACACTCTCTTTCCATTAATATCTTTTCATTTGCTTAACGAAGTTATTCTAGATGTTTTAAATGTATTGGCAGACTGTTGTATAACTTTGTCCCCCAGTAGTTTATCGATATTTGAGTACAAGCGAGTCTGTGAAAAGGTGGCCTTATGTCATTTCTTTATCTAGTAAGATGGTTATGGCAGTGACCATTTGTAAGAAATAATTCTCTACTATTGTGAATATATGATACTGCTTGTAGAATATACACAGACGGTAAGGTAAGTATGCCCTCTTGTTTAAAATGAGATCTGCAACTCTTACTGTAATTTAGGTTGCAAAAAATTCTAATAGCCTTCTTTTGGAGCATAAATATTCTATCTGCTTCCGTCGATGTTGCCCAGACAAGTAGACCATATGATAAAAGAGAGTGAAAATAAGAAAAATATACTGTCTTTGCAGCCACATGAGTTGCCGTATGTTTCACTCTTCTAATGGCATATATAAGGCTGTTGACAGTCTGCTGCATAGCTTATCCACGTGGTGATGCCATTTTAAATTGCTATCAATAGTGATGCTTAGAAATTTCACGTTTGAAGATTCGACATTACGAGTTGTAAAAGTAATGGACTTGGTTTTGTCTTGGTTTATTTTTAAATTATTTGCTGTAAACCAATTCTCTGCATTTCTGATAGCCTTCTCGGACTTTTCACGAAGACCGTGAGTATCTTCTGCTTGTTTGTACCAATAATCAACAATAATCAACATTGCAAGGCAAATCGTTTATATAAATTATAAAAAGCAGAGGTCCGAGGATCGATCCCTGAGGCACACCATACTCAACGCATCCAAGGCGAGAGCGTGAGTTATTCCAGCTTGTAAGCTGCAGTCTTCCAGACAGGTAAGATTTGACCAACTCAAGAGAGGTTTCCCTGCACACCATAATACTGGAGCTTTTCCAGTAGGATACAGTGATCGACCGAGTCGAAGGCTTTTGTTAAATCGAGAAGCGTCATTTCCGCCCAGGTACCTGAATCAAGGGCATTACTAATATGCTGAACCATTTGTGAGATCCAAATAACTGTCGAACATCCTTTCCTGTGTCCATGCTGATTAGAGGAGAAGTATTTGTTGTGTTCGAAATAGTTGGTCAGCCTAGATGCAATTGCTTGTTCAAAAACTTTGGACATAGCTGGCAAGATACTAATAGGGCGATAGTTTTCACATTTATTTTTGTCACCGTTCTTGAGTATTGGAATGACTTTACCCACTTTTAGTAGGCTAGGAAATACTCCCTGTTCTACACAGGTATGTTCTACAGAAGAATTGTAAGGTGTGTTTCGAGAAAAAATTTAGTTATTTATACTTTACTTGTAACGTTTCGAAACTAATTTAAAAGGCTCTGCTCCGATAAGCCATTGAAAAGTGCCCCTAAAGCTATCGGGCTGAAATTAAAGGAAATGAATACTACTGTCACACATACTGTAAATACCAAAAATTAGCTCAATAGATGCCACTCCATTCGAGATATTAGCATAAGGGTGGAAAAATTCTATATTTTTTTTCTCAGGAATTACTTAAGCTATCACGTTCAAAAAAATTATGTAAGTAAACACTGATTATGGGCATTCTATAAAAAATCAAAAACTAATTCCCTCCACTCAGTTCAAAGTTATTATTATTTTCCCCTTTTTAGGGGTGGTTTTTTTTAGTTTGGTTCAAGGTGCCAACTTAGCTTTTTGTTATATTAGACCGTATGCATTTAGGTTTATTATATATTTTTTTCAGTTTTTTCTGAGTGGTAGAACATGTAAATAAAAAATCAAATCTCTTTGAATGATTTTAGTAGGACCAATTTGTTATTGGTTATTTTGGGGTTATAATAATTATTCATCGATTAATTTCAGGATTATTTGTATAAATGTTTCAGCCCTATTAGTTATAAAAGCACTGAAATACACAAAAAGCATATTGTAACAATAAAATAATATTTAATTCCGTACACGCAGTTCAAAGTTGTTATTATATATTACCTTTTTGAGGGGTGATTTTTTTGAGTTGCGTTTAAGGTGCCAGTTTGCCTTTTTATTATATGTACATGAGTGTATAATTATATTTGGGTTTATTATATATTTCAACAAGTTCTTTCAATGAAGTAATACAAATAAAAAATAAAACTTCTTTGATCTTAGCAGCAGCATTGAGTTATTGATTATTTTAAGGATAAAATTCAAATTATTCATCGATCGGATTCAGGATTATTTATATGTATGTACATTTCAGCCCTAGTATCTATAAAAGCATCGACATATAAAAAAGAATATTGTAACAATAAAATAATATTTAATTCTGCACACGCAGTTCGAAGTTATTTTCTCCTTTTGGGGGATGTTTTTTCAAGTTGGATTTAACAATTCGACTTGATTTTTTGTTACCTATAAATCTATGCGTTTTGGTACAATATATATGTTTTTATATGATATAACATATTAACATAAATCAATCAAATCTCTGTTAGATATTTATTGTTCCAATAACAACATAATTCTATCCACGTTTATTATTGCAACAAGCTATGTATTTATAGTTGTTTATGATTTTCTTAATGTTGAACAGAACCGCTATTCGTATTTTACTTTTGTTCTTACTGACAAATAGATATATACATTTATTATACATATTTCTTTAATCAATGTTCTGAGACGTGCATAATTTGTTTTAATATGACAATTATTTGATTGTGAGAGTTTGGAGACTGTTGTTTAATGTAATTTCTTTATGTAGAATAAACAGCAGAGCTGTAGAAAGTAAGTTAAAATATGTTCTCACATAAATGTATTAATCGCGGTGGTTTGCTATAAAAATATCTGGAAGAAAAAAACTTAAACAAATAAATAAACGATGAAGTTGATAGAAATACTTATTTGGAGCTATTCATTCTCCCCAGAAGAATCAGTGAAGGTTGCAAATCAAGAGCATACTTCTCAGTCCATATGACATCACTTGTAAAGAATTTATTAGGAAAAAAGTATATAGTAAACCCAAATGCAGGCATTACTATACAGCAAAAAGTCAAGTTGGGACCTTAAATTCAAAAAACCACCCCCCAAAGGGAACTTTGACCTTCGTGTACGGAGCTAAATATTATTTTGTATTGATTATGAATACATACATGTTAATATTAAATGTAACAACAGATAATATATTATATAATAATATATTACTTATTATTATTTTATTCTTACAGAATTATTTTTATAGCTCAGTGCTTTCATAACTACTAGGGCTGAAGTGTACAACATATAAATAATCCTGAAACCGCTCGATGATTTTTTTTTTTATTTGCATGTTCTACCACAGAAAGAACTTAAAAAAGTATATAATGAATCCAAATACATACATTACTATATAACAAAAAATCAGATTGACACATTAAATTCAACTCAAAAAAAAAACCGCCCTTCAAAAAGGAAAAATAACAATAACTTTCAACTGCGTGAACGGAAATAAATATTATTTTGTTGTTATATTTTTCTTTTATATTTCGATGCTTTTATAACTACTAGCGCTGAAAGATACATACAGATAACTGAAATTGATGGATGAACAATTGTTTTAACACCTAAAATAAACATAAAAATTGTTCTTACTAAGATCATTCAGAGATTTGATTTTTTATTTACATGTTCTACCACACAGAAAAAACTGAAAAACATATATAATAAACTAAATGCATACGGTCTAAATATAACAAAACAAGTTGGCACTTTGAACCAAACTAAAAAAACCACCGCTAAAAGGGGAAAATAGTGAATAATTTGAACTGAGTGGAGGGAATTAGTTCTTGATTTTTTATAAAGTGCTCATAATCATGTGTTTACTTACATAATTTTTTTGAACGTTGATAGCTTAAGTAATTCCTGAGAAAAAAAATATAGAATTTTCACCCCTTATTCATAATCTCGAATGGGGTGCATCGATTGAGCTAATTTTTGGTATATTACAGAATGTGTGAAAGAGTAGTATCATTGCTTTAATTTCAGCCGATAGCTTTAGGGCACTTTTCCAATGGCTTGGTCGGAGCAGAGCCTTTACGCTTGACGTTGACAAACCATTTGGAGTTTTTTGGAATATATTGATGATTCATATTCCCGATCTAGCGTAGGGAATGTGTGGAGTTGGAGTGGTGGACATTTGTCAAAGAACGAAACAAGAAGTTTCACCCGGCAGTACTTTACAAATGTAAAATATTTATTTATCGATGATGTTTATTTGAGATTATGTTATCTCGTAAGTAATATCAATGTCAATTTCTAATATGTATCGAAAAGATTTGCAAATAAAAGTATTGTGGAATAAAACCGATGAATGTCAAAGTACGTAGAGAGATTTGGAATATAAATTAAAAGATTAGATATCCGCTTACAATCGCTTAACGTATACAAATATTTTATTATATAATCAATGTGTTCATACAAATAAACTTCAAATATAATCTACTTAGATTAAAAATATAAAAACTATACTTCCCTGCCCTACCCTGTTTGATTTATAATTCTTATAATAAATTCTTATTTAATATGGACCTTAATTGTTCCATGCCACATATTTTTTGACTTTAATTCTAACTAAGTTTGGGTCAAGCACAACTTTCTTTCTTTTACATTTTAGTTCCAAAGTCAATAATAACAGAGATATAGGTACTGAAAGAAATATTTTTTTGGGATATCAAGTTAGCCGCACATTTGAAGTCCTAAAACTGCAATTCCTTCCCCATTTAGCTGTCTCTCTATCATTCTGAGTGTGATTGATTCCCTTTGGGCTAAAGACGATACGGAGACACTTTATTTATGAAAAACTGTGTGCCAAAAAAATTGCAAAACATCTTGAAGGAGCTGAATCACAAAGCTGAAATGTTGACAAATTTAAAGTAGTAAATCATAGCAATTGCAAAAAATATTGTGACGGAAAATCGAAGCCTCGTTTCCTGTGGTATGATCGTTAGAGAAAGAAATAGTAACTGAGTCAGCAAATTAACACATAGGAAAAGGGCTCAGGTTAGCCACCAGAGCTTCGTGGTTGTAAAAAGTGTGTTTTCCATACCTACCCCCCAGTAAAAAGTGTCGCCTACACTGAAGGAAAGGAATGCATTGGTTTAACCAAAATACGCATAACCAACCAAAAAATTTGCATTAAATACGGCACACCGAAATTTATTGTTAGATTGACATTTACGATTTGTTGAAATATATTTGTTAACCTAAAAATAATAGACTCGTTGATTCAACTGAACCCTCAATTTCAATTTAAGCAAGTTTAATCGTTAATGCACCACTTTAGTTTAGTTGATGTAACATTGGTTTTAATTTGTTAATACAGCTCTAAGTATGTTAGGAAAATAAAAAGAAGTGTTTGTTCAACTAGCTTGCTGTTTAACCGTAATTCAAAATTGTGTTGAAACTAAAAAAACAATTCTTGCTTCAATGCATCTTTATGGTTACATTAGCAAATAAAATGTATTGAGTGCACAAAATTAAGAGTGTCAATGCAAACATTTTATTTTTGGTTGATTTGAAACAAAAAATTTGTTCATTCAAATAATTTCATTTTGAATATTTTGGAAATTTTATTAATTACAAATTGGGGTTTGGAAACAAAATATGACTAAATTAGGTTCATATATTTATTAATAACTTCGCAACAGTTATAAAGTATGAAATATGTAAGTACACTTTACAATAATAGTGGGTATTTAAAAGTAATTCCTAAAAATATGTATTTACAAATATATTTGAATGCACTTCCGAGCGTCTACTGGGCTAATGGATTGTTTCTATGCCCAGAACCTCCAGGAAGGTAGGTGCGCACTATACCCATGAAAATGTATTGTACAACCTAATAAATACGATATATTCTGGGTCTTAATTACCCGTTTAAACATGAAGTTATACCGTTGCATTATGTTGTGGTAATAGCTAATATGGCGTTCATTTGCAAAACATCTATAAAATCAAAAGTGCTTACCTGCAAACACTGAAGTTAAATATTCAAATCCCCACTGGATTAATAATTCTTTTACTGGCTCGTCCCCCATTTAATATATAAGTATAATAGGTATGTAATAATTAAAAAATATGTTGGTATCGTACTAGTATTAGACTCACAATATATGACGATATCACGAGCCACGAACGAAGACAATGTGATATCTGATGCTTTTTAACAGCTAGCAAGCGATCAAATCACGCCACAACATTGATCAAATAAGTATCTGACGGTATAGGTAATATACCTACATTAATATACAGTCTGTCTATTTAGTGTCAACGTCATTGATATGTCATACAAGCAAAGACAATCCTGATTTGACTATTTTGTTCAAGTATTGCTATTGAAAAAAGAAGCAAAGTTTCCGCTTGTCTCGCAGAAAAAGATACAATAAGTAATTTCATGAATGTGACAGATAGAGGTAGCCATATTACTGCATTATTTAAGTACGATATTTAAAATAGTGCATCGTTTCCGGTTTCTATCATGGCACATCTCAGTAATCAAATCTAACCTATAGCATCGTTAGTGTGTGTATTTGGTTTATTATTAGTTGTTTCTCGCCCGTTTTTTCGCTTTCTTTGTATATTTTGCAAGAAAAAATTGTTCTTTTTAGAGCACAGAGCCTTCTGTAAAGTTTTCAGTGGGTAAGTTATTTTGAATAAAGAGAATGTATCAAACAATGACTAATGTTCTTATTATCACAGAAAATGCCTGGAAAGCGGTTGAATTCTAAGGCACAGGAGCTTGTGCTTAATGCTCTGGCATACTCACACTTCCTCCTTATCACTGCGATTTTAATGCAATAGAATTGATCTGGGCCTCAGCAAAACGATATTATAATCAAAATATTGGTAGGGATGGTTGTCGCGATCAAAATGTATTGAATATGTGGAATGAAGCACTACAAATTGCACACCAATACCTGGGAGAATGTGTGAGGCACACAAATAATTAATAAAAAACTGGTATGAACGGGAAAAAAGTAGTGGAGATGTACATCGAGCCAATAATAATTGTTAATCCAAACGAATCCTCAAGTTCTGAAGAGGACACGGATAATTAATTGAAAAAAAAGGAACTCTTGTCGTGACATGATAAGTCGAATTTCGAGACCTGAATTGGCCGAAATGGATTTGAACTATGTATGGTTCAAGTTCAAGCAGCAATGGACGCCCTTGGGTGAATGTTCTGTTTTATGATTGATTAAAATTTTGAATCACTTATAACATAAATAATATAATTCTGCGAAAAAAAAACAGGTCTTTTATTATATTTCTATCTTTTATTAAGGAACTATTATTATTAAACTTTGTTACTTTGTTAAATGTTTATTATATATACATTACGAACAGAAATTCTATCAACCTGGTGTTAACATCACTTGACACATATTAGCCAGTTAGATGTGCTTAAATGAAGAACAAATTAAAAATAAAGTTTCTTCAAAATGAAAACCATTCAAAAAATTACAAATAGAAGAGCAGCAAAAGAAATATATTTAGCAAATACAAAATAAAGCACTTGTTTTTAGCTGCTGTATTTATTGGTCTATGTTTAGGGTAAAATTGAACAGTGGCAATAGATATATTATGTTACACATACTTCTTTTCTTGCATAGAATGGTCATCCACACACTAAATAGTTCGCATCTGTAATCCAGCACCATTTACCAAACTGGGAACTTCGTTTTCAAACACCATATGAGTATACGACACAATACGTGTTTGAATATGTCCCTTGTTATTTCAATTTCAATTTGTGCCGAGTTGGCTGACTCAGGCCATCGACAAATAATATGCGAATTTTTAACTTATGATCAATACACTGTTGAAAATTTTAACACTTTTTGACTAATTTAATAGTCAGGAGAGGTCCAACTCTTTTCGTGTTATTTTGTCGAGAACTATAGAAGTTTAAATTTGACGAGCAAAGATAGTCAAGTATTGTCTATTGCTAAGGAGTTATTTTGTCAACTGACACGTGGAATTCTAAAATACTTCTAGTCTCATTTTATTTGATCTAGACAGAACAAATTTACTAGGTGTTTAACTAAATGAGTGCGATCTATGGGTGTTTTAACACCATTTTCTAAACAACGACATTTTTAATATGCAACTCCTATTTCTTAGTGCTATAATATTCTTCTTTAAGACGTTTCTCAATATAAATATGCAAAACCACTCAATTCACAAGTTTTGGTTTCAACTAAACGTACCAATTTTAAAATGATTTTTTGGGAACCATTATAAAATTAAGTGAATGTTTATGCTATTTGATTCAAGTCAAACTAATTGCGTAAATAGATGTTCCCAATACATCTTTAAGATATTGAAATTTTTTTATGCCTACTGGAATTAACGTTTAATAACACGAGTTACACTTTGTAAGTCAGTCAGATTTGGTGGTTTGTTTGGATATGTTAATACGGAGAATCAAACACGAAAACAGATACACGTGCAATGCAGGTGGTGCGTATAATGCAATACTGTATTAGAAAGGTGGGTTTCTATATTTCTATCCGAGGGAAAAATTCTGATTGGTTGACGCTTCTGAATGTCTAGAAAAATAGTCAATCCTTATATCTGAACAAGGAATTCACACGAAATTCTAGTCATTTCTGTTCTATTCAATACGCGTAGTCAACTCGTCTCGGCAAAAGTTTGGAAAATCAACACTAAAATATTTGACTAGCGAAAAATTAACGCCCAACACCGTAATATTTTAACAGTGTACCTGTTTGAAAATTTCTGTATACTCAGCTTTCTCACCCGCTGCAAATAATAAAAAATATGTAACTGTTAGTATAAAAATATAGTACTAAATACCTGGTATGGAATTTTAACATGTGTAGTCGATTATACCAATCACTCTAAGAGAAGAAGCACTCTATATTAGCTTCAATTACTTCTTTGGATTTCGTCATTAGTCCAAGGGAAGCCAATGTGATTATCTTCTTAAATATGCAATAAGTGGGATATCTTTTAAATGATTTTGCTAGGAGTTGATATCGTAATAACATTTCCTCCGGTCTTAAGCGTGTGTTTCTAAAAATTAATTAATGGGATCTCCGAATTCATACGTACACGTAATATACTTACAAATTTGTAGGATTTGCTATACCTATTAGTAATACGCTTAAGCATTCGCATTACGGTATCTTTCTATAAACAGTATCTCACAAAGAAATCGTGTTCATCCCAAATTTCAAAATTAGTATCACGCCCACGATTAATCCTTGGTCTTCTAACACGCCAAATGTTCAATAATAACGTCTTCCATCAGAAATTCCAGTAAGATTCGTTAATATCACAGTGACATCAGATGTCACAAACAATTATTTTAAGGTTATGTATTATGGTTATATTCAATTTGAGGGAGATATTAAAGTTTGAGCTTCGTACATAACTCCGCTCAAAATGAAACCATTTTTTGTTCGGTTCAAGGTTCAACTAATGCTGTGACCACTAGTATAATACGGTTTGAACGTAAAATTCATTCAACTACTAAGATTTTTTGTTTTAACATTACCATTTCGGTCCGTCCAAACAAAAGCTTTTTAGATATCTTAGCTTCAACCATCTAAGGTTTTTCAGTCAACAGATTTTTTTAACACGAATAAATAGTTGCAGAAATGACTCATTTTAGTTGGATTAAATGCAAAATTTGTTGCATTAACACCTTTTGTGTTAACATAGTAGATATTGTTAGATTAACGCATTTCTTTCTCTCAGTGTAGAGAATTTACCGGGTAAGTACAGGTCTCAGTACCTCCGCGATTTATGTAAAATATCCATCTATGATATATTAATTGGTTTATTGGGTATCCTACATGTTGATATCTGTATCTGTACGATAAATCTAAAATATGGTCAATTTAGATTTGGATAAAAAAAAGAAACTCAACTGATATTGACCGATTGTTGAAGATTAATTAAGGGAAGCGATATTTCAATAGACGCCTTACCTATAGCTACTTTATTATCATAATTATCATTATAAACCGTAGAAGTATAGAAATAAAATACATATTACGTAAATGATATTCGCCTCAGTTCACGAAATGCACAGTTCTTCCGTTCAACGGCTGCACGGGCCTGAAGTTGTTCTCCAAGTTTTTGCAGGAATCGTACAGCTTACGGAAATTCTGCAATTGCAGCTTAGACAAGCCCGACTGTGTAAGGAGACATGATCCAAGTAGCCGCTTCCGCGCACGGTGGCGTCGTCATGGAACCTTTGTATGTGACGTAACCGCAGCAAAACGGCTCAACTAGTTCGCTGATCGGGAACATATTCTGGAGCGGCTGGGCGGTGTGCAGATCCATCTCAACGAGGTCGAACGATTCCTGTATGTACTTGATCGGCATATGACAAGTATCTTCGATCTATTGGAAAACGGATAAAACATACGTTCTTTTTAATTCAATTATAATCGGAATAAGTTTTTTATTTACGAATATTATTCTAAATAGGTAGATGCGTTGAGAATTAAAACGCATGATTATTAGGAATTATTAGTTGAGATAAGGTGGGCGAGTGTGAAACTGTTATTTATTCTTTTAAATATAACGAGAACATCACAAGACAAATGATTTATTGTATTAAAACTACATTAAAACGATATAAATAGATACAACTTCTTCACTCTTATTTTTACGCTATTTTACCTTCTTCTTTTTTTTTCCTACTACCAACCTTTTTATAAAGGAATTTAGCGCCAACTTATAAACATAGAAATGCCCAAGATGAATTCTTAACACCCCTCCTCGCTAAAATCCTTAATACCCCAGATAGTCCTTAAACTTTGAAAAAAGAATATTGTGCAAACCTTTAGTTAAGATGTCTGCTTGTTGCATTTCACTGTTAATGTACTTTAAAGCAATATATCCTTTTTCCAAATTTTCATATACAAAATTATATTTCAAATCTATATGTTTTACCCTTTTGTTATTTCCAGTATTACTGACTAAGAAAATACAACCTTGGTTATCTTCGTAATATATAATTGTCTTAATACTAATATCAAAATCTATTACTAATTTTCTTAACCAAAGGCCTTCACTAACAGAGGTACATAAAGCAATCAATTCTGCCTCAGTTGTAGATAAAGCAACACACTGCTGTTTCCTTGTTGCCCAATTTATTGTATTACCAAATAACTTGAATAAAAACCCTGTAGTGGACTTTCTATCTATTACATCGTTTCCCCAATCTGAGTCAACAAAACAAACTAAGCCCTGCTTCTTTTCTCTTCTATACTCTAATCCTAGAAACACAATGGTTTTTAAATACCTAAGAATCCTTTTTAAATGTGTCCACAGTTCGTCTGTTGCGTTATCTTGATATCGACTAAAATAATTTACAGAAAAACAAATATCTGGTCTGGTAGATAACATTAGATACATTAAACAACCAACCAACTGCCTATAAGGCTTTTCTGTTATTTTTGCTCCCTCTGAAACTTTAAGTTTTAACTTTGGATCTATAGGCGTACTTATTCCTTTACAGTTTTGCTTTCCAAATTTTGTTAATAATTTTTGTATGTACATTGGTTGTGAAATCCTTAAGATACCTTGTTCTCTATTATAATTTACTTCGAGGCCAAGAAAATATTTTAGGTCCCTTTGTCATTTATTTCAAAACGGTTCATTAATTTCAAAGTTATTGAATTTATGTTTCTACATTTTTACAGTAACGATAATATCATCTACGTAAATAACAAATATATTTCTGTCATTATCAAGGCTTAACGAATAAAGGCAGTATTATTTGATCTTTTAAATCCTAAATATAATAAATATTGATTAATTTCATTATTCCAACATTTTGACGATTGCTTAAGGCCATATAAAGATTTATTTAAACTCAAAACTTTCCCTGATTCACAAATCAAACCCTTTGGAGGATAAACATACACTGGCTTATCTAGCTTTCCATTTAAAAATGCTGACCTAACATCTAATTGTCTGAAGCTATATGAGTTGATTACCTATATTTAGTAATAACTTACAGTTGACATCTTTGCAACTGGCGAATAAATATTTTCATAGTTGAAGTCTCCTTGCTCAAAACCTCTTGCGACTAGTCTCGCTTTATACTTTTCTTCGTCATCCTTTTCCATTGGTTTTATAGTATACACCCATTTCGTATCCAGAATCTTCATTTCCTTCGACTTTGTAACCACATTCCAAGTTTTATTCTTATCTAATGCATCAAATTCCCTTTTCATTGCATCTTTCCACAATTTACTGTCTTTCCTGTATTCTAACTCTTCATATGACGTTGGTACATCTTCCACAAAACACATTGCATCATATGCCATGTATAATTCATATTCATCGTATTTCTTAGGTAATTTTTGTGTCTTTTCTTTGATTCTTTATCTGTTTCTTCCTTACATATCTCTTCTTGCTTTTTGGGTTCTCCTACATTTTGTTCTTTTCCTTCTGTGGTTGTCCAATCTTCATTTTCATCACTAATGTTAATACTTACCTTCTCTTTGTAATGGAAATCATTCTCATTAAAGACCACATCTCTTGCACTATTACCTTTTGTTTTGCTATATTATATAATCTGTATCCTGTATTTGTGTAACCTATCATAATGCACTTCTCAGATTTCCTGTCAAACTTGTTCTCTTAATTGGTTTGGTATATGTGCATATGCTGTAGATCCAAATATTCGCATGTTTTTAATGTTGGTTTTATACATTCCAAATCTCTGCCGGTGTCTCATTTTTTAAGTTACTATGTGGGGATCTATTTAGAATATATGCTGCCACTCTTATTGCTTCATCCAAAATGGTTTTGGCATATTGGCTTCTTGCATCATTGCTCTCGCTTTATCTATCAGACTGCGATTGTATCTCTCGGCTTTCCGTTTTGTGGGGTGTGTATGGAGTTGTGTAATCAATAATTGTGCCATTTCTCTGCAGAAATTCTTTAAATTCATTTGTAATGTACTCACTTCCATTATCGCATCTAAGAACTGCTAATTTTGAGTTAAATTTTGATTGTACTGTATTAATATATTCTTTAAAATAATCGTAAACTTCACTTTATTTTTAATAATAAATACCTGAGTAAAATCGGAATAGTCATCAATAAATGTTAGAAAATATTTACCACCATCATGACTCAAAGGTGTTATTGGGCCAGCAACATCTGTATGTATAATTCCTAATAATCTAGTTGCCCTACTTCTATTAACAAAACTTAACTTCGTCATTTTTCCACTTACACATGATTCACAGAAATCAATTTTTCCTAAACTTAAATTATCTATACCACTAACCATATTATTTTTAATAATTTTCTCTAAATTACTTTGACAAATATGTCCTAGTCGTTTATGCCATAATGTTAAGATTGTATTTTCAGATTCTACATTTAAACAACCATTAAAATTATTTAATTCAAAACTAACTTCATAAAGCTTATTTCTATTTCCTACACATACTAAATTCGTATCTTTATACATAAATACTTTTCCATCTTCAAATACTACCTTGATGTTAGCCATTTCTAATCTTCTAACAGACATTAAATTTTTCCGCAAATTTGGGACTAGAAGAACATTCTTTATGGTACACTGAATTTTCTTATTATCTACTCTACTCAACACTTTAATATTTCCTACAGCTACAGCTTCCATATAATTATTATTCTTTGCAACAACAATTTTTATTGGGTTCTTTAAATATAAAAGATCACTAAAATACCTCTTGTCATTTACTAAATGGTCCATACATCCAGATTCTATATGAAATAAAAGGTTATTAACACTTACACGATTTTCTTTATTTTCACTACTTGTCATAAAACAAATGCCTTGTTCTTCCGTATCACTCTGTGTTCTCTGATTCTCTGCATAATTTCCTGTTCTGTCAAATCCACTTCTTCTATTTCCTCTACTGCCTCTTGCTCTGTTGTATCCACCTCGTTGGGTACGATGTGTGCTTCTGTTGAAACCACGTTGAAAGTTTGTACTTTCTGTTTCTCTGGTTTGTTGATTTTGCAGTAATTTCTTACAGTCTTTCTTATAATGGCCACTTTCACCACATACGTAACACACTCCTACACGATGCAATGAAAACGCAGCAGGTTTTATATTTTCATTTTTTTCATTCAGCACTTCCCATCTTTCCAGTTCGCTCCTTAATTTTGCTTTTACTAACTCGACTGTTAAATCTGCTTCAGACATATTTTCAATAATGCTAATAATTGTTTCAAAGAATGGTGGCATTGCCAGTAATAAGGTGCACACTATGTCTTCCTTTTTTAATTCTGCTCCTGTAACCTTCAACTGTCTTGTTATTTCATCGAATTCACTTAAAAATATTTCCAGGTCCTTTGCTTCTTTTAATTTCATATTCATCAACTTCTTCCTTAATAACATCTGTCCGGGAACGCCTTTCTTTTCATATCTTTCTTCTAAGCTTTTCCACATACTGTATGTAGTTTCTTGATTTCGTACTAAATCTATTTGGGCATCATCTAAACATTGTACTATATACGATTTGCATCTGGTGTCATCTTTCTTCGCTTTAGTTTTCTTTTCTTCATCTTTATAATTTTCTTCTTTAAATTCTTTTTCTACAAACTCTTTTACTTCTTTTTCCTGTAGTAAAATGAGCATACGGAACTTCCATGTGTGGTAATTATTCGCAGTTAATACTTCTATGTTGAGAGTATTCTTCGTTCCCCGCCATTGCCATTTTTTTTTTAGGGTTAATCGTTACGCACGTTCACTTTTCTTATTTACTTTTTACCACCTGGTGCCTGGGCCCATAACCTGTTATTTATTCTTTTAAATATAACGAGAACATCACAACACAAATGATTTATTGTATTAAAACTACATTAAAACGATATAAATAGATACAACTTCTTCACTCCTATTTTTACGCTATTTTACCTTCTTCTTTTTTTTTCTTACTACCAACCTTTTTATAAAGGAATTTAGCGCCAACTTATAAACATAGAAATGCCCAAGATGAATTCTTAACAGAAACATTTTAAAATTCGTTTGCACTAGCTCTATGTAACAATTTCTATTAATTTTTCTGTCTTTGGGTTGTAACTGTCATTTCCTATTTTCTTATGTCAGAAAAGTATAAAAACAGTCGATTATTTCCCACAAACTTTGCTTTTGTGACCAAGACAATGATATTTTAAAATTTACAACCAAACCCAAAATGAAAAGTACATATTATGTCGTTCGACATAGAATACAGGAACTAAAGGTATCAGTGACGGGAGTGAATTCATTTACGATAGGAATGACAATAAATATGTCCGTCAAAGTGACAAGTATCTGCATTTTCGGCTTTGGATTTGTTTTTTTGGAAAACAAAAACAAAAATATCACAACGGAGATGTCTCAACCACTCAACCTGCTTTGATAATTTATTGCTATATTGTTCAGGCGCTATTTTAAATTTTGACAAATCCAATGTTCCAACGTCCCTCCATTCAAAACGTGTACACTCCCAAAGCTGATATAATAGGCTCGTCCCACGAGTTCAGTGTTCAAAACGGTGTGTATATGTACTTCTCATTTCACTATACCTATTTTCTAATTAGATGATGGCTTCAAGAGTTTGCAAACATGAAGCAGACGCGTTTTGCTATGTTTGTGGTCAGTTTATTAAGACAAGAGGATGGTATAGGGGAGAAAAGAGATCCATGAGATTTGCAATTCCAAGCATTTGGCGGGAACCCACTAACCCCACAAGCAACTGCTACTTTTGCATTGTGGACCCTTCCAAACGCCGTACTGGCAAAAATGCACCTGCTATAATGTATCCGGATCTTCCTGGCCCCAGTATTAGACAGCCCTCAGCTTCCATTACCTACTCCTCCTAAGATTGATCAGGCGTCTTCAATCAGCAACAGCGAATCGGAGTGTGAAGAAAATAATAGTAGAATCAGATGACATGATCATCCCCATCATCTTTGTCTTTGGGACAGCAGGGACACCAATGCACACTACAACAAGCGCGACTGGCCACAGAGGACAGAGTTTTCTATAGGGAAAAACAATATGAAATGAGAGCCACTGGTAGACCCTCTAGAGGTGCTGATGCCACCACTGCACATAAAGTTGCGGCTTATAAAACAATTTGCGAAAGCTCTAGGTACGGAGTCAGCAGCCATGAAACACCTTGAAAAATTATTTCTTAAGCTATCTGAGGCGAAGGTCAAAGCCGGTGTCTTCGTAGGACCTCAAATTAAGAAGATTCTCGACTGCGATAACTTTCCTAAAAAGCTCACCCGTAAGGAGAAAATATTGGAGATATACACTGTGTCCACTTAAATATGAGACTAATGGGGCAAAAAAAATATTATTGAATCTATAAAAAAAAATTATATAAAATAAAAGGCAGTGCTTCTTTAGAAATATATTTGGGGTTTAAAATTAATATTCGTAATTTTGCTATAATTAAGAAAAAAAAAAGAAATTATCTTGAGAATAAATCACCCTTATTTTTAAAGATATGAGGAAGTTCCATTAGAAAAAAGTACTTGAAATTCCTAAATATGCCAAAATACCAACTTTCAAGTAAAAATCGAAACAATACATTTTTACAAAAAGAAAAAAAAATATTTTTTCAATGTTTGGCGCATATTGAGTAATTTTGTAGAATTCCATTTGTTTGATTTCTACTTTGAAAATTTGTATTTTGGCACATTTAGGGAGTTGAAGTACTTTTCGCTAATGGAGCTTTTTGGTATATTTAAAAATAAGCGTGTTTTATTTTCAAGACAATTAATTTTTTTCTTAATTTATAGCAAAACCACGCATTTTAACTAAGTTTGAATATAAAATATGTTTTTAAAGAAGCACCAACTTTTACTTTACATAATTTATTTTTATAAATTCAACAATAAAAATTTTTCCCATTTGTCTCATACTTAAGTGGACATACAATACACATATGTGAGTATATTTCAAATTTTGGTTATCCTAGTCGCAAAAGCAAAATTAGAGGGGAATAAAAGTATTTTTCTATTGTTTTGAAGCATAAATAAGTTGGAAATAACGCTTGCTACTCAAGGACAAAAAACGTGTTACATAGTGTAATCTTATTCTGTAATTCGATAAGCCTTTTCGTAATAGTAAGCTGAAAATCAAGCACAAAAATCAAGGGACGTCAAATCTCAACGACCTGAGATACCTACCTTGAGAAAGAGTTGTCGATTGGTCTTCCGCAAGATCGGGTTTTAGATCCAATACTATTTTCATTATTTATTATTCTTTGTATTTATATGCTGGCTACACGTTTATAGCTTAATCTTTAAGTCTTCGCATTTTTACCGAACAGGTTAAATATATTTTTCTTGTATCTCTCGATGCTTTTTAAATAAAACTTTAATGTATGTACTAGCGACTCAAAATAAGGTGACATAGGAAAAAGAAGTCATAAGGAAACATAGAAAAAGAAACGGGTCAAAAACACAAGAAGAAAATACGGTATCAATCTATAACGATTATTATTAAAGACAAATAAGTACTTATAAATTGCAGATACCACTATACAAAGGTCACTATACTGTAGAGCAAGTATGGGCAACCTTTCACATGTTGTGGGCCAAACTTTAGTGTGCAAATACGTTCGCGGGCCGCGTTTAAAAGTAGTGCATTTTAAAGTAGTATTCGTAATTTTTAGCGATAGATATCAGACATGAAATAATACGACAATGTTATTATAATGCAATTTGTTAAAATAAGAAAATGAAATGAAAAAAAAATAGGTACAACATTATAATTAAAAATCGTGAAATTTGGAATTACTACAAACTACGAAAGGTAAATAGCGACAACGAAATCAATGAGACCCTTGAGCTTGAATTTGGGAAACTAATCCATCGATGTTTGGATGAATTCCACTAATACGAAGACGTAAAGAATTTTCCAAATTATCGTCAGTCAGCCTTGTACGATGTTTTGATTTATTAACTTTCATCATTGAAAAGAACTGTTCGCATTTATAAGTACTGCCAAACGCACAAATCAATCTTCTTGCGAATTTTCTAAGCTCCGGAAAATGGTCTTCTTCGAGGTATTTTTAGTAGAAATCGCATAACTCCACGTCTTCAAATTTAGATTTTAGGAGTGAGTTTTCGATCAACTCCATTTGCAAGTGTATTGGAGCATTTTTTACATTACTTTTTGTTGGAGTAGCTAATAAATTGAAACTGTCTTCCATGTTTTTAAAATCGCTAAATCTGTTCGAAAATTGCTCCGATAGTAACTTCAAGTTCTGCAGCATATTGAGCATAAGCAGTATTTTCATACGCAGAGAGCGTGGTGAAATGGTAACTGTTACCAGACAGCAACTGTGCCTCCCACAAGCGGATTTTGTTTTGAAACGATTTCAAACGGCTGTACAAATCATTTACTAACTGTCCTTGTTTTTGAAGTTTCAAATTTAAATCATTCAAATGGCCTGTAAGGTCGACCAGAAATGCTAAGTCAGATATCCAATTTGGGTCACTCAATTCAGATAGTGGTTTATCTTTTATTTGCATAAAATCTGCTATCTCATTTCTAAGCTCGTAAAACCGTTTCAGCATTTTTCCTTTGCTTAACCATCTGACTTCGCAACAATATGTTACGTCGTCATATTCAGCTGATATTTCATCCAAAAACGCCTTGAACTGACGATGGTTAAGCCCTCGGGATTGAATATAATTGATGGTTTTTACTACCACATTCATAACATTCTGGAGTCAAATGTACTTAGAACACAAGTTCTGTTGATGGATAATGCAGTGGGGGACTATCAAATCTTTTTGCACATTTAATTCAGTTGCTATTTCATACAAAATTCCGATGAAACCTTTATGTAAGCCGACCATAGAAGGTGCACCATCAATGCATTCACCAACTAATTTTGGCCATGGCAAACCAAAACTTGTGAATACCTTTTCAACTTCATTAAAAATGTCCTCTCCTGTAGTAGTTCCTTTTAGCGGCTGTAAAGCAAGCAATTCCTCAGTAACAGTGAACTCTTTATCAACACCTCGAATAAATATAGCCAGTTGAGCTGTGTCAGACAAATCGGTGCTCTCGTCTAATTCTATGGAAAATGATTCAAAACCAGCCATACGGTCAGTCAAAGTTGTTTTTATATCATTAGCCATCATTTCTATACGTCTGGCAACAGTTCGTCTTGACAAACTAATTTTTTCAAATTCATTTTTTCTTTTCAGGACACAAAACACTGCAAACTTCTAACATACACTCCTTGATAAATTCTCCTTCGGCAAATGGTTTTAATGACTTTGCCAATTTTGAACTAACTATAAAACTAGCTTTCACAACATTATGAAGCTGTGTCCTTTGTTTATGAAACATTTGCTGCTGTGTTGCCAAATTTGCGGTAAGTTTCTGGATTTTGTCTTTTCTTATTTGTCCTGTCAGTGAGTGCAGCATAGGATGCTTAGTTGGGTAATGCCTCTTTATATTGAATTCTTTCGTCACTGACATGGATTTATTACACAGCAAACAAATAGGCTTATCATTGTGCAAGATAAAAAAGAATTCTTCAGTCCATTTTTCTTGAAACTGGCGACCCTCTGCGTCTACTTTTCGTTCCTTTCCACCAGACATCATTTTCATTTACTTTTCGTTCGATAAACTTAATAACAAAATATAATTAGTAAGCACTCAAGATGCACACAAAGTCACAAAGCAAATTGACGGCACTAGCAGTTCGCTAGGATATCGCTTGTCGAAGTTATCACCTCGGTAGCTCAAATAGAACTGGACTAAAGTTCGGGCCATCCACCCGCTTATATAGACAAAATGAAGGAATGATCTAGAATCGTCTAGTGTAGAACATTTGAGAAGCTATAATCTTTTGTTGCGCCGCCAGTGAGGCGGCAAACATCAAAGGCTTTGATGTTTGCCGCCTCACTCTTTGATGATCGCCGCCACTCGCCTTGCTCGCTTATTTGATTTTGCAGGAACAAGCGACAAACCTCATATCACTCGATCTTCCTCATTTGGAGTGAATATGAGTAAGTAGTGTATTTTTTTTTAATTGGGTTTTTCAAAGTGTCTTGCGGCCCGGATCAAATCTTACAGCGGGCCGGATCCGGCCCGTGGCCGGTTGTTGCCCACATATGCTGTAGAGTGAAAAATGTACTACGTAATGATGCAGAATTTGCAAATTAATTTACACTTAATACCTTTGAAAATTCAAGGCAAAGGTACAACGTAACACGAACACACGTGGTCTCCTATTCTTATCTCGTTGTTGTCAGTTGTTGGGGCAAGAGCGCTTTTGTGTGTAATTTTTTTTTTTTAAATCATCAAAACTTAAATTTCTTTAACTTTAGAATTTGGCTTATTGATTATAAAAACCCCAAAAACTTTTGTTGAAACTTTTTTTACCGTCGCACAGTGGTCCCAAATCCCGAAAAGCTGGCCAAAATGTGAAGCTATTATTTGATTGTAGCGAAACTCGGTATATTAGAGGTTTTCAAGTCGCTTATTACCAGGGACCGGACAGACGCCGGCAGTATCGCGTCACACAGGCGGTCGTACAGGGTCGCCCGTGCATTATACGGCTCCGATAAGCGAGCTGCAAGTTAGTATGCCAACGACAGTCAGTAGTTGTGCACGTCCGATCTTGCCTTATATCGTGTCTATCGTTGAATACACAACATTACATTTTACTTTCAATTTCTTATCTCGTTTTTTAATATAAAAACTATATATAGGGACAAAATTTAGAATTAGTTGTATCTGCATATATATTTCTTTGTTTTTTCTTGGAAAATCGTTAGTGTGGTTACTATTTGTATTTTTTTCTTGTTTATTTTATATTTATATTTATTTATCCTTATGTAAACCAAAATGGCCGGCTCTTCCCTTACCTCCATCTCCAGTGGTAACGAGGTGAACGTGGTTAGATGCATGCTCATTTTATTTTGATAACGTGGAAAAACTTGCAAGTATAATGGATATTCTAGATGACGATGCACAAAGTGTAACCAAATACAAAGCAGCTTTAAAAGATTCGTCTTTACAAAGTAATTTAAATTTTATTCGCGAACACTTTCGCAATTTATCTAAAAAGATAAAATTTTTCGAAGCGCAAGGTATAAAATTAAAAGGAGAAACAAAAAGTTTAAATGAAGATCTAAGTCAATTACGAAGCATTCCTGGAGATTTTGGAGCTCGTTTGAACAAAAAAATCGACGCAGTTTTTGCTCGAAATCCTGACCTTAGTATACTTCAAAATTTTTACGATGGCAAAGTGGAAGATAATGAAAGTATTAATAAATATAGTAACAATAAATTTGGTCTCATTTTCGTTACGCATCTCTCACCAGTGGCGATCTCAAGAGAAGTTTCGCTATATTTAAAGATATATTAAAAAAACAAGCGCACAAATTTCACTGACGAAAATTTAGCATATGTTTTAGTAATCAATATAAATAAATTATGCCTATAATATAAGTATATACAGAAAAATGGGTGCTGTATTAATTTGTAATTTAGTTTATACGTATTTAATATCTTGATTCCATTTTACAAAGCACATCAAAAAGTATACAAAAATGTCTATTCAAATTTGGACATTAAGAAGTCCCTCGTAGGCATTTTTGTAGATAACACGAAGTTGTAGGGACAACTTTCGTATGCAATAGGTTCAGTAGCTTTGCGAATTTTTCCACGTACTGTACTTTTTGTTCCAGTATATAGCAGCCTTCCCGTACATTTTATTAAAATACAGCATATTAACTCAGAAAGGTTAAAGTATTCCAACGGTAAAAGAATTTTGTAAATCGGTGCGGTAGTTTTTGAGATATTGAATTTTATTTATAACGCGCGAGAGCGAACTGATTTTATTCTTCGGCATAAAACCGCTACGCCACTGGTAAGTTAATCTTTGTCGCGGCGTCGTTCACGTCGAAATTTGTAACAGTTAGTCAAGCACATATATTTAATGCAAGCGCATACTCGGGCCGCTCTCCATTTCACATACCGCAGCTGGGCCAGCAGAGCGACTGCGATTCAATCAATGCGCGCGCAATAGTGCCTGGCGTCTGTCCGGTGCCTACTTATTACCAATATGAAGGCCATTTTTGGGAAAAACAAAATAGCGGATCCAAAATGGCGGACTACTTAATACAAAATCGCATTTATATTCATGAAACTATACTATACTATAAGGGGTTTTCAAGTCGCTTATTACCAATATGAAAGCCATTTTTGGGAAAAACAAAATGGCGGATCCAAAATGTCGAACTTAATGTAAAACTACATTTATATTCACGAAACTCGGTATATGAGGGTTTTCCAAGTCGCTTATTACCGATATGAAGGCTATTTCTGGAGAAAAAAAATGGCGGATCCAAAATGGCGGACTACTTAACACAAAACTGCATTTATATTCATGAAACTCGGTATATGGTGGTTTTTCAAGTCGCTGATTACCAATATGACGGCTATTTTTGAAAAAAAAAAATGGGGCATCCAAAATGTCGGACTCCTTAGTACAAAACTGCATTTATATTCATGAAATTCAGTATATGAGTAAGGCGCTTATTACGAATAAGTATTTAAACTGAGCACTTAGTGAAATAATGAGTAACATATAAACAGTAAAAAAAAAATATTATTTATTTTTATTTAAGTCTGTCAAAAGTCAATTTTTCTCATTTAGCGAAAATTTTATAGCGTTCTGGCATTTTTTTATTTTGTTGTTTTTTCATGGTTGATGGTAACAGACACAGCAATTGACAATAGGCGCATTCAGCAAAGGAGTGTGTTACACTATCGCAATTTGCGGAACATCGTCGATAGTTGGAACACATCGCATTTCTGCTGTATACATTGATACTTGAAATGTCAAAGTTTCGTTAAAATAATCCAGAAATAACTGTCAGAAATAGAAAATAATCTACCACAAATACTATCAATTATTTCTATATTCCTAAGCACACATATCTTATGTGCCCATTTTTTCCAAAACTGTCTGATGAATTTATCACATACGTATGCCATATAGCGCAAGGACCGCAACAAAATATGACTATAAAATATGGCCGCCTACTCCTGTATACTGTTTTTGATGTTGATGTTCATTGTGATTCATTCGTTGTAACGGTAGATATTTTTGCATTTTCCCTTCAAACAACATATTTTCACTTAATTTCTGGCATCATTACACAAAATCTAGCATAAAAACCTTAGAGGCACCCATGGGCAGCCAACTACTTAATATGTTTTAGAGAAATATTCAATCAACAGCCTACAATTTGTTTCGAGGCAAGATCCATCAAGACTTTTTACTTTTTGCCTTTTTCTAACGACTTTTCTAAATTATGTCAATAAGATTAACAATTGATTTATTAGCATGTTGTGAACATTAATTTTGATCAACAGATTAATGTTGTATTCATCTTCAAGAAAAGAATACATTTTATAGAATTGAAAAATGTTAACCGATAAACTTTTCAGCGTGTTTGGAAAAACGTACTTACACTTGTGCCTCACGATTTCAGCAGTGATTAGCTCGATCGTTACAAAGAAAGTAAATTTTACAAACAGGTGTGAATGCATGGCTTGCTCTAATGTTGGCAATACATACTATATGTACTTCTACAACTATCCGATGGTTAAAAGTTTCTACATAAGAACTTTTTTTTTCGACTTTTGGCCAGCTTTTCGGAATTTGGGACCACTGTGCGTCGTTCCAAGTGATACTAATCAATTTTTGGGGGATGCACTTGCCCCAGCTCACTTTAGCTAATAGCGCAACAAAGTTAAACTTTATAAATCCTGCTTCGCACTTGCCCATCCGTATCTTACGTACTATAAGAATGTCGTCAAGAATATCTCACCTCAAAAATGTAAGCGACCACAACTACACCGTCCGCTAATTTGCTGGCTTGCTCTAGAGTCGTGTGCTCTTTCACGTGTACTGCGTGCATCTCCATTGGGAAACTCTTTCCGTTAATCAGGTGTTCGCTGCCCTTGTGATCGGTGCTACCCCAATGGAAATGGACCGTCTCCAGGGCGTATGCCGAACTCATTGGACCACCCTGTATCTTGGCGCGCGTATTATTCGGATATTTTACTTTGACTTCGACTGGAAGCAAACAAGATATTCTATACGAACAAGTAGCTACTATACAGGCCGTCCCACCGAACTAGGTCATTAGGTTTTCTTGAACTTCTAGTGGGAATTTTAGTTTTGAAACTTTCAATATAATCATGGTTCACTATGATTTATTTAAGGAAAATATTTTCAACTTTATAACACTCTCAGTATACAGTAGTGATGAGCGATATTTCACGAACTGTGATTCTTTCACGGTGATTGGAGAATCACGGATCACGGCCGTGAGTGGAGAATGCTAAAAGCAGTGATTCGTGATTGCGGTAACGATCAACGGCGAGGCGCGACTGCGCAAATCGACGATCACTGCTTGGCCATTGGCAAGTGAACAAATAATATCGGTGAATTAACGACCCTAAAACTGTGATTATCGGTTGCCTATTGAAAATGGAATATATCAAACCGATGAATGAACATACATATTATTATATCAGCTAGGAATGACGGAGGTTATCTTCTTACAATATATTTATGTTTTTCAAATATAAATATTGATTCTCTTTTATATCATTATATTATATCTGCAATTATATAAGGAATGTGTATTTATTTTTACCTAATGTGTAATGGCCCCTAGTAGCAAAATTTAAATTTCCCGCAATTATTTTTAGGAACTTCAACATTGAAATACGAAAATACCAATGATTTTGTATTAGATTATAAGATTTGTTACTTTGATGTCTTTCTGTTGAAGTTGCTAAGGATAATTATGGGCAATTTAAATCTTGCTACTAGAAGGGATATTGTGTTATAAGATTAAATTTATATTATTAGTTTTAAAGTACTAATTCAAAAACAAAAGTATTTTTAGTAAATTGTAGGTAGTAGTATTAAATCACAGCTTTTTTTAAATCTTCGCTCACTTTAAAAATTATATCTGTTTTATCATTGTAAATGTTACAAAATGAAATTAGCTTTATTTCATTTTTTTATATTTACTATTTGTCATATTTTTGAAAACAAATGTGCATACAAATCTTTGCGTTAATGTTCTCCTTAGAGAAATATGTAGATTTACAATACTTTTTTCTTATATGAATTTTATAAATTTTTCAACTTTAAGTCAAATTTTACTTTGTCTAATGCTCTGTTATAATTGTTATTAAAATATAAAAATAGGATCAAGTTTAAAAATTACAAAAAATATTTCTGTAGATCTAATTGTCTGTATTTTCTCAAACTACGTAATGCATCCCAGAACTTGTATACTGGACAAAACGTTTACGAAAAGCCCGAACTCAGACCGTATAAATCATTTTAAAATATAAAGAATCTCTTCGTAATAAGCGAGATGAAATATAAAAGGCAATATAATGCATCTTTTTTCGTAGGTGGTGTATCAAGCCCTCGCATTACCTCAATGCTTAGTGATATATACTAATATTAGCATTTTTTTTTGAGTAATGGCAATGAATCGGTTATTTAAAAACATTGTACTGAATTATTCAAAGAGGTACTATTGTACTATGTTTCATTCAATTGTACTAAAATAATACAATAGTACGCTTTGGAACAACACTACTGACGATTATACGAAGATATGATATCGATGAGTCAATACAGTGATCGCAATCACCGTTTATAATCACCGTGATTTATAAATCACATTCACGACTCACGACGTGATTTGAGAATCACCGTTTCGCTCATCACTAGTATACAGGGTCTTGATACCAACTTTCTTATTTTAAATAGATTAGTGGGATTTTAATCGATTTATTTGCTTGAAACTTGGAATTTATACAGGATGTCCCACCGAACTGGGACATTCGATTTTTTTTGAACTTCTAGTAGATATTTAATTTTGAAACTTGCAGTATAGACTTGGCCTACTGTGATCTATTTAAGGAAAATATTTTCAACTTTATAGCACTTTCGGTATACAGGGTGTTGATATCAACTTTCTTATTTTAAATGGAATGGTATAATTTTTATCGATCTAATGAATTTGTCGAGCCATTTGCAACTAGTTTCTATGAAGATTCCCTATCCTTAAACTCGACCGTTTTTGAGATATTTTCATTTTCGTTGATTTTTTTGACATTTGCACTTTTTCAATTAAAATCAAATATTTTTCATGTGATTGCAGATATTTAATGGTTCTACTAAAGTCGATGTAAATACAAGGACGTAGCTATAAGGTGTTATAGCAATAATCACTGAATCACATACAGGGTGTTCAAAAACGTGCCTCCAATGTGGATACCTTTAAGCTAACAAAACTTTTTTCTTTCAAATGGAACGTGGTATTTTTATTACAGCATTGAATGCAGCGCAAAATTCTACATCTATTGATATTAGGGTTTGGTATACCTATTCTTAATAGTTTATGAAGTATTAGCATTTGCAAAAAATTGCTAAAAATATGCCTAAATTCCAAGTTTCAAACCAAATAAAATGAGCTTTTTCCTACAAAACACTCTGTACATTATTTGGCTAGCCTATCTAAATATTTAATGTTTCAGATATCTAACGTTCACTAGTTTCTTACGAATAGTAATGTCTTTTAGTCATAGAGAACGTACATTAATTATTAGATATTAGTAGGCCATGAGATGTGCTAACAAACAAGTGATATCCATTGTTGGTAATTTACCAAATTGCGCAGTGATAAACCTATGCAGTATTAACAAGTCATATCTTTTATAGTAAGTGCTAATGGTGTGAACTCATTCACACATTTTCTTCTAACAAGTAAAATATTGTAAATCAAAAGAAATAAGAAAAAACATTGAAAGTTACATATACAAACAACATTTTAGATTTATTCTACATTCATGAAGAATGTAACAATAATTAGATACCTACACTTATTTGCAATGAATAAAAATCTCAAAAAAATAAAGTACAAAGGAAAATTAAAGCAGATATCCTAAATACACCCATAATATTTCAAATATTGTTCACTTACCAGACCAGGTATTTTCTTTGTAGAGGAGCCGTTTGACATGGAGTCTCCGAAAACAATGCAGCTTCTTGGCTTTTTGTATTAATCTAGGTTTTAAGCGATAGAGACAGATAACATAAATCAGGAACAAACTATTAAAAGTCTTCGAAAATGTCCAATATAAATGTTCTTTCACAATGATAGTTTCTTAGTTTTTTTTTTTTTTAATTAGACTTATTTTCGATGTATTTAATAAGTAGGCAAAAATATTAACATGTAATTTGCTGTCGCATAATAATTATGGCTTATTAATATTTTATAATTACAATTACATAAAATTTGCTAATAATTTGGAAAACTTCCAATGATAAATATCTCGGGTATGGAAACCAAACAATGCAAAAAAAGATAACGCATCATTCTAAAAAGTAATATACAGAGTGTTTTTAGGAAAAAAATATTTTATGTACTCGAAACTTGGAAATTAGTCGTATTTTAGGCAATAAATGCTAATATCTCAAAAACTATCAAAAATAACTATACCAAACCCAAATGTCAATCGATGTAGAATTTTACGCTGCATTCAATGCTGTAGTAAAAAATACCATGTTCCATTTGAAATAAAAAAGTTTTGTTGGTTTAAGCGTATCCACATTGGAGATACGTTTTCGAACACCCTATATGTCATTCTGTCATTATTGCCATAACACTTTCTACCTACGTCTTTGTACTTACATCGACATTAGTAGAACCACTAAATATCTAATACCTCATCAGCTATTTAATTTAACTTGAAACAGTGCAAACGTCAAAAAATCAACAAAATTGCAAATATCTCAAAAACAGTTGAGTTTAGGGATAGGGAATCCTCATATAAACTAATTGCAAATGACTCGATACATTCATTGTACCGATAAAAGTTGTACCATTCCATTTAAAATAAGAAAGTTCATATCAACACCCTGTATATCGAAAGTGCTATAAAGTTGCAAATATTTACCTTAATAGTAGGCCATGACAATACTGTAAGTTTCAAAATCAAATTCCTGCTAGAAGTTCGAAAAAATCTAATGACCTAGTTCGGTGGGACACCCTGTATATTCAATGAAACAATATTTGGAAAATTTTTGATTTTTAATTTTTTTTTAATATGTTTACAAAAATTTTCATATAGCCTCAGAATTGAATTCTAAGCAACTTTTCCAAAATAACTTTTCTTAGATATCATGTCATCTAACCTCACTTTTTGCTGATTCACGCCATATTTTTTAAATTTACCGCCATACTAGTGGTCACGTGACGTGTGTCAAAATAAATTTTGAGGTTCGTAGACATGCACGACCTATCCCCCAAGAAAGGTTTTAGTATATTTTAATAACAAAAAATCGCATACACTGTAAAAAAAGTTGCAGTAAAATTACATGTAAAATCGTTGGTAACAAAGTTGTCTACAATTTTACAGGTAAAATTTCTACCATCTAGTAAATTTCACATGCTGATGTGTTTTTTAATGATTGTACTGTAAAATTCGTATGTAATATTTATATGAACTTTATATTTACCGAACACTGAAGTAATTTTCATATGTATTTTTATAAAGAGAGCAAGCAACTTACCTAATTCTTTTATAGCACCTAATAGGTCATACTGAATCGCTCAACCAGGGATCAAGAATGAACATGCTTACGCGAAACCTACGATTGTTTGTGACGTACATGATATCATTGAGCCAATAATAAGTTCGACAAACGAATAGAATTCCCTACGCGCACAGATAAATAATCCAATAGCCAATCACATTGCGGCGTATGAATTTCGTATTTTCCATGATATCTATAGTTTTACCCGAAAATTCAAGTCAAAAACAAATAAATATAAAAGATCCTCATATTTTTACAGCAATATTAATAGTTCACTTAGTAAAATTACTTTTAAAGTGCACTAAATACCTCAAAAAAGAATGTCAATTTTCACTTTTAAGTAAATTTTGAGAGTAAATACAAAATTGTACATGTTTTTTCCTGTATTTTCCTTTTGAATTTTTGTTACATCTTAAACTTACATGAAAAAGCTATAAATTTTACCGAAATTTCTTTTTCCATGTTAAATATCCTAGAAAAAAACATGTAAAGCAAAATTTACATGATTTATTGTGGTAAATTCACAACGTTATTACATTTAATATTCCTGATTTACCATGGCAAAATTACTGTAATTTTTTACAGTGTATGTTGCAATATTTATGTCGGTCACTGTATAAAGATATGTTCGTGGAACGAATAATGCAATGTATATCTGATTTAAGAAAAGTGCTGAAGCTTCCCTGCAAGGAATAAAAACCAATTTTTCCTATTAGAAGAAGAAGAGGAATGAGTGATCACACGACCCATCTTCCATATTCAGATTTTAATAGTTTTTGTTTGCGCGTGGGCACCGTTAACATACACCATACACTCATTAGTGCGTTTCAGGTTGTGAAAGTGGCCAAAAAAGAATATTAAGATGATCATATTAAGCGATTAAACCAGTGGCGGTTTCTGTATAGGAGCACATGAGCACGTGAACCCCCTAAACAAATCGTCGATTACAAACTAATAAAATCTATTACTCGTTCTTAATATATTCGTGAAATATAACGCAGCGAAACGAATAAACGACGCGACGTTCCTTTCTATACATATGTATGTACATCGCGAGCAAGCGACCGACGACGGAGCACGTGCGCCGAGTAGGCGGGACTACGTTGATTTTATCCAATGCCTAGCCGCATAAAGGACGTAGCGGTGGTGGGGAGGGATACGGCAGATTCCATATGAACGGTGCACAAATTGAGTGTGCTCCTGTGCTCGCTTTCGTTGCGTTCTCGGGTCACGTTAACAAATCGATCGACATCAACGTTCAGATATAGTGTTTTACGAATAAACTATATTATATATGTTTTGTTTGTGAATGACTCACCGTTCACAGGTCGTAACTACCATAAGAACTAATACTGTTTGTTGGTGACAGTTTTATAATGAAACCAAGGGTGCGTAATTATTTTAATTTATTAAATAACATACTGCTGTAGTTTTTTATTAAAAAAAAACAATTATCTGAATAAATTTCTTAATTTAATGGTATTTTCATTTGAAAGTTGTTTTGATATTTTAGGATGACGGTGTATTTCTTTATACTTTAAGTTTTAACAGAATTTTCGTGACTATAGATAACATTATATTATTTATTTCACTATTGCTATATTTTTCCGTATTGGACGGATTTGTGTCCAGGTTTTTTTGTTTGTTTTCTGGCTCTCTGCTTCGTACGTGTGAGCGAGAGAGCCAGTGTGATATAGATATCGGGGTGGCTCACATGTGTTGTTTTCTTTTGCTTGGAATTTAAAAAATTTAATATATTAATCTATTAATTTGTTGCTGATATTAAGCCAGTGCTCAATGTTTAATCACACTCGTGCAGTTTAGATGAGTAATTAATACAGGTATTAAATTTAATTTTATATTTTAGTTTTAGGTATAAGAAGATTTTCAAAGAATTGTAGATGATAAAAGTTGATATAATTAACACAATAATCATGGTTGTAACCTTTAAATACTTAGTGTTAATTTATAAGTATCTTAAATTTAACTTAGTTGAAAAAAAAGGAAATTAGACAACATATTTGATAAACAAAAATATCTATTTTATTTTAAACACTGATTTAAATTTTCGTTTGAGGTACTTCATCTACAGCAATACGTTTATTAAACCCGCGCACATAAAATCACAAACTTAAACTGGTAAATCTTTAACTGTCCCAAAAAACGTACATTTCCCTCAAAGATACAAATAATAATTGATTTTTTAGAAAAACAAAAATAAATTGGCAACAGCGCAGCCGCAGTTAAAAACTACGCCGCATGGTTAAATCCCTCTGCAAAAAGCCGACAAAGCAAAGCCGCCACTAATGCGCTTTGGTGCAGCCGACAAACAAAAAAGAATATATATAGTACGTAAAAAAGTAATGAAATGAAATATACAGTAGGTAAAAAAAAAGATAATGAAATGCACACAAAACAAACAAAGTAGTATTGCAAGTAAACACTAAACAATATACAAATAAGAACTATGGATGCGAACAGTTTTACTGTGCAATATTTGAAAGACAATTTTAATTCGTTTAGTTATGAACAAAAAATTCAAATCAAAAGTATGGGCAGACCAAAACCAGAACTTAATTTGACGCAAACTACAAAGGGCAAATTTAGAGACTTTACAAGAAAATTTACGAAGGACATGTACGAAAAAAATGATTGGATTTTAGTTAAAAATTTGCATGTTTTTGATTTTGTGAACACCCTACGTCTCCGACCACGAACCGCCACTGGATTAAACGCGTCTTAAATAAGCTTAACTATAAACTTACTGGTATAACCCGTATTCTCAATAGTGATCATCTCAGGCATGATATTATACGTGGCATCCCAAGAGATCTTCGGCATGTGGATATTCTTCAACGTGGAGAGATTTATGTCTATGGGCGATTGGTGCTTACCTCCGCACGTTTTGAATAATTTCGGCCAGTGAGAAGGTCCTACATCATAAATATATAGGTAACGAACTTAATTGCCGTCAGTACTGAAAATACGATTTTACCTACCCAAAGGTGTGTTGCCGTATTGATAGGAGAACATCTGCTGCCCTGTTTGTGCTTGGGCTTTCCCCAACAAATTATTTCTATCGATGAATATATTCGGTCTATTGGAGTCGCTTGGGCCGGCAGTACCATCGGACTCCAAAGGGTTCTTTTCTGCAATCCCCGCGTACACTCAATTAAGTAATAACGGAAGATTCGAATTGGAAGCATTGTAATAAGCGTACCTACCTTTTTCTCGCGGACATTCCATAGGTGCGGTTTCAATAAATTTATGCGGAAACTGGATCAAGACGATTAAGAAAAAATAATAATATATCATTAATAAGATACCTAATTTACGCTAGTATTAGCATTTGATTGTACATTTAATTTTCAAATTGTCATTCATCAATGACAAAATAGTCGTCTCTACTAACTGACAGAGATTATTACGAGTACTTGTCAAAATTTTTGATTTTAAATAAGAGACCTATCATTTAAAACGTTAGTTTTATTACTCTTTAAATTAGAATCTAATTAATGTATCTGCAATTTAAATTATAACAGAAATAATGTCTAAATTACATTCATTTCGCCATCTTTCGTGGCCTGGCAGAAACCAGTGGTAAAAGCTTTGTAATGGCGCCATCATTCCCGTAAAAAGCCAAACGATGTAAATACACTTTACAGATATCTGTAATAGTGCATTTATAAACCTATTATAAATAGAAATTACACAGCATAGTAATATAGTCGCACTACCTAAATATAGAGGGCACACGCATACATATTGAAGTATATTATCACATTGTATCATAGATAACGATTTTAAAGATGTTATAGTGCGATAGACTACTCTATAGAATTAAAACATTATTAAGGGGGCGGACACATCCCTCTATTTTCGTAACACGAACTAAATCACTCTAATGCAACTCTCTGTCGAATATATTGAACATGAGATGGCGCTACTAGTACCATTCGCTTACTATTGTTGAGAAAAAGTTTGAAGTGATAATTTAGAAAGTGATGGGTAGTTCTGAAAAGGGATGGTGCGTGTTTCGACCGTAAACATCTGGTTAACATATTCTTGGGAAATTCCTTCAATTATGATTTATGATTATACGTTTGGGGCGCTTGCCTAATACATCGCGGCGTGCGTATTCACTTTCTCTTATGCATTTGAATTGGAATACCGGGGTACTAGTGATTTTATTGTTATTATAGCAGTTACAGTTGACGGACTTTCGTGGTATAGAATATTTTGTGCACATAACCTTTTCAAGATGGCGTAATGTTATTGTTTATGTTTTATAAATAAACGAAATTTGTTTTTTTCAGATTATTTTATCTTTTTAATTTGTTATACTATTTATTAGATTACATAGTTCGTGTGTATTTCCGTGTGGGTGTGTAATAGTTATTGTGAAAGACATTAGATTGTTTCATCGTAGCATACAGTTTTGCCTTTTATTTGCTCTAAAGTGTGCAAAAATAGTTCTTACAATGGAATAAAAAGTGATCAAAGACTGCAATACATTGTGCTGTGGAAACATGCTTCAATAATTCTAAAAAACGAGATGTAGTTTTGTTTTCTTTCTGATAAATAAAATGTGGTAAATTCTCTGCATATGTTTTCTATATCAAATATATTCATTTTGCATTTTGTATTATAGTGCTCTTACCTATGGAGACAGAAATGTAAAACAGTAGGATATTTATATAGACTAATGGAAAACTGCTCGAATACTCTAAAAATACATTCCGAAGACCTGCAATTAAACGCTTTTAATAGGTTATTAAAAACAAATGTGACGACGCCAATATATTTTAACAATGAATGTTTTTCCATGATTTTTTGTACCAACAAGTATTACATATCAATTAGGATATTGGAAACCTAAAAAGATTTGAATGGAGAATTTTGTTAGAAGTTGTAAAATGGTATAATTAAACAAATTCAATTATAAAGCAGTGAATAAAACTTTTTTCTTGTTTTATTTATAATACATTATGCAGTTAACTTCTATGTCTATATAAAAACTTATAAAGCTATTTGCTTATAACTTCACTACTAGTCGCATCACGTTTTAAAATTTCATCGTCAAAGCAAACATCACATTATAAAACAATATCTATTATGTATAATATAATATAATACTTAAAATTATTTATTTCCTATCGCTAGAAAATGCCCCTAAGTTCCGACTTCAGGTCACGAAAGCGTGTCTACAAACAATCAGAGGTGCTAACATTATGTCCTTAACTGTTACACTGTGAATAACATTTTACTCTTCAGATTCAAGAGGAAATAGTAGGATTTTTAAAATAACTTTTTTACATATATTGTTTTTTTCCCACTGCAAAATTACAAAAATAAAATAAACCCGCAAATTTTTTGGCACTAAAACTCCCAATTTCTATTTTAATTTAAAATATATTACACTGTATTCCTCTAATATCTAATATCTTTTGCATAGTTTATAAGAGAAATGAACAAGCTACTACAATAGAATAATTCCGTCAGAGAATTGCCTACAGAAACATATAAAAGCATAAAGTATTTCTAATTAATGCCATTAAAAGCATACTTTTTGGTGTGCACTATGTCGCGAATGCCAAACTAAGTAACTATCTGTTGTAGCAGATATCTGTAAACTTCTCTTCTGCGTATCCCAGTTTTGTTTTTCAAGTTGTTTATCATAATAGATTGTTTAATTAGCTACTCTTATGGTTATTTTATTTTCTACAACAATTCCCGAGGCAAGCCATGCAATTTTATCTTACATTTACAGCTCCACATTTAATTTTTTTTGTTATTTTCTACATCGCCTATTCATGCATGTTTCACTTTCTGTTTTAAACAATATATTTTAAGTATGCAATGGAAATGTATCGTTTCGCTCCGGCATATTCATGGAGAGTGTGTAAATGCCCTTGTTTTTCCAGAAAAACCGGCCTATGTTGCAAAATATATTGAACAAAGTACCCATTTATACTGCCATTATGTTGGCGCGAAAAGAGGTTTGAAACGCCCCCTTAAGGTAAAGCAGTTCAGTAAACCAAATTTAAATTTTCCTCAAATTATTTTCAGTAACTTCAACATTAAAGCATGAATACACCATACGATTTTGTATTACATTAATAGTTATTTGAAGATCTTAAAGTTGAAATTCCTAAATATAATTGCGGAAAATTTGAATTTTGTTTTACTAGGAAAGCAAAGTTTATTTATGCAATATAAAACAATATAAAAAGAACAGGAAAACACAAATACAATTCAACTAAAAAAATAAAAGATATGAAGAATTTTATAAAATTATTTTTATTAGTTAGAGAGAGCTTATAATTTGATTTTCAATTTTCAACGTTTTAATAACAATTTACTTGAAGAAGAGTTAAAAGGTTTCAAATACGCATACGGGTGCCTTTAAAAATGTGTCTTTTGGTTTTTTCTACAAACTCCGATAAAGGTGTTAGAGGCAAAATAAGAAAAAAATTTTTTACTGTTTTTCTATCTACGCATCTATATATTGAATAAGTATGCCTAATAATTAGTTTACATTTTGGTTTTACAGTTTTAAAGTACTTATATATCCCACATTGTTCTTGCTATTAATTAAGTATCCACTAGGTATACTAACAATATCAATACAAAATTTAAACTTACTCTGGAAATGCTTCAAATTACCAATTACCTTGATTAGTTACCAGTATAGGCAGTAGAGGCGCTGAAATACGTTTAAATCTTCACTAAAAAAGTTACCATCCTGTTAGATTCAATCCATGCTGTCAATTGGCAAGAAAGACATCTTTTCACGTTTGTAAACATATTGTTGAAATAATTCGAAATATGGCACATAGTTCTACCACCAGGTCTTAGTATGGAATCCGAATAAACAGCACAGCGATCCCGAGAGGTATTTAATTCAGAAAATCGAACACCCTTGATACTTAGAATTAAATGTTTATTTATTACAGATGGGTATGCATATATCCCGCTTACATTAACAGCAAAAAGACACTGGCTCAGGGTCGGAAAATACAGAAAGATAAATGCATAGAGAACCCTACACACCAAGAGATCAGAGATGTTCTAGCAGCGGCCAGTTTAAAAGTGGGAGTGGAGAATAAGTTGTATAGCCGAGAGCGGAGCAAAGAGTTACTTTATAGAGGCAGAATAAGGGTGCAATTGAAGAATGATGACGGCACACCCTGTAACCCAAATTTGCCTAGTAGGAATAGTTTATTATACCATTTGGGTGAGATGATTCCGAAATTGAAGACGAGACAGACGAAGCCGAATGTTGAACAGACACAAAGTAGTGGCAGTGGGAAAGGGAAAGGTAAGGGCAAAGGGCGAAGATAGGTTATGATAATGGAATGTAAATATTTTTGATATTGTGAACATGTGAGCTCCAATTTATGAATTATGCTTTTAATTAAATTTATTATTGTTGATTAAATGTGTTTTATTTGATTAACTTTCAGATTTTTAATATGATATGATAAAAATTCTAGATTTTTTTTTTTATATATATATATATATATATATATAATGCATACTTTTTTCTCTTTCATAGAAGGAATGTTGTTTGTGAGATAACAAATATTGCCTTTAGATATACTTGCAGCTATAAAATCAAGGTAGATACATAGATGAAATAAGTTTAGTCGATAATAAAATTCAAATATAAGAGATGCATTTTTTGCAATTATAGGAGCCAAAAATATCCACAAAGTTTCTGTTTTTTCTTTTTCTTTGATTTAGCTCATATATTTGTACAATCGCAGTTTAAGGATTTTATATGGTAAGGTCATGTTTATTTTTTTTAAATATATATCCATTGTAAGTCTAAAGTGAAGTTTAAACCGATGATTATTGATTTACGGTTCAAACCGCGATTATAGTAAAGGCCTTTAAGGGGGCGTTTACAAACCTCTTTCGCGCCAACATAATGGCAGTATAACATGGGTTACTTTGTTCAAGTTATTTTCGCAACATAGGCGGTTTTTCTGGAAAACCAGGGTATTTACACACTCTCCATGAACATACGGAGTGAAGCCATACATTTTTCATTGCATACTTACAATATATTGTTTAAAAACAGAAAGTGAAACATGCATAAATAGGCGATGTAGAAAATTAACAAAAATTTAAATGTGAAGCTGTAAATGTAGATAAAATTACATGGTTTGCCTCGGGAATTGTTGTAGAAATAAAATAAACATAAGAGTAGCTAATTAAACAATCTAATTATGATAAACAACTTGAAAAACAAAACTGGGATACACAGAAGAGAATTTTACAAATATCTGCTGCAACAGATGTTACTTTAGTTTGGCAGTCGTGATAAAGATGGCACACCAAAAAGTATGCTTTTAAGGCGGTGTACACATCCCTCTATTTTCGTAACACGAACTAAATCACTCTAATGCAACTCTCTGTCGAATATATTGAACATGAGATGGCGCTACTAGTACATTCGCTTACTATTGTTGAGAAAAAGTTTAAAATGACAATTTAGAAAGTGATGGTAGTTCTGAAAAGAGATGGTGCGTGTTTCGACCGTAAACATATTCTTGGGAAATTCCTTCAATTATGATTTATGATCATACGTTTGGGGCGCTTGCCTAATACATCGCGGCGTGCATATTCACTTTCTCTTATGCATTTGAATTGAAATACCGGGATACTAGTGATTTTATTGTTATTATTATACTAGTTACAGTTGACGGACTTTCGTGGTATCGAATATTTTGTGCACAAAGTCTTTCAAGATGGCGTAATGTTATTGGTTTATGTTTTATAAATAAACGAAATTTGTTTTATTTAGATTATTTTAATCTTTTTAATTTTGTATGCTGTTTATTAGATAACTAGTTCGTGTGTATATTCTGTGTGGTGTGAATAGTTATTGTGAAAGACATTAGATTGTTTCATCGTAGCATAGTGTTTTGCTTTTATTTTGCTCTAAAGTGTGCAAAAAATAAGTTCTTACAATAAATAAAAAGTGCTGTGGAACATGCTTCAATAATTCAAAAAAAAAGAGATGTAGTTTTGTTTTCTTTCTGATAAATAAAATGTGGTAAATTCTCTGCATATGTTTTCTATATCAAATATATTCATTTGTATTTTGTATTATAGTGCTCTTACAGTGGTCAGAAAATGTAAAACAGTAGGATATTATATAGACAAATTTATGGAAACTTCTCGAATACTCTTAAAATACATTCCGAAGACTTGCAATTTAAACGCTTTACTAAGATCATTAAAAAACAAATGTGACAAGACCAAATATATTTAAACAATGAATGTTTTTCCATGATTTGTTGTACCAACAAAGTATTACATATCAATAGGATATTGGAAACCTAAAAAGATTTGAACGGAGAATTTTGTTAGAAGTAATAAATGGTATAATTAAACAAATAAATTATGAAAGCAGTGAATAAAACTTTTTTCTTGTTTTATTTATAATACATTATGCAGTTAAATAACTTCTAGTATATCTATATAAAAAACTTATAAAGCTATTTGCTTATAACTTCCACTACCAGTCATGATTCTTTTAAGTATTTCAACGTCAAAGCAAACATCACATTAATAAAATAATATCTATTATGTTATACATATAATATAATACTTAAGATTATTTATTTCGCTATCGCTAGAAGATGCCCCTAAGTTCACTTTGTATTTGTAGGTCACGAAAGCGGGTCTACATCAGAGGTGCCAACAATTATGTCCTTACTGTTACACTGTGAAAAACACATTTTACTCTTTCAGATTCAAGACGAAATACTAGGATTTTTAAAATAAACTTTTTTTACATAGTATTGTTTTTTTCCACTGCAAAATTACAAAATAAAATAAAATCCGCATATTTTTTTTGCAATAAACTCCAATTTCTATTTTAATTGAATAATATATTACACTGTAATTCCTCTAATGTCTAATATCCTTGCCATAGTTTATAAGAAGAAATGAACAAACTACTACAAAACAATGCATTTCGTCAGAGAATTACACTACAGAAACATATAAAAGCATAAAGTATTTCTAATAATGACATTAAAAAGCATACTTTTTGGTATGCCATCTATGTCACGAATGCAAACTAAGTAACATCCGTTGCAGCAGATATCTGTAAAATTCTCTTCTATGTATCTCAATTTTGTTTTTCAAGTTGTTTATCATATTAGATGGTTTGATTAGCTACTCTTATGTTTATTTTATTTCTACAACAATTCCCGAGGGAAGCCATGCAATTTTATCTACATTTACAGCTTAACATTTAAATTTTTGTTAATTTTCTACATCGCCTATTCATTCATGTTTCACATTCTGTTTTTAAGCAATATATTCTAAGTATGCAATAAAAATGTATCGTTTCACTCCGTATATTCATGTAGAGTGTGTAATGCCCTTGTTTCCAGAAAAACCGCCTATGTTGCGAAAATAACTTGAACAAAGTAACCCATGTTATACTGCCATTATGTTGGCGCGAAAGAGGTTTGTAAACGCCCCCTTAATGTCATTAGAAATACTTTTATGTTTCTGTAGTGTAATTCTCTGACGGCATGTATTCTGTTGTAGTAGCTTATTCATTTCTTCTTATAAACTATGCAAATACAAGTGTAATATTATTCAATTAAAAAGAGAAATTGGAGTTTTTATTGCATAAAAATTGCAGGATTTTATTTGATTTTTTGTAATTTTGCAATGGAAAAAAACAATATTATGTAAAAAAGTTTATTTTAAAAAACCTCCTACTATTTCGTCTTGAATTTCAAAGAGTAAAATGTGTAGTTGACAGTGTAACAGTATGGACATAATTGTTGGCACCTCTGATGTTTTGTAGGCAGGCTTTCGTGATCTTCAAATATAAAGTGAACTTAGGGGCATCTTAATATTATAATCGCGAATATAGCTCAAAACAATAATTTCAAATAAATACAATTTTAATGAAAAATACTTAAGTATTATATTATATGTAAGGGTATTATATAAACAAGGGTATAACATAATAGATATTATTTTATTAATGTGATATTTGCTTTGATATTGAAATATTTAAAAGAATCATGACTAGTAGTGGAAGTTATAAGCAAATAGCTTTATTATATGTTACTTAAACAGAAATTAACGACAAAATGTATTTATAAATAAAACAAGAGAAGGTTTTATTCATTGCTTTAATAATTTAATTTGTTTTATTATAGTTTTACCATTTTGTTACTTCTAACAAAATTCTCCGTTCAAACATTTTTAGGTTTCCAATATCCTAATTGATATGTAATACTTGTTGGTACAAAAAATCATGGAAAACCATTCATTGTTAAAATATATTAGCCTTGTCACATTTGTTTTGTAATAATTTGTTAAAGTATTTAAATTGCAAGTCTTCGGAATGTATTTTCAGAGTGTATTCGAGCAGTTTTCCATTAGTCTATATAAATATCCTACTGTTTTACATTTCTGTCTCCATAGGTAAGAGCACTATAACAAATGCAAAATTAAAATAAAATTTGATATAGAAGACATGTGCAGAGAATTTACATTTTATTATCGGAAAGAAAACAAAACTACATCTCTTTTTTTTTGGAATTGTTGGAACATGTTCCACAACATAATCTATTGCAGTCTTTGATCACTTTTCATTCATTGTAAAAACTTATTTTTGCACACTTTAGACCAAATAAAAGCAGAACTGTATGCTACGATGAAACAATTTTCTAATGTCTTTCACAATAACTATAGACACCACACAGAAATACACACGAACTAGTTATCTAATAAACAGTATACAAAACTAAAAAGATAAAATAATCTGAATAAAACAAATTTCGTTTATTTATAAAACGTAAACAATAACATTGCGCCATCTTGAAAAGATTTTGTGCACAATATTCGATACCACGAAAGTCCGTCAACTCTAATTAGCATAATAACAATAAAATCACTAGTATCCCGGTATTTCAATTCAAATGCATAAGAGAAAGTGAATACGCATGCCGCGATGTATTAGGCAAGCGCCCCAAACGTATAATCACAAATCATAATTGAAGGAATTTCCCAAGAATATGTTTACCAGGTGTTTACGGTCGAAACACGCGCCGTCTCTTTTCAGAACTACCTATCACTTTCTAAATTGTCACTTTAAACTTTTTCTCAACAAAAGGACAATAGTAAGCGAATGGTACTAGTAGCGCCATCTCATGTTCAATATATTCGACAGAGAGTTGCATTAGAGTGATTTAGTTCGTGTTACGAAAATAGAGGGATGTTTCGGCCGCCTTAAGGGGGCGTACAAACATAAAAAATTTCGTTTCTGTCAAATAGGTGCGAGATTAACAAGCTTTTAAAATGTAGATGGCGCGGCCTGTTTCAAAATTGTTTGGGCGAAAAATAATATATACATTCGTATATTTGTGTAAACACATGGGATGTATCACGTGGTCAAGTTGAGTGAATCACGAGGTCGGGTGCTATTTTTAGTCATTTTGTGTATATGAGAGAGAAATTCCCATTTTACAGGGAAGCTATAGGAAAAAAGTTTTGTTTTAGAGGGGAATTATTACATGAAATATTACTATTATTATAGAATGAATCAATAGAAATTAAAAAAAAACTTTATTTTTATGGTTTATTTTTTGTATTTTGTTTTTTGTATCGGTACACTTATTTCAATTTATTAAAAAAAATTAAATTTGTATTTGCCGCCTAAAAAGCAGGAAATTTTCGTGTCGGCGAGGCGCCGGGAATTGTCGATGAATGCAAGGCATTGAAGTTCGTATGTGATTTTTGAACATAAACAGATAAACATAACATAAACGAGTGTGAAATGGAATCAGAGTAAAATTATTTTTTTTTTGTAAGGAGAATTGAGAGTGCTCGAGACTTATCTGTGCTTACTAGATTATTTATTTGTTTTATAGAAAAAGCACTGTTGTAGGATATATTGAGGAGAATCAACAGGGCATGAGAATACGTGGCAAATGTCCATGATGGTTATATTATCTCTGGGCTTGTTACCGAAATGAAATAATTCTAGGAGAAACTTGAAATGAGCCCTGCCGCTCTGAGGATCGCACTGTGTATGTCTAATCTAAAAGGCACTTATTGCAAGTACAAATGCATACATTTTTGTCAAAATAATATATGGAAAGGTGTTAATTATTTCAACAAAAAAGTTAGTTGCGAACAATTATTATTATAGCTATCATTGCTAGAAAAGGTTAATCTTTTCGTGATATCGACGTGTTTTGTGCAGTGACATAACCTAAAAATCGCATCTTAAGAAATAAGAAAATGTAGTCTGCAAAGAAAAATATATATTCCACATAAATCTGCAGTCATTCAAGATCCATATAGCAAATACTACGGTCCTCAAAAAGGGTGAGCTCATCTCAATTTTTTCCCAATTTTATCTAGGATATTTTCATCTGGAGAAGATACAATAATTTATATCGCGAGGAATATTATGCAAATGACAATTGCGCAATTACTTTTTTAAAATCAATTTAGTACTTTGGAGAGACATGGTTTGTCGTAAGGGTGTAAATTAAATATTAGAGAATTAATTGCTGGAGGAGATGGAACACATAGACAGAGGGGATAACTGATAAAAAGGTAGTGGTGGACATGATTGAATGATGGACAAGGCATCATTGGATTATTGATGATCATTAAATAACTCGAATTACTTGCTTGCCCATAATTAAGTACTTATTCTTGAATTTAGCAATTTCTGTATTATTATTCATCTGACATGTATAACTATATACACTATTACTTTCTTTACTATAAAATATTTGTATATACGCAGTTTTATTTTTATTTGTACAGTACAATTGTAGCTATGAGGAACAGTAAATACTTTTATAACGAATTACCTTTCAATTGTGAGTGATTTTTATAAGGAATAATTTGGACTAACGCAGGAATACATAACTGGAATGTAACAATTTATCTTTCAGTTTTTTCCATTTTATTTACAGAAATTTTCGGTATTATTGTTATTAATGAAAATGGGCTATCAACAATGAATTCAATTTACATTAACAAAAATATATTTTTTTAAAATTCTGTGGCGCCATCTTCGAATAAAGTGCTACACTTCTATGATGGGCATGAAATCATAAATTTTATAGGATGGCCCACTGTTTTACAAAATGCGTTTTCCTAAGTGTCTCCCAAATGAGTGAATATTTTTCAATTTTTCTTACACATACACAATATACAAAACGTAAGGATCATTTTTTCTTTTTCGGCGTTATTCAATTACAGATCCTTGTGCTATTTCTTTATTATGATTAGTGTGAAATACAGATTTATTTCATAACTTAAAACATAATTAAATATTCTTATTTTTGAAGAAACTGAGGAAATTAAAAATGCATTGTCCCCACCACTTTTTGCCCACCCTTAAAAGGTGTTCAAATAACTGTTAATGTAATACAAAATTGTAGGTAACTTAAAATAACTGTGAGAAATTTGAATTCTGTTTACTGGGATATATGTTTATCACTTAGTTTATTTAATATTTTCTTTTCGTTCCTTATGGAAGATGCATAAAATAATAATAATAAAAAAATATAATATATAAATATAATACAGTTAATACAAATTTATAATTTCTTGAAGTGTACTTTTATTTAGAATCTAATTTGTTGTACTAATTGAATAAAATAATACCTAATTATTGGAAAATAAGTTGTACAGCAACTGTCTAGCAATACGCGTATGGTTTTTGGTAAACCACATTAAATTAAATTGTATTTTTCGAAATTTAGAGTGGTACTAGAGATGTCTATATACTGTGCCACACTTCTTCACGTAAACAAATGTGAATAAAGTTATTTAATTTAAAGCAAGAGGTACTTGCATCTCATGTTCATTTAAAACACGTTGTGCGGGTAACATCTAAAACTTATTTTTTTATTTAAAAAAACAACAACTAATATTTTAATTAAATGAGAAATGATCATAAAACATTTATAGAAATTTGACACTATAATTAGCGGCGGCTAGTACCTACATAAGTCACCTGGAAGGTGTTGAATTGCATGCAAATAGTCATTCGATGAATACTACAGGTAGGTTAAATGAAACAATATAAGTTTTGAATCAACATTTTATAGTGCTAAACCAATATTATAAAATTTTAGAGACAATTATTACTTCGTGTGTCTACAACAAGTAACTGTGTTGGGATAATGTTGTTGTATTATTCAATTAGAAGGTAGAAATTGTTAATGGAAAATTAAGTACATGTTCAAAGAATTACACGTAGTCTGTTCTATTAACATTATTATTATTCAGTTAACTACCGCAATTTAACATTTTTTTTTACGTATTGCATTAAAACTAACATATCATTGCTCATATTGAAAAAGAAAAAAGTATTCAATACACCATTTTATTAGTTAATACAACACTTTTTTTTCTCTCGGTGTAGCGCACGTCTATTCACACCGAGCGAAACTCGATCTATAATAGCTGTGCACAAGTTATTTTAGTAATGCCTGACGGCCCTACAACAAACAAAAAGTAATAATAAGACATTTTTGTTAAATTGGTGCATTTAATACAGAAAAATCAAAATTAAAAAAAAATGCGCGGCCGTTTTTTCAAATGACATTAAGTATAAGTATTTTTCTTTACGCCTAAATTGTCAAAACAGCTGGAACGCATCCGGGAGCATTTCAAAAAGCTCTTTATGATATGTAGCAAAATCATGTTTGCTCAAGTAGATATTTAAAGAAATATGAAGGGAAACTCGAACAGGATAAATATATAAATTGAATGTCTACTTACCAGTTTCAACAAAATCCGTCACTAGACACTACTAAATTTTTCACGGCAATTACTGTTTACTTCAACAGAAACGCTTTTATATTAATTGATCAACTAGCATTTACTAACAGGCAATTGAAATGCTGGGAGTGGCATTTACATTTAAACATCGGCTTAAAGACGGACAGGGGAAAACGTTAATTGGGTGCACAGATTACTTACGTTTCCAGCCACGTGCTCCTTAATCACATATTATAAAGTTTTTAATATCGAATTTTGGCCGGCTAGATCGGGGAAATGCCCCACTGTGTGCCGCGCCCATAGGATATAAAATATCGATATATCTCCATACGTCTTTGATGCATTTCTTTTCTGTCCATTTTATAAATTGAATGTATTTTTTGTATTTGTTTAAAATGTGTGTAAGTTTATTAGGAATCGTCCAGGTGCTTAAGGCGGCCGAAACATCCCTCTATTTTCGTAACACGAACTAAATCACTCTAATGCAACTCTCTGTCGAATATATTGAACATGAGATGGCGCTACTAGTACCATTCGCTTACTATTGTCCTTTTGTTGAAAAAGGTTTAAGTGACAATTTAGAAAGTGATGGGTAGTTCTGAAAAGAGACGGCGCGTGTTTCGACCGTAAACACCTGGTAAACATATTCTTGGGAAATTCCTTCAATTATGATTTGTGATTATACGTTTGGGGCGCTTGCCTAATACATCGCGGCATGCGTATTCACTTTCTCTTATGCATTTGAATTGAAATACCGGGATACTAGTGATTTTATTGTTATTATGCTAGTTAGAGTTGACGGACTTTCGTGGTATCGAATATTGTGCACAAAATCTTTTCAAGATGGCGCAATGTTATTGTTTACGTTTTATAAATAAACGAAATTTGTTTTATTCAGATTATTTTATCTTTTTAGTTTTGTATGCTGTTTATTAGATAACTAATTCGTGTGTATTTCTGTGTGGTGTCTATAGTTATTGTGAAAGACATTAGAAAATTGTTTCATCGTAGCATACAGTTCTGCTTTTATTTGGCTCTAAAGTGTGCAAAAATAAGTTTTTACAATGAATGAAAAGTGATCAAAGACTGCAATAGATTATGTTGTGGAAATATGTTCCAACAATTCCAAAAAAAAAGAGATGTAGTTTTGTTTTCTTTCCGATAATAAAATGTAAATTCTCTGCACATGTCTTCTATATCAAATTTTATTCTAATTTTGCATTTGGCATAGTGCTCTTGCAGTGGACAGAGAAATGTAAAACAGTAGGATAGTTATTTAGACAAATTCATGGAAAACTGCTCGAATACACTCTGAAAATACATTCCGAAGACTTGCAATTTAAATACTTTAACAAATTATTACAAAACAAATGTGACAAGGCTCATATATTTTAACAATGAATGGTTTTCCATGATTTTTTGTACCAACAAGTATTACATATCAATTAGGATATTGGAAACCTAAAAATGTTTGAACGGAGAATTTTGTTAGAAGTAACAAAATGGTAAAACTATAATAAAACAAATTAAATTATTAAAGCAATGAATAAAACCTTCTCTTGTTTTATTTATAAATACATTTTGTCGTTAATTTCTGTTTAAGTAACATATTATAAAGCTATTTGCTTATAACTTCCACTACTAGTCATGATTCTTTTAAATATTTCAATATCAAAGCAAATATCACATTAATAAAATAATATCTATTATGATATACCCTTGTTTATATAATACCCTTACATATAATATAATACTTAAGTATTTTTCATTAAAATTGTATTTATTTGAAATTATTGTTTTGAGCTATATTCGCGATTATAATATTAAGATGCCCCTAAGTTCACTTTATATTTGAAGATCACGAAAGCCTTCCTACAAAACATCAGAGGTGCCAACAATTATGTCCATACTGTTACACTGTCAACTACACATTTTACTCTTTGAAATTCAAGACGAAATAGTAGGAGGTTTTTTAAAATAAACTTTTTTACATAATATTGTTTTTTTCCATTGCAAAATTACAAAAAATCAAATAAAATCCTGCAATTTTTATGCAATAAAAACTCCAATTTCTCTTTTTAATTGAATAATATTACACTTGTATTTGCATAGTTTATAAGAAGAAATGAATAAGCTACTACAACAGAATACATGCCGTCAGAGAATTACACTACAGAAACATAAAAGTATTTCTAATGACATTAAAAGCATACTTTTTGGTGTGCCATCTATATCACGACTGCCAAACTAAAGTAACATCTGTTGCAGCAGATATCTGTAAAATTCTCTTCTGTGTATTCCAGTTTTGTTTTTCAAGTTGTTTATCATAATTAGATTGTTTAATTTAGCTACTCTTATGTTTATTTTATTTCTACACACAATCCCAAGGCAAACCCATGTAATTTTATCTACATTTTTACAGCTTCACATTTAATTTTTGTTAATTTTCTACATCGCCTATTTATGCATGTTTCACTTTCTGTTTTTAAACAATATATTGTAAGGATGCAATGAAAAATGTATGGCTTCACTCCGTATATTCATGGAGAGTGTGTAAATGCCCTTGTTTTCCAGAAAAACCACCTATGTTACGAAAATAACTTGAACAAAGTAACCCATGTTATACTGCCATTATATTGGCGCGAAAGAGGTTTGTAAACGCCCCCTTAATGGACAATGCTTAATTGAACACTCTTAATTATTGTAAATATTAAACAGACTTTTGGGACAGAATTAGTAGTAGTAGTTATTTAAAGGATTTAGTTGGTGATAAAATAATAGATCTATATTTGGCAATAGTATTGTTTTATTGTTCACAGATCTCACGTACGTACAAAAATATTAAAAAGGCAATAGAATACGTATCACATATTATACCTGATGTGTTTGTATGCCGATATAATTTGTGCAAAATTAACGGCGGGTAACTGCATGAGTACCACCTCGCAAAAAATGAGGGATTTTTCGACAACAATGATAATATGTAAAATATTAATTAATCTATTACACATAAGAAATATTTCAAAATATACATAAAATAAATATTAGAAAATCATATTGAACTAATTATAAAACAATGTATGGTGAAATATTCAAAAAAAAAAACCGTCGTTTATGATAATAGAATAAAAACAAACAGATGAACGTGAACATAACCCAAAAGAAGATTCGGAATTGACTAAAAAAATTTAAGCGTAGTATTTTGGTGTAGTACACTGAAATAGAAGTACTCACAGAATTAATATACCGGGTGTCCAGCCTAAGATGCAACGGTCCATAGCAGATTTATTATTGTTTTTTTGGAAAAATGTTTCAAAAAATGTTGCTCGAATCATATTCTACGCATTTTAAAATTAGTTCAGTAATGGCGGACTTCCGGTTGTACCGGAAGTAGATACTAGACTTTATTTATTTTAAACGGAACATCGTGTATTATTATTGATACTTTTGATTCTTGTTAAATTTTAAATAACAATACGTTAGGCATACATTGGGACTAAGTTGTACCGTTTCCGAATTACATGACGCTTTTCGAAAAAAATGACATTTGCAATGTCTGCGGTGTTTGAAAATATCTTCGGAAATACGAAAGTTAGAAAGATGCGGGTTTTCAGTTTCGCTTAATCATAAACAGGACACGGCTTTTATTTTAAAATTGTTGCGTTTAAATTACAAAATTATTTAATTACGGCTCTGTAATTTTCGAATTCTAAAATCATGGATAACTTGATTTTTTAAATTGAATGGTGATAGCAATTTTTGCATAAATGGATGTAAAATTAATTTTCTTTCCATTTTATACGAGTGTCATTGTGTCTATCTCCAAAGGTTTTGGAGATATTCGCGATTTTTCAGTTTTTCATGATAGATACGTATTGCGAAACGCCGGCCACCTTCCCCTCGCATTTCACCAGGGTTGGGACTGGCTTATTATTATTATTATTATTTTTCTATTTTTACAATTATTAATTTTCTAAACTTGTTATACATAATTGTATTCTATGTAAAATCGGCAATTTAAAATTGATAAAATTTGATGAATCAGAAAAAGAAAAAAATGTAAAAAAATGGGGGTACGGGTACGCCCGTCCCCGTTATTAACTTTTGCGAATACGGACGGCGCCACTCTTAGGGCCATGCAATATGCTGGCAAATTATGTTAAGAAGAAAATTTAGTATCTGTTATAATTTAGGAATATTTGCAAAAATTGAAAAATCGTCCAAACTTTGGAGGGGGCTGTATCCCAAAATCGTGCGATTACGCCGATAAAAAAAAATACGTGTCTCTTATTTTAAGGTACTCTTTTCGATCTGTTTAAGTTTCATCGAAATCGGAGTAGGGGACACCCGCCGGTTTCCGCTTTGTCAGTTGAGTCGGCTTTATATAAAGCGTGGGTAAAAAATTGGGCACCATATGGATTTTCTTTGTTATGGACTTTCAGAAATATTTGACGCAGAAATTTGAGCACCTTTTTACATTGACTTGAGACCCATCAAATGACAATTTATCTTCACCGCATACAGGGTGGTATTTAAAATTGAAAGATTAGATTAGATTAGGATTGGGGTGGCCTATGGACCTGTTTACCGCGACCTTTTCAGATCTATTGTGATCCCCTTTTTCTAGAGGACGCGCCTCTAATTTGCCCTCTTAATTAGGCCTATCATCTTTGAGAGCGGCTTCTTTATGTAGCTACTAGCGTGGGGGTTCTCCTCCCCCATTACTAGAACCTTGTCCTCGCAGGCCTTCACATTGGCACAGCACATGAACTGGTGTTCCTTCCTCCTCTTGGCAGTATCTGCTGGTTGCATCATCTGCCAGGCCTATGTTGTACATATGCCTATTCAGTCTACAATGACTACTTTTATTTCACAAAAGTAGTATTCATATGGTCGCGAGGACAAGAGGAAATAGAGGAAGATGTGCATGTGTATGTATAAAAAAACGTAGAATGAAATATATGCACACCAACAAAAGTGTTACTATACGGGAGCTCATGCAATCATGAATTCGTCATTACTACAAAAAATTTTTTCAGCAGGAAGTTACGCAGCATCCTTTTAAATTGGGGAAAGGTGCTAGCTCGGAGAATTTCAATGGGTAGTTTATTGAAGTATGCAATGGCTGCGCTCAAAGAGGGAACTTAATTTGTCGCAGGACCTTGTGGTCATATGATTATTGACAGATCATCATTCCCTAACAAGGTGTTTTCGCGTCTTTTGAAAAATATTAATATTTTATAAAGATAAATTGACCACAAAGGCAGTATTTTGAAATTTTTGAATAATTTTTGAATAAAGGATTCCCGCGATGAAGCACCGGCCATACATCTGTAATTCTCTTTTGCATAGTAAATAAATTTCTTGCTGCCATGCCGCAAGCGGGATTCAACATAGCCAAAGTAAAACATTCTAAGTTGCTGGACACCAACACACTTACGAAGATTGCGTATGCCGTATAGGGCCGAACACAATTTCTTTATATTTACTTATATTTTACAAATTTGGAGTCTCCACTTGGAGTATTAACCGAGATATTAATTTCTGCATGACTATTACTAAAAAAAAAAAACCCAAAACAGCAAGAGTAACTAATAAAGACTAACGTATTTATCGTCGTAGAATACAAAAATGAATAAAAAAAGAATATCATTCTACTTAAAACAACAAAGTTGACGTCTATTTCCGGTCAACTGGAAGTGATATTTTGGTTAAAGCATTTCACATTTATAGTGCCAATCGAACAGATGATGCTGCCAAAATCTCAAATATGAGTAAATAATAGAACATCATAGAGATGGTTAAAACTGCTCTTTTCTCGGAGCTGCTCTTTCTGCTCCTGTTCCGCTGACAAACCAGTTCTTGAAAACAGCTCCTGCTCCGATTAGTTGCTCCGAAGAGCAAATATATAAGACCTATAAGAGCAAGTGAGCAAGTTTTGTTTCTCGACAGATAAGGTTTATAAATACGGTGTTCGTGTATGGTTACAGTATGTTATATACATAAACAGCAACACGTCTACTTCATGAGTTTCATTGGTGCCTTCCTATTTATGTAAGTATTTTATTTTATGAACACTTTAAATAAATCTATTTTTTTTGATTATTAATTAAATGTTGTATTGGGTGTAGCAGTACAATACAGAAGAAACTGAAAAGAGAAATGGAGCAGAGAAAATATAATTATTGGGAGAATCTCCAGGGAATGAGGCAAAGTAAAATTCTTCTGGGAACCTATAACCAGAAGGGGTTTACAGAATGCATCAACCTGAATAAGAACAATGTTCGCATATTAACAGGAATACTTTCAGGCCATTGCAAACTGAAAGGACATCTGAGTAAGCTTGGATTCGCAAAGGAATCTAAATGTAGATATTGTGGGGGACAGGATAAAACACACATCCACCTCTTCTCAAATTGCGTAGCACTGCGCAACTAAAGGGCGTTGCACTTGAGAACATGTGAAATCGAAGAGAGGGACTTACCTGACCTGGGGCTTTCTCATGTTCTACATTTTCTGAAAGGAATAGGATTGAAAGGTCAGGTGTAAAACAGCAAGAATAGAGGACACAATAGATCTCTTAGATCGCAGTGTAACAGATGGAGGCACGCTGTGGAGGAGGATGTCAGAGTGGAGGAGGGGGAATGCAAGAAAATAATAGGGACAGCCAGGATTCACGACGTAACTTAAATAATTTAACAAATAAGTCAGATTGAACGGTTTGGTGATGATGGCATTCATAAGAACCAATTTACTGAATCGCGAGATGAATTATCCCATATGCGATGCCTCTTTCTGACAACCACTCATACACTCTAAAATTGAATTATGCTTACCACAGCTGTGTTGTTTTCCCTGAAATCATTGTCCTCGTTAGCGTTATTCCAATCCAGGCAGACCGGTCGAACGTACATAGTCATCTCTAATCCGTCCACTTCCAATATAGCTAGGTCATCTTGGTTTTTATTCAGGTAACCGAAGTAGCCTTCATGTATGTACAACATCTTGATCTAAATAAACAATAGTGTGTAATGATCACTTTGTTCGCAGAGACAGTCAGTAATAATTTCCAACTAATAATAATAATAATGATGATGATGATGATAATAATAATAATAATAAACCCGCCGTAGCCTGTCCCAAGCAAAAAATAAGACTTATGTGGAAATATTGAAATCGATTAAACAAGGAGTGGATATCAACAAAATCGGAGGAAAAGTTAAAGGAATCACGAAATCTAGCAAAGGTGACTTACTGGTAACGGTTGAAGATGCAGACAAAGCCAATAGGCTAAGGGAAGGAATTCTAGTTAATGTACAGGACACTGCGGTGACCACAAAGGGACATGAGACAAACTATCTTCGTATATGGCATGGAGCCGACCATAACAGAAGAGGAAGTTATGACAGCCATCAGAAGAGAGGTTCAAGTTGAGGAGAACCAAGTTAAAATTACGTCAATTAGACCAGGGAGGTACGGCAACTGTACGGCAACAGTGGTTATGCCGAAAGTTCTGCAAATCAATTGGTGAAAATCGGCAGAGTCAAAGTAGGATGGCTAAGCTGCCCAATTAGGGAGAGAATGTCCCATTATCAATTCAATGCTTCAAGTGTTTAGAATTCGGCCATAGTGCCAAAAGAGTGTGATGGAAAAGATAGAGCTGGAGAATGCTTAAAGTGATAAATTAAATTCGAAAGTGTACTTCGTAATTCTTTTATTAATATACTATAGGATCAAATTGTTTTGGCTACTTAGTTTCGACATATGATAGTAATTGTCTTCTTCAGGTCTCAGCATGACGCCACAATAGTTGACTGTTGCGGCCGGACATTTCTAACTATATAGAACTTATAAATAACTATAATCCAATTTGAATACACTCTTTGCTAAGTTTTTTAATCCGTTGACTATTATGGGATCATGCTGTGGCCTGAAGAAGACAATTACTACCATATGTCGAAAGTAGTAGCCAAAACTAATTTGGTCTTTGTAATAATTAATGGAAGAAATGTAAGAAGTATTTTTTCTTATTGTGGCCCATCCCTTTTATAACTCACGAGCCGCCACTGTTCATTTGTAGTAATAATTGAAATGTATTTATTGTGGTGAATGCAAGACTAAGACATCGATTGATTGAGTACAAGGTATATGATATTCGAATGACCACAAGTCTAAGGGGTATTACTTGAGTAAGCTAAAAGAAATAGCTCACTAAAACCGAAAAACCAAAGAGGCTTTTGGAAACTTATATGGCTTCCGCAACCAAAGGAAAAAAAAACTTTAATTTGTAATCTTCGTTCGCTGCTATATTATTGACTAATTATGCCATGCATAATGAAAAAAAAATGTTGCATTAAATATATGATTGATTTTTTTCTGTATTAGTCTACCATCTCTAATGTTGTTATTTAGTCTTTACAAATAATAGGATTTTCAGCCAAGGCAGCAGATTGTGCTGGTGTATCATTCTTTTCCATATATATTTTTTTTTATTTTTGAAATAAACCCAAGCAACATGTACCTTAGTTCTATATCGCAGATCAAAATTAAATTTTAGTTATGAGCTAAAATGCCGAAAGAGAAACGCGTTTTTATTAGAACCCAAAATCTTAGAAATGTTAGCCATATCTCCGAGGCTTCCAACAATTTGGTATGTTCACCTACCCTACTAAGAAATTATGTACTTTAGTTTATTTCTTACACTTCTCTCTTGCGTCCGTTGTCTTTATATCCGAAGTCACGATGATACTTTCCGGCAACAATGGTGTATTTATTTTCATTCGTTTGGGATTTCCTAATTATTGTTGCGAAGCATTCTGCAGCTAAAACATATACAAATTTTATGTACTCTTCTTCGCGACAAAACAATATTGACCAATACCTGACAAAATAAAGAACCTCGAAATGATAATCCCGTGGCAAACATTTTCTTTTTTCCCTCCATCATGTTTGTAAATTGCCGCTACCCAAGGGTAATTCGCTACTCCGCATCACCAACGCCGATGTCAAAGTTTGGGAGGCTTAACTGGCGTCTTTCCGCATTCTAAAATTAAACCTTGCTTGACTAGTAGATATTCAAGAAATAAAACCATGGCTGGATAAATTTGACAAATGTTTACAATTTTGTATTATTTTAATAAATCCGATTGTTCATGTTACTTTCTTTGGTTTCACGATTCCTATAATTTTTTTTAATTGAAGCATATCCATTAACTGTATGCACAAGTTAAGGAGTTAAGTATGTGAACAGTTCTCTATACGAAATCTGAATTTTGTAAATCGCCCACACCTGCAATGGCTATCAAAAATTTTTAATTAATGAAATGTATTTTCAGCATCTTCACTGTATTTCAGAAAGACTAAAATGTTGATAGAATGAAGATAATACATTAGGACGATGGAACCAATGGTTAGCAATAGTGTGATTTATTGTGCGTATACGAGATGTATTCATCTTGTCTTAAAACCTGTTTGGTCATCCAAAGTCAGTCTGGTGGAGATATACATATCTTTACCTAACGTATCGATGCTTAGTCTGACAGATCATCAAATGGCAATATTGTTGGCAGTAATGGCAACATAAAACATAATTACAACAATCTATTGCAATTAATGTTAATTGTAACCAATGCATAATGGACACAGTCGTATATTGTTGGCTATATTACTTAACATTTTCAAGAAATAAAAAATTGTTAATGAGTAAACACAATTTAAAAAGCGATTTTTGCTGTCGATTCATGAGTTCAATAAAATATATGCAACCGAACAGAATTTTTTTTTAAAATAGTTCAGAAATCGTTGAACGTTGAATATACGGTTGTTTGCCACATTTATGTATTTTCTTTTACAGAAATTAACAAAAATAATTGGACTTTACATAGTAAATAAATTTCATTGCAAAAACAATAATTTGTATTAGATTTTTTGTTAAGCATTTTCTTAATTTTAATTAATTTTTATTGATAATGAGGGCAGGATTTGCAGGATATTTTTGTCCTAAAAACATACACTGAGGAGAGATTGCATTAAAATGAAAAGTTTTTATAACTTTTGGTTTTTATCATGTTCAACGAAAAGAATACCTTTTCTCGGAAAAGTGTTTACTTTAATTGAAAGTAACGTGCTGTTTTGCCGGAAGACTATTGTTTTCTTAGGTACATGCTTTTCGACGAAAAGTAACCGTAATTAAATGGAATGCACCTTAGTTTTGATTGATATTTTATAATGTCTGTATAACTTCTGTTTAAGTAGGACAATACACATTACATATTATATTCTTATTATTATGCACATATTTAACAACATATTTAGTTTCTTTTAAAGTATTATTGAATTATAAACAGTATTTTAAATAAAAGAGTCGGACATTTTGGTTTATTTGCGTGAACACGCATACATGCATTGATTTAAAACCTTTGCCTTTTAACGGAAAATGCAGGCATCTGTATTCAAGCTGAGTGGTTTTTTTACGCGGGAGTATTTTAGTTTCATTCACGTTCCCGCGTGCATATGTCTCAGATACACAAACAATAATGAACAAAAGTGAATATGTTTCGTGCGAGGTTGAAGAAATTTCAGAGATAATTGGAATCTTTTCAGTTAATGCTAATTTACTTATAAATCAAGGAACTTTACAGCAGTATATAGTGTTTGAAGTTTAAACTGTTTATAAACACGAAAAACGAATCTTCGATTGTCTAACGTACTGTTTAGAACTCTCTCTCGATAATGCGTGAGGTCTACGTCTCATTATAATATTATATTATTTTTTGAGATAATTCATTTTTCATTTCGTATTAAATGATCACGGATTTTGTGTTTTACGCTTAAGTCTTAAAATGAATAAATGTAAAGAAAGGAAAAACCTCTTGAATCAAAATGCTTACGGTTTTCTGCCAATCTGCATAGTTTTCAAGTTCAAAATAAAGAGGACTTGAATCAACTATCAATATCATTCACTTAAAAGAATTAACGGTTTCAACGAAAAATATATTATTTCCGAAGAAATGCGTGAATTTATGGTAATATTCCTTTTCAATGAAACACCAAATGATGTTGGCCATATAGAAAACGCAAAAACTTTTGGTTTAATGCAATTCCTTTTAAATGAAAAGGATATTTCTCTCAGTGTAACGAAATAAACTTCCAATTATTGGTTTCTCAAAACAAAAAAACAAAAATAAGTTTGTTTGACCTTTTCTAGTTTCATTTTTATTAATCTGCAAAGTTAGGGATGTTTTCTTGCAACACCCTGTACTTCCCAGATTTATAAAATATCAACAGCAATGTCATTATTTTAGTCAGATTTGAATTTTGGATAACTAGAGATGGTTCAAGATAAAATAAATGATTTGCTGTTTACAGTAGGGAAGATGGTAGTGTAATCTTACCTGGAATGCAAGGTACAGGTAAATGGGTCCAACTACCATCCCTGCAATAAGATATCTGCCTATCCTTGTAGAAGTAATACGGTTTGCACTCTAATATCGCTCTGGTGCCTTCTACGGACTTCTCACAACTGATATTTTTGGAGTTAAGTTGGCATTGAACACTATAAGTATCTGTCGATTGTAACGGCGGGCATATAGCTAAAAAAGTAAAATAAATAAAGAGCATATGTCGTGTTAGCAAAATTTCATTTGGATACGGAGAAAGCATTTCTTGAAATGTAGTTGGCGCGTGTATCATGTGAGCTAATGTGTATCATGTAAGCTAATATACAGGATGTACCACGGAACCCCGGTCATTAGAAGCTTTCAGGGTTTCTTACTACATATTTATGAATTCGAAACTTTTAGGTTAAGAGTAACCCATAGACTTTTTTTGTTATTAAATATTCCAGATGTTGTACAACTTTCGGAAGAACCGAAAATTGCCACCAACTTTCTTAATATACATGAAACGCCCAATTTTTCATTGCATTTTTGGATTGTACAGTCGATTCTACGATACACTATATTTAGGTTATTCTATATCTACCTTCAACCGTTTTTGAGTTATTGTGATTTAAAAAAAAATACGTTTTTCGTGGGGATGTTTAATAAGCAGCCTTTCTTTTTGCTCTCCTTTACACGCAAAACCTACAATATTTAACAAAAAGCAAGTGCATTTCACCTAACCATGTCAGAAACAAGGAACTATTTGCTTGACTACAAAAGAATCAAAGCAGTTGTTTCTATTTTTACGGGTCACACAGATTCGGATTTCCGGATGAGACTGTAGGCCGACGTATTTTCTACCACTGTCCTGTCGCCATGAGAGTCACATACATACTTGATCTTTGAGAAGATGGATCTTTCCCTAGAAGACCTGAGAACAATCTCATTCAATAAGATTCTGAAACACCTTAAGGGCCTCGATTTGTTAAATGAACACTAAGATAACATTGCTTCACCTAGCCTGGCTGGTAGTCGAGTGGCTTGCACGCTTGGCTATTAGTGCGGAGTCCGGGGTTCAAATCTCGCTCTGGTCAATTACGATAATCGGTTTTTTTCCGGAGTGGTAATGTTGATTAGGAGGGAGATTTGGCTCTGAGGGGGCCTGATAAGCTAATATATAGCTTAGGCGTCACCACCCCTTTAAAAAAAAAAAAAAACGTAATAGAAGATTCCTACCATATCATACAGACTGTTTAGATATTCTGACAGGAACGAAGCCTATGCTGGTGATGATGTCTTCAGTAGGAATATGTCTAGGCGCAGTTTATTGTGCGAAGTGCGTCACGAATCCGATCCATCATGTTTGGTTTTGTTGTTGGTGGTCCTTGGTAAACTAATTTTTCACATATCTCCATAGAAAGAAATCTAATTTTGTTAATTTTGAAGACCGTGGTGGTCACCTTACTGGATCTTCTCTGCCTATCCACCTATCCATAAAATTTCTTTCTAAATATCTCCTAACTACTTCGCTATAATGGGCTAGGGGCACCATCGCGTTGAAACCACATTCTATATCTTACACTGAGTGGAACATCTTCTAATAAAATCGGTAATTGATTTGCTAAAAGATTCAAATAGGCCTTCCCGTCAACATTCCCTTCAAAAGAATATGGTCCGATCAAGTGAGATCCCACTATTCCTGCACAACATTTACAGACCATCGATGTTGGTGATCTAATGATGTTATGAAATGGGGAGTTGCTGTGCCATAGTAATGAAAATTATGGCGGTTTACACAGCCATTTTTGTGAAGGTTGCCTCATCGATAAATAGAAGATAATTAGTAGAAATGTAAAGTATTTTCTTGGCGAAATTTGTCTAAAGTACATTCCGCAAATTGCAAACGTTTTTGAAAATTACCGACATCAAGTTCTTGAACCAAAAGAATATGAAATCTATGTTTTCACAAAGTTCTCGATACTGAGGTTTGGCTGATGGCCAGATCATTACTACTAATTGTACAGCAAGCGAAAAAAGTTTCCGCGTAGTTTGGTAGTGAAGAAAAATAAGACGTGAACACAATTTTCCAAATTCTGGCTCGGAAACCCAGCAGAGATGATAACTTACAGAGAAACTGAAAAAACATAGGGATTGAAACAGTTTTATTTTCATTTCAACATTTAAATTCCGATAAAGCATTAAATTTTATCCATTAATAAAGTTTTTATTTTGACCTGTGTACTATCTATTTCGCCATCTTGAAAGTATGCTTATAACTTCATCTGGTATTTGGACTTGTATGCAAACCGTCAAAGGTGGCTTACCGTTTTACTCTGATATTACTTTTTAATTGCGTGTTATTGGAACTTACGAAGGCAAGGGTTGTTGTCAAGTGCAGGCTCCCAACGGTTAATTATGCAGAAGGAGATATTGGAATCCGAAGTGTAGTTAGCGTTGCATTCTAACGTGATGGCGATCGAAGGTAAGGCGTATGTGTTTGCTTGATACGTGCTACCAGAATACAACTCGTATTTTCCATTGGGTGGATGCGGAGGGAGCAAACAACCAGAACTGACAATAAAAAAGAGAGTTAATAATTAAAAATCATTATTTTGAAGAAAAAAAAAAGAGCTTTGCCACTAATTCCACCACGCTAACATTTATAAAACGACGACTTTTCTAAAAAAAACTTCTCTCACATGTATGCTCGTGATTCTCAGTTTTGGGAAAATCAAATTTTCAAGAAGAAAAAAATTCAGTGAAAACTTAGAAGTTTAGAATAAAAAAAAAATAGACAAAGAAATGCGAGCTGATACACATTGAAAACCGTTTAAGTTTTATTACTCATCAATATAGTTAATTACCTCTGCACCACAAATTAAATAATCTTTTTATATTCTCAATTAAAAATATTTATTTTCTAGGCTAGTCTTTCTAAGTCTCGGCACAAACCAAAAAAAGTGCGGCATATCTGTAGCATACCGCAAACCGCAAAGGATATTGCCTTACAAGACGATTGTTCGCTCCATCACGAATCCCGGCATTGCATTTAAAATAGATGTATTAGAATATTAGTGTTACTTCCCAGATAACAATTTAAGGTTTACACAAGCTTTATTTAAGGTTGTCCCGACAAGGGTGCAAGCTTATCGGAAAGCGTAGCATTGACAAGGGTGCCAGCTTGTTGCAAGCTTCTGGCAGGGTTTTTAGTTGACACAGGACAAGGTTTTCATAAGCTTGTCTGTAAAAGCATATGACAAGGTTAGAATGCCAATGTTGAGCCACGCCTGTACAAAACTGTTATATCTCGACCCTAGAGGGCGCAAGCAGGTGTCGCCTGATATACGCATGCATGGCCACTCGGGAAAGAATTCCTGTTCGGTGAGCATAGAGTTAAGACGTACCATTGTAAAATAAAAGGTGAATACCAAAAGGGTGTATTTTATTTTAACCCACGCATCGGCTTCCCCCCCAACAAAAACCTTGATAAAAGCTTGCAACAATCAAAACAAAGTGGGAGATGGGTATTATTTTTTTCTTTTTCGTGGTGTTTAAGTCATAAAAATACGGAAACGTATTTTTTCCAAGAAAAATTTTTGTCCTCACGCAGGATTCGAACCTACGTTTACCGGACGAGCGCTTTACCAATTAAGCTAAGAGGAGATGTAAGTTCGTAAGCGTTTAACCAAACATACGTCGATATTAGATCTTGAAAGGCCGGCAGGACAGCAATTAATCAAGGATTGCAAGCTTATACCGTATCTTCGGTTAAACTTACTTCTTAGGCTAATTGGTAAAGCGCTCCTTCGGTAAACGGGAGGATGTAGGTTCGAGTCCCGCGTGAGGAAAAAAAAATTTCTTGGGAGAAATTCCTGCTAATTATTACAGTTAATAGCAGAAATACATTAATTTGACATTTGCCGACAAACAAAAATATTGCAAGTAATTTGGTATGTATAAATGTATATGTACACTCTTTTCGCAAATATTACTTATTACCTATTTGGCGTTTCAGGTTTTGAAGACGAGACAGAAGCCATAATACGGTCGTTAAGATTTGAACTTATTAGCCAGCGAATTGAATAGCTTGTGGCAAGCTTGTACGAACTAAAGACTAAATCACATAAGAAATGCTGACAGAATGAACATAATGATTTGATTTGTAAATAAATAATGTATATTAATATTAAAATTTATCAATAAATAGTATTGGTAAGTAAATTTATTTATTACATTGTAGCTGCACCTTTTTGAAGGTGGTTGTATTATTAAGCGAATTAATTATTACTAAAGTTTGCCAAATAGTATAACCGGATTTCGAAAATGTGCTATTAGAGTAAAAGGCCTCTTACACTAACTGCATATTTTCGAAATACGTTTATATCATTTAGCAAACTTTAGTAATAAACAGGTATAATATAGAATTCACAGTTTCTACAACTATTATTAATTAGTGGAATGTATAAATTTCATATAAGCAATAAAAAAGTCAACTCATACAATGTACCGCGATTAGCAATATGATAATCCAGTTTATATATATAAATATTATATTCATAATCAAGTGAATGATAAATTCATTGTATCAACAATTTTCTTTATTGTATAGATGAACCTATATATTTATTAATATAATAAACGCAATACTTTGTATCGATAAAAGTGTTCGTTGGACGAATTTTGATAAAATAATTAATGAATTAATGTACTTTTCATTATATTTGTGTATATTTTTCGTTCAGTGTATCCACTATACTTTTTGTATTTTTTGGATAAATATCTATCTATCTATCTATCTTCGTAAGACGTATCATGACGTCACGTGTTTCCAAGGAAATGTACAGGACTTGCGTTTCTCATTATTATTGTTCTGTGGTTTAGGGGTAGGAAAATGATGCGGAAAATTCATTAGATTTACTATATTATTATTATATGATTCATTTAAAGTACAAGAACATTGCAATGCGTAAACAAATTCTACCTCTTCTGATTTATAAGAAGTCGCATGGTTTTTTTTTTGTTTTTGACGGTAGATCTTGAGCGAAAGATCTTGAAGATAAGTAATCCATATCATATCTATTAAATAAATAAATTATAACAGTACTCACTCGCTATTATCTTGTCTTTTGCGCCTATTAACAGAACTGTGGTTTTTCTTCCAATCCTGCAGCTCCTGGAAACTATACCAAAAATCCATACATAATTCTTTAGATTCATCGGATGCGTCTTCACAATCAGCTATACCGTTGCACATTAGAGATGAATCGATAAAGGGACCGCTTTTACATTTGTACCTAAAATTATCATCTGATAGGTTTTATATCAAAAAAGAAAATAAAACGTACGCTTCCCCTTTCATTTTAGTGTGAATTTCGTTCCAGGATCTGCTGTAACAAGAATTTATCGAACCTGAAAGTAAGGAAATGTTATTGCGACAAGAAGAATGCGGGTACGAATATGTTGTATTTTAGGTCGTTATGGGATTTCTAGATTAAATATTGAAAAAGATAAATACAAGGCATTACAACTGAAACGAACCATCTCAAATAACTCTTTACCTGCTGTCATTTCCGAACCTTTCAATTGTTACATCGAGAGGGACAGCTTTTAATGATGGCCCTGACGATACTTAAAATCATTCCTAGGGGCACAACAGCCTCAATCAAATCATTTTTTTTTCTAATCAGTAAGCAAAAAGTGCATAATATACCATCGGTATAATAAAATACGATTAGAATGAAATGGTTTTGATTTTACTGTATTAAACGTTCAAAATCATGCCCATTAACCTCCATACAACAGTGAAATCTTGCTTCAAATGCTCTCCTGACATTTCGCAACGTTTCTAGAGTTATTTGTTAGCATTCTTCAACGATTTCTTGGCGTAACTCTTGTAAGGATGCTGAACACGTGGCCACTGATTATACAGGCTGATTGAAATTAAATGCGCACCATTGCTATCTCAGTAATTATTGATTCTAGAAAGTAGGTTAAATTAGCAAAGTATTAGTGTTTTTAACGCTGATTAATATGCAATATACGAAAAAACAATTGAATGACGCATTTCCAAGAAATTTTGAAATTTATATTCTTTTTAAATTGAACACCTTGTATATTGTTAAAAAAATGGAAGATATTTTAATTTGTGATGCACAAGTTTTAATACAATATTGGTTTAAAACGAATAATAAAGAAGTTATGGTGGTTTTTAATTGATGCCAAAGATATGTAAAATTTATAGTAGGCTTCTTTCACTTTAAGTCAAAACAAATAGTATGTTGTTTGAAACTGTCAAAAACGCACTGAGCTTAAATCTTTTACACGTTTAACTATTAAAAAAAAATTGGTTATTTCATTTTTGTGTTGTGTTCTTTACTTCTAATTGTTATAATTACATTATTATCATTAGTAGCTTGAACAGTTTTTAGATAATATCTCACCATGGTATTTTCTCATTTGGAGAAATGTGATATACTGGAAGCATACATTGTATGCGGCAAAAATTTAATAAGGACTGTCGATTATTATGCAGAACAGTATCCTTTACGACAGCAGCCAGATTGACATTACTTTCGAAAACTTTACAGAAAATTTTGACAACACGATTGCTTATTTAAGAAGAAAAGAACAAAGAAAAATATCATTATCAACGAGGAGGTAGAAATTACAGTGTTAGCATATTTTGAAGCCAATCGCGAATTTTCCATTAGAGATGCTACTAAGGAATTGGGTTTACGCGTCAGTTCAGAGAATTATAAAAAAGCATAAGTATATCCCATTTAAGTATCGAACCTCGCAAACATTACAACCAGGAGATTCGAACAGGAGGTTGGCTTTCTGTGAGTGGTTTATTAATTTTTGTGATGAAAAGTTGAATGGAGCACAATGTATTTTATGGAGTGATGAAACAAATTTTCCAATAGAAGAATGTTTAATAAGAAGAATGAACACTACTGGTCGCAAGAAAATTTATTAATGATCCATCCACATGCTGCACAAGTTCGATTTAGTTTTAATATCTGGTGCGGATTAATTGGTTCGATAGTCGTTGGTCCAGTGTGCTACAATGGTACATTGACAGGAGAGAGATATCTGGAATTTATTCGTACCGTTCTAGAGGATTTCCTCGATAACGCCGATTATCTGATGCGCCAAAATTTGTACTTTCAGCACGACGGTGCTCCGGCACACAACTGCCGCATAGTTCACACCTATCTGGACATCATCTTTGCCGATAAGTGGATTGGTACAAATGGGCCAATTCGATGGCCAGCACGCTCTCCTGACCTTTCATCTTCAGACTTTTGTCTTTACTTACTTCAAAAGTATAATCGTAAAGTTAAAATAAATATAATAAGTCTATGTTTACGTTCGATTTTCGACTATTGAAATATATGAAATACTTCCATTTTTATTTTTTTTGTTGTAAGTTTGAAATAATGGTATTAGTTAATGTTTATTTACATTAACATTATTAAACTCTCACGGCTGTTTTTCTTTGGAACAGTATGAAACAACTACAAACATATTAAAATAATAATATAATAATCACATCGTTTTATTATTATTATTATTATTACTATTGTTATTGTTATTACCTTGATTAATTAAACATTCTATACGAGCAGTTAACAAGCAAGAAAATGCCCCGGTGATATTTTCGAAAATAATATTTGATTGATTATTATTTCTTTGTATAATAAGTATCGCTTTTTTTAAGATACATTTACTTTTGTTTTTTAGAGAATAGTTCAAATTAACCATTTTAAGAAAAAGCAATGATTTTTTTACATAATCCATAATTATTCGACGCTGTTCCTAAAATAAAATCTTTGTTTCCTCAGTATATTAAATTACAAGGAAAGTGATTTTTTTTTAAATATGAGTCATTTGTTAACACACACATAAAAAGTTATCACAAATCTTACATGTTTGTGGTTTCTAATTCAACAATTTCGAGATTACATTTTGATAAAAATATGATGTACATGTATAGTAACTGTTCTGAAAAACCCGCTGTTTTTGATACTCTTCATTCGTCTCGGGTGATTGTTTCAAAATCTCTCTCTGATATTTTCAGCAAAAATCAGTACAATAATTGGTGTTCATTTGTATTGTCTCTGTAATTTTCTATAAATAACTAAAAACAAGAAAAGCAAAAGGATTTCGAAAACGGAAATTAAAATAAATTTCTAGTAATAAAAATAACTTATTAGCTAAATCGTGATTTCATGAGTCGTGGCGACTTGAAAATATTTTAGAAAAAAATGTTATAACTACCCAATTGTTACAAACTCAAAAAGTTCCGTACAAAACTCCAATGTACTTCTTAAAGATAGTTTTTGATATTCCATATTTAATACATAAGTATACGAAATGTCTTATTTGAGCGTCACTGAATATTAAACCAAAAGCTTAACGTGTTAGTTTAAGCGAGCAATACTCACACGAAATAAGTATGGTAATTGTCACTGCCCAAAACATTCTTCTGCGATGTCTCCTGTTGATCGGGTAAGTTTTCAGCAGTTCTTGTTTAATTTACGCGAAATAAAATAATAATAAATACGTCTATATCGTCCGCTACACGGAACTTATTCTAAAGTCGCATCCCAACGCCAACGGCAAATGGAGGCGGGGCGTATGCCGTTAGAAAGGATTTGAGAGGATTTGGTCTTGCCGTCCACACCAAGATTCAAATGCGAGTTTGGCAGCGTTGGATGCGGTTCGGTGATAAAAATGTCGAGCAGGGAAGATAATGATTTGATAATTTCGAGTGTAGGAACAATTGTTAATTCATTATTAAGATATTAAGAAAAAAGAGAAAACGTCGGACAAGGCGCTGGTGGATGACAACATCTTCTAAAGAGAGAAGCAGGTACAGCAGAAGTCATCTAATCGCGGAATTTGAAGTGAAGACGGTGGACATTTTCGAAATTTCTGCAGAATGACACCAGAACTATTTGATGTTCTGCTTAACTTACAAGGGAACACCGGCGGGTGTCCCCCTCCGATTTCGATGAAACTTAACAGATCGAAAGAGTACCTTAAAATAAGAGACACGTATTTTTTTTATCGGCGTATCCGCACGATTTTGGGGTACAGCCCCCTCCAAAGTTTGGACGATTTTTCAATTTTTGCAAATATTTCCTAAATTATAACAGATATTAAATTTTCTTCTTAACATAATTTGCAGCATATTGCATGGCCCTAAGGGTGGCGTCGTCTGTATACGCAAAAAGTTAATAACGGGGGACGGGGACCCCGTACCCCCCATTTTTTTTTTACATTTAACTTTTTCTTATTCGTCAAAAGAAGGCCGATTTTACATAGAATACGATGATGTATAACAAGTTTAGAAAATTAATAATTGTAAAAATAGAAAAATAATAAAGCTTCAAAATTAATAAACTTGTATATTGATATAAATCAAATGAACTATAACAGAAATAAGTTTTTATTCTTAACATAATTTCCAGCATAATACATGGTCTCAAGGTAGATATCTTCATAAAAGCTAATAACGGGGGACGGGGTACCCCATACCCCCGCATTTTTTTAATAATAAGTTTATGCATTATTCATCAAAAAAAGATCGCTTTTACATAGAAAACAATGGTAATAAATTTGGAGGATTAATAATAAAAATAATTGTAATAATAATAATATAGTACATTAACAACAATTATTTGTTATGTTTTTCTCTCGAATACCGGGCCAAAGAGTGTCCTTTTGATTGATTCTTGGAGTGGGCATTGTGTTGCCGAATTTCAGCAATTAGTGCCAAAAGACAAAACTTTGAACATTTTAAATATACCAAAAAAAAACGACAGCGATGGTACAACTCTAGATGTATATGGTTTTAGACTGTGGAAAATTTTGTTAGAACTTTTTCGGATATAGTGATTCTTATGAACTACGACATAGATTTACATCAGAGAAATAATATTATTAAGTTGCAATCCCTAACCCATAATCAGTTTTCTTCCCCAAGATTTTTCGATTTATTCAAGTACTCGTGGTATAAGAGTGGATACGTTGAGGAAAGACCTGGGCCCTTTAAAAATCCTATAGAGTTTTGTTTTAACAAAGATGCGCAGTCAACACCCTTGTGTAGTATTTGCAATAAACCAGCTATTGTGCGGTGTTCATGGTGCAAACAAAATCTGTGTTTTAAACACTTTTACACAGACTATCACTACTGTAATACTTACATAGCTTAATTACTGTATGTATATTAATCTTGTTCGCTATTGCAATACATATATACCAATAATCGCATTACAGTATGTCATGTATTTAAACATTTATAAGCATTATAATGTTTTTCTAATTCTGTTCTATTGTTTCCGAAATGTTAATACGGTACAAACACATTAGTTATATTTATGCTCCATTGAATACTTACATTGTACACCTACATTGCACGAAAAACTTGAAATAAATTAAAAAATATATATGTATGTATTATTTAATCCTTCGTCCTGTGTAACAATTTGTTCATATATACGCACTAAAGGATTATGGTATTCTAAGAATGAATAACATTTTAAGGAAATATATAAAACGCAGTCACTAACTGCAATTGATAAAACGATTTATATTGCTACCACCGATAAAAGTTTCGTATAGTATATAGTATAAGTTAGTAGGCATAGAAAGGTTTGACCATAGCTTGTCGAGTAGATACAATTCTAAATTAAGAAATATTTAAGTAAGGAGAGCAGCGGAGTAACGATAACAAATAATTGTTGTTAATGTACTATATTATTATTATTACAATTATTTTTATTATTAATCCTCCAAATTTATTACTATTGTTTTCTATGTAAAGCGATCTTTTTTTGATGAATAATGAATAAACTTATTATTAAAAAATGCGGGGGTATGGGGTACCCGTCCCCGTTATTAGCTTTTATGAAGATATCTACTACTGAGACCATGTATTATGCTGGAAATTATGTTAAGGATAAAAACTTATTTCTGTTATAGTTCATTTGATTTATATCAATAGACAAGTTTATTAATTTTGAAGCTTTATTATTATTTTTCTATTTTTACAATTATTAATTTTCTAAACTTGTTATACATCATCGTATTCTATGTAAAATCGGCCTTCTTTTGATGAATAAGAAAAAGAAAAAAATGTAAAAAAAGGGGGACACGGGGTACCCCGTCCCCCGTTATTAACTTTTGCGAATACGGACGACGCCCCTTAGGGCATGCATATGCTGCAAATTATGTTAAGAAGAAAATTTAATATTTGTTATAATTTAGGAAATATTTGCAAAAATTGAAAAATCGTCCAAACTTTGGAGGGGGCTGTACCCCAAAATCGTGCGGATACGCCGATAAAAAAAATACGTGTCTCTTATTTTAAGGTACTCTTTCGATCTGTTAAGTTTCATCGAAATCGGAGGGGGACACCCGCCGGTGTTCCCTTGTTAGTAAAACCAAAGATTTCGAAACACAATACAAATTATGAAGCGAAGCAACTCAAGAAAGATTTGCAGCAACACTGCATTTTTTGAACACGGGAAACTCAAACGCAAGCTTCTCACACATATTCAAAATATCAAAACGACCTATATTTTACATTGTTCCCGATGGCTTGTGCTGCCATAATTGAAATATTTGATGAATCCATTCAGGTGAATAGGTATATTATATAACTGATTCAAATATAACAAATAAATGAAGAGAAAGAAAATTGCTAACAAGAAGCAAAGCTACCTGTTTTTTTTTTAATTATTAAAATACTAGTTTTCAATTAAGTTGATAATAAATTTGAACGATATAAATCATCTGAACCCATTTCATAATCATTCACGTTGGTAAGAGGTCAGCAGATTCTCTACTATCCCTTTTATTCCACCTTCATCACGGCCGAAATCAATTACTATCTTTTTCCAAACATAGTTTTATTTGTGGTTAATTTACAGTTTTTTATTTGCAGGGTCTCATAATACGGGATTCTCCGATACCGCTCTTTTAATTGTAAACATAATTCTTAAGTTTTGCTAAAAATATTACGCTACTACTTGTTTCTCAAAAATCTTTAAGTTTTTTTTTTCAATGAGAACAATTTATTCTATGCAAACCAGCATGAGTTTATGAAGGGTAGATCTATTGAAACCGCCCTTTTTGACTACCTGGACGCAATTTATCAGGCTCAGTACCATTCCCCTAGGGATTGTCCTTGACTTCTCTAGAGCTTATAATTGCATAAATCATGATAAGTTATTACTTAAATTAAAAAGCTATGGTGTAAGAGACACAACTTTAAAATGGATGGAATCATACTTGAAGGGTAGAAAAGAATTTGTAAAAGTAAACTTAGATGGAAATATAGTCAAGTCCGTTCCAAAATTACCCTAACAGCCAGAAATATTACATAGATATTTTTAAAAATATATTTTATAAATATTTTTCGTGAGAGGTTTTTGAATATAGTTTTCATATTTTTTTCTAATATGATAAAATATTCAATTAAATATTTATTCCATATTTTAAATTAATGTAAGCGCTATATTTTTTTTAAAATATTTGTAAATATTTATATGAAAATTGAGATTTTTTATGCAATCTATTTAATTTGTCAAATGAACTAAAATTGTTCTTGGTTATTTAGAATGTATAACGTCGATAACGAAAAGTTGAAACATACATAGAGTTGTCTAAAAGGCAAGAACTTGTTTTTCACACTCACCATACAAGTTAATAATCAATAATTCTGGCATCTTTTAAGGCATACTGAAGGTTTATCAAATTAATCACTATTTTTTAATTGAAGTGTTCTAAATAAAAAACAAACGTATTTATTATCATTTTATTTGAATAAGCCAATAAAAATGAAAAATACTCATTTTTAAGTCTAGCCTTGGCTGGTGCCAGGTACAACCCTATGGCTTTTTTCATATCTTCGGTAGTGGCGCTCTCATGGCGTTTCCTTGTGGCCTCTAAAACAATGCCAATTGTATTAGATCATACCATGAATAAAACATCGTACAACATTATCAACACCTACTAATACATTTGGAGCATTTACAATAATTGGAGTGGTAGCTACATTCTAATACTTACGATACTTATTTTTACTTTATTTCATAATATTTGAAAACATTCTACGTACAAACAATAAAACAATACAACGTATTCTAACCTCCATTTGAGGTTATGACGCTTATCTACCGAGATGAATCTCTTAAGCAAATCAACTAACAATTTATCTGATAGATGCAGTACATATACGATGCATAAAATTCCTACAATTATATTATTAAACGATTTCTGTACATAGCGATATTGAGCATTCCAATTATCTTATAAATGCCATGACATGTTCAAAGTTTTGCTTACCTCGTAGTCACCACAAAAACTAAAACACACCCCGCAACAATGAATTACACAGTTAACCCTAATCTGCCCTAATCGTATACTATTATAAACTATAACATGTAACGGACAAACGAATGAAAACGTTGATGATACGCACGTGCGCGTATGCATTCTATGTACCTAATCCATAGACGCATAAACAATACTAAATCATATAACACCGGCACCGTAATGAATAGAGGTGTTGTGTTGACGTTCGCAACTTACAAATATTACAAATAATATAATACAAAACGCGGATATAGTAATAGAAAAGTTACAGCGCTCAACTTAGATACTAATTAAATCATATTAGATATATATTATCTAATTTAATCTTTAAACTATCATTTTAAATAGGTACACACCTACTTAATATGTATGCATATTTTACCCATTTAATTCAATCTTTTTTTTTATATGAAATAAATATTTACAGAAATACAAAGCAAAATATTCTTGCAGAGTTATGAAAAATATATTGAGAAAACATTTGCAATAAAATATCATTAATGCTACATAACATATATATTTTTTAAATGTTTTCCTAATATATTTTCTATAATATATTTTATGCATATTATATTAATATAACTAATATTCAAGAAAGATTTAATATTTTTTAAATATTTTTAAAATATGAAATAAATATAGTTGGTCACTGGGGTAGTTGAAAGAGGTTTGCCACAGGGTAGCGTATTAGGTCCTCTATTATATAATATTTATATCATTGATCTGTGCAACATATTAATAAATACTTTGCATACGCATATTAATTATGCAGACGATAATGCTTTACTTATAACATCAAAAGATGTAATTACTTTAAAAACTCAAGCAGAACAACTATTACATAGAATAAGACAATGGAGTTTTGAAAACGATCAATTACTAAACATAGCCAAGACTAGAATTATAATATTTCATACAAAAAAATCTAATATAGGAATTGACAGTTTCAAAATGTATGACAATTTATCTCTAAGTAAGTCAGTTACCTTTCTAGGTCTCACTATGGATGAAAACTTAAATTGGAGCTCCTATCTGGACATATTGGTAAAAAAATTAAATCAACTCAATTATTGCATAAGAATTCTAAGTAAATATTGTGAAAAAAATGTTTTAATTACTATATACTATGGAGTTTTTATATCAAGACTGAAATTTGCTATCCTGTTATGGGGCAACGCTTCAGGTATTATTAGAGTTTTTCGAATTCAAAAACAAGTGTTACGTACAATTTTTGGCCTTCCCTTTGAGGAAATCGTGTGGTGGGAAATTTAAAACTAATAGGTTACTGACAGTTGTTGCGTTTTATTTTTATTAAGTGCTTAATTTTTAATTTCAAATATAAAGAAAAATACGAACATCTTCTGCCAGGCCATTGTCATAATACAAGATTTCAACAAATTATAATTACCCGTTGCACACCATGTGTTTATTTGAAAAAGGTCCTTGCTACTCAAGTATGAAGTTTTTCAATAAACTTCCCCAACGAATTAAAAATGTAAATAATTTGAAATTATTCAAGAAAGACATCTTTAATTTGCTAATTAATTTGGAACCTTTTTTTTTTGATTTGTAAATTGTAATTGTACTTATATATTTTATATAAGCCTTTTAGTTAATTTTTTTTCTGATAAGAATACTATCTTTTTTGAATCAATATGTAATAGGTATATGTTAATGTCACTTTTTTTATTTGTAAATTGTTTTGGACTTGTTTCAACCCACTTATATTTTTATGGCTGTTTGAAATAAAATTATCTATCTATCTATCTATCTATCTACTAGTGCAGTGGTTCTTAAACTGTGGTACGCGAAAATTTTTAGGGGCTACGCGGCCGGCCAACAATAAAATAAAACAACCCGGGACACGTACGGACACGTTGACGTGCGCGCGCCACTAAGGGCTTAGCCATCAGAGTGGGGCTGTGTGGCCGGCCAATCACTCGTGTCACTGCACTGCAGTAGCATTGCCTGTTATTACAAGCTCGCTCTCAGTATTGTGTTATTTTTGTGGTGTGTTGTGTTATTCTGCGGACACTCAATCCTGTTGAAACACGTTTACGAACATCTGTTTGAAAACTGAGTCAGGTACCACGTAAGTGAATTTTACAATAAAAATTAACAATGGATAAATGGCTCCTAAAGAAAAGGCCTCATGAAGATTTGCATCAAAATTCTGGGCTATCAACTTCACAAAATGAAAGTAGACCTGAACGTCTTGTTACTAATGAGCAGCTCAAGGAAAAAATAAAAAAAACCGAAAAACTGGCAAATGAATATAAAAGTAAAAAGAGAAAATATGACGAGTTGTACTTAAAATTAGGTTTTACTTGGACTGGAAGCTCAGACGAGCCTAATGCACAATGCGTTGTTTGTTCAGAAATTTTATCAAACAATTCTATGAAACCTTCTCTTTTAAAACGCCATTTTGAAAGCAAACATGAGAACTTAGTCAAAAAGGAGTTACGGTACTTTGAACATCTTTTGGAAGATTTGAAAAGTAGGAAAAACACGATAAAACACTTTTCTGGTGCAGAACAAAATGAAAGTGCTCTAAAAGCTTCTTACAAAGTTAGTCATTTAATTGCGAAGTCTGGTAAAACCATACTATTGGCGAAAACCTAATCCTCCCTGCCGCAGCAGAAATTGTTTTTTGTATGTTTGGAAAGGACGAGGCAAAAAGAATTACAGCAATTCCATTATCAAATGATACAGTTTCAAGGAGAATTAGTAATATGGCGTATGACACAAAAGAACAACTTGTTGGAGCAATTCGACCTAGTCCTTGCTTTGGTATACAACTCGATGAAACCACGGATGTCGCTGGCCTAGCCCAACTGATCGCTTTTGTACGTGGCATTTTTCAAGATGAAATATTTGAAGATATTTTATTTTGTAAGACACTTAAAACATCGACAAAAGGTGAAGATATTTTCAATTTGTTAGATTCTTTTTTTTTCCGAAAACCAGCTCGAGTGGAAAAACTGTGTGTCAGTGTGGTATGGATGGTGCTAAGCTATGAGCGGTCACATCACAGGGCTGGTAGGCCATATTAAAACGGTTTCAACTGAGTGTAAGTTCACTCATTGTGTCCTTCACCGAGAGGCTTTGGTGGTAAGCACCTCCCTGATGAACTTAAAGATGTCCTTGATCAGAGTGTGAAAATTGTGAACTTCATAAAAACTAAGCCCTAAAATCTCGTTACTTTAAAATTCTATGCCAGGATATGGGAGCCTCCATGAGAACTTATTGCTACATACTGAGGTACGATGGCTTTCTCGGGAAATGTTTTGTCTCGTGTATTTGAACTCCACAAAAATTACATAATTTTTTTACCGAACACAAATCCCATCTGTCTTCTGTACTTACTGATTTTGATTGGCTTTTGAAGTTGGCTTATTTAAGTGATATTTTTGGAAAATCAACATCTGGATTTATCCATGCAAGGCAGTGTTTCTATATTTTTAATATAGAAAGAAACTGATGGAATGGTAAAAAAGATCATTCTCTGGGAAAACAAATAGAGAATAACAACTGCGAGCCGTTTGAAAGATTACTTACATTTTTGCAAGATAATGAGAAAAACATATCTGATTTCACTGAACTCAAGACTCAAATGGCCAGCATTTGAATGCATTGAAGATCCGCATAAGAGAGTACTTTCCACCTTTGGAGAAACAGTATAACTGGATACGTGACCCCTTTTAATGCTGATGCTATGGACACACTAACCTGACTATCTTTCAAAAGGAACACCTCATTGAAGTATCATGTGATCACACGTTGATGGTACTACATTGTTAGATTTCTGGATCGGTATTGGGAAGGAATACAAAGAACTGTCAAGCACTGCTGTTAAATTTCTTATTGGGTTTTCCACCACTTATTTATGTGAAAAGGGTTTCTCAAGTTTAACCTATCTTAAAATAAATCTAGAACAAATTAAATGTTGAAGATGATTTAAGATTGTATTTAACCAAGTTAAAACCAATTTTGATAAACTGAGCAAAGGGAAACAAGCTCACCCCTTCTCACTAATCTCTTTGAAAGTAAGCGCTTTTTGTTCTTTAAATTTTGTGTGTGTTTGTTTTTAATGTAATAAAAATGTTTGTAAACAATATCTCTTTGTTTTTATTTAAACATGATGCGTAATTCAGTTTCAAAGGTTAACACTATACTTCTATGCTACATAGAAGGCTTTAAGATTTGTTTATATTTTAATTATAGTTTACTTAGTACCGGTAATTGAGAAGGGGTACCTAAAATGTTTTGTGGGTAAAAAGGGGTACAGTGTCTAAATAAGTTTGAGAACCACTGTACTAGTGTATCTGATTTTTCGTTCGCCCGTACGCGACTGAATAAACACAAATCCCGTCCAGACCGAATCGAACGTCCTTTGACGTACCGACACGAGAGCGAAGGCTTTCCAACGCCAAGGGTAGCGTTCGATGCCGTTTGATTCCGTTTGGTCGCTCCGTCCAGACCAAAGCAAATCCTTTCCAAATCTGAGCACATGTGCCTTGGCTTGCGTTCGGCCGTCGGTCTGGACGCGGCTTAATAAAACTAACACTTTGGTATTATCAAGATAATACCAAGAATAAACTCTTACGATAGCACATTATAAGAACAACCAGTTGCGAAAAATTTACACTAAAAGCAACGTATCTCTCATTTGATGACCTTCGGTGATTTTTGACTATTTTTAGAGCGAAATTTAAAATATTACATCTGCATTAGGGAAATATACTGTAACGCTACACAGTAGCATACAGCACGGATTAAAAAAAAAAAAAAGTTTAAAGGAAATACATTAATTAAATTAGTAAAGATCAAATTTTTAACATCCCAGTGTCATCTATATTTATTAATTTTGAATTAGAAGTGTGCTCTCTCACCAGCCAGATGGGATGCAGGGCGAGAAATTTCCGATCGAGGGGCGTTGACATAAAAAAAATAACGAATAGCTCGTTACCTCTCTTATATATTTTAGTAAGTAAGAGGCAAGCGTGCAAGACTGTTGCCTAATTGTCCTCTCCTACAAATTCAATGTTAATGACCAGTTTAAATGATATCATAGGCATGATAATGTTGTGCCTCAATAGTATTCAATCTCTTATGTAAAATTAAAACATTTAAGTGTGGATTTTATTCAGTGATTTTATTTAATAAAAAAAATCTAAATGTGAACTTGTTTAAAATCATACATAAATCTTTGGATATTTACCTCAGGTAAGTGCGTGAGTCCGTTTAATTAATAACACTAAAGTTTTATTTAGTAATTCCACTTTTTGCAATTTAAATTCATATTTTCGAACGTAAATACGTTTAAATTAAATTTTAAAAATTCCCGCGCTTTCTGAATGTTCGAACGGGAGTTAAGCTAGGCCTAAAAGGACGTGTGAAACAGAATAGCCAACCTTGATGGTAATTACTGGATACTGGTTCGTAACGCAAATACATATCAAATACTTATAAATCTATTTATACAAATTTCCCCAAGTAACTGCAAACCGTTCAGTGATGATACAAACAATTTTCTAACCTCAAATTTTGCAGAATGTATAAAAATAAAATTTCTTATAAGTATAATTAAATTTAGATTAGAATTGAAATAATACGTTTGTTTTTAGGTAGATTTGACGAGGAATACCTTCTAATTCGACGAATTCTGCGAACATCGGTGTGGATGGGGCTGTTCAAGTCGAATAAGGGCGCTCGTACATCGTAGTTACATCAGATCACGGAAATATGGCTCGTTAAGGACAGGAACATAACAGGAAACTCAGGAAAATCGTCGTTGAAGAAAAATTACCCAAAAGGTTGTAGGTAATTTGGATAAGATTTATGTGAAAAACTTTGTTTAACAATTAACAATTATTTTTAGGTTGTAATTTGGGATAAAATTGGATTTTTACGAAATAGCCGTTAAATTTTACAAGAACAAATTGAGACACCTCTGCCTCGAACAAAGCTCGGTTAGTGAATGGTTCGAATTGAAAATGTTTTAACTGACTTGAAAGCGATTGTCTTCGTCAAGGAGTCCAACTGTCTGTGAAAATCCGTTAATATAACCAAAATGAAGGGAACATTCATTGTTTTATACATGAGAATGCCCATGTGACTGAATGGACTGTCGAATGTTTAACCCTAGTCCTACCAACGTTTTATCGTAACGTGTCTTACCAAGGTGTGCCTCACAGGCACACATCTATTTGTACACATTGTTGATGTAAATAATAGCAAAATATGCATTATATATTTCATATAGTAGGTATACAGTAAGATAAAACATATAGAAAGAATATTGTGTGTCAGAAGATATAATTTAAAAATAGTACAAGATAGTAAAATATTTGAAAGTTATTTATGTAGTTTGCAATTTGTGCACGTGAGTATTTTCTCTGAATGTTCACCACAAAACCGTTTGCTTACACTTATCACATAACTGTGTTGACATTCTGCTTTTCTTTGATGGGCAAATATAGCACCGTTTTCGTTTTCTTACTTCTCGAGCCGAAGACTCCCCTGTGGTTGGTACTTGATTCAACGTAGTTTGTATCAATGAAGTATGACTTTTATGCAAGCCACTCAAACTACGACGTCTAATTTGCCCCAGTACTAATTCTGTTGTAATTTCTCGTAAGAAAATTTTGCGAAGTCTTCGTTTTTTGGAAATATGCCAGTCAGGATGGATATTTCTCCAAATGACAAATGAAGCTACTCCATACACATCAATTATATTGAAAAAATAGACCAAAGGCCACCTATTAGTTTTGCGTTTCACTGAATATGTATGTACCATCTGATCAAGTGTATCCACTTTCGTGGAATTGTAGTACTTATTGATTTCAGATTTATTTTTATTTTCCTCATCAATGGTGGAGTCGCTGTGCATTGTAGATAATAATATGACACAGCGATTTTTCTTAGGTACGTAAGATACCAAAGTCATTGTCTTCTGAAAACCAAACAAGTTGCTTTCAATATTCCGTCGCCTGTGAGGTAAAAAATTTGGTGGTATGCAGCGCTTATTTTTTCTGAGCGTTCCTACACAAGTTAGTCCTTTGGTAAGCAAACTGGATGCAAGCTCGTAGCTGGTGAAGAAGTTGTCGAACGTAATATTCCTTTTAGTTCTCAGAAAAGGTTCACAAAGGTCTTCAACCACCTTTTGCGCTAAGTTTTCTGCTCTGTTGAGACCTTCTTTTCCTAAGTACGGTATACCACGTAACGGATAACTAGTTCCACTATCGCATATCCACCAAATTTTCATACCGTACCTATCTGGCTTGCTTGGCAGGTACTGTCGGAAAGATACACGACCTCTAAAAGGCACCAGTTGTTCATCGATGGTTAGATTACTGCCAGGAAGATAATATTTCAGCAAGTTTGTATTAACACGGTCCCACAGGTCTCTAATTGGTGCCAACTTGTCCTTTTGCCTTCGGAGGGTTCTGGTCGCTTTATCGTCAAAACGAATAAATCTTAGTAATTGAGTAAATCTATTTTGTGACATACACGCTCGATAAACAGGATTTCCATATAAAAGACTCCATAGCTCATTATAGTCCACCATTCCTTGTTTATTTCTTCCCAGCAGTAATCAAAAGGCACAAGAAAGCACGGATTTCAACGTCGTCAACTGGTTTCCACAAATCGCCAAGAATACGAACAGCCTCCTTATTAGTGAAAGTAACCACAGTACCAATAACCGTATCATCAAAAAATAAATTGAATGCGTCACAAGGAGTATCAACATGCACTCCAGGTGGAAGTTTCACTTTGTTCAAAGCTGTTGTAATTATGTTGTGTGCACGTGTTTTTCCCTTGGCAATCGGCGTGGCATTCCACTCGGTACCATCTTTTCCAATAAAAGTTTGCGAATGGCCGGGCGGTTCATCATTAGCATCACTATCGTCACTTCCTTCTTGTTCATCGCTTTCTTCATCGCCAGTTTCTTGATAATCTGCTTCACTAGAAGAGGTTTCGTCATTTGGCTCTTCTTCATCTTCACCATCATTTACATTCCTCCCAATCCTCATCACTTTCGTACAAGGCATCGAGCAACTCCTTTTCAGTTAGTAGCCGGCGTCGGTCAGTCAACCAATCGGTCATACTTTCTGCATAAATTTCAAAACCAAATAAGCATAAAACAACAAATCTATTTTTACTGGGGTCAATCAAACTTTATTTTGCTTACCTGGTCTATACTATACTCTCCACTAGGTAAAAGAAATAAAATTAACCAATAGACACCTAAAACGGCCAATGCGTTCGTTAGGAAAAGTCACAAATACACTGATAGCAATGCAGTTTGTAAGCTGACTGTTTTAGCAAAACGCATTTAGGGAATTCCCCTTCATATGCAACTGGAAGTTCTTACATACAAGGGGAAAGTCCCGAAATATAAAGCATATCTTATTACGGGCGATTTACCCACATACCTAGTTTTAAATAACGTAGCAATGCATTTTATAGTATAATAACAGTATGTGCCTCAAAGACACACCTTGGTAGGACGTGTCGGTAAATTATGTTTAATTTTTTTAGTAAAATAGGAAAAATATTTTTAAAAAAATTTTATGTCATTCTGTGTTAAATAGTTTATTTTGAGAATACAAAAATCCTCCAGTCTGTGGGCAGTTAACTTACAAAGTTCCAGCAATTTCAAAATCAATTGTGCCTCAAAAGCACACCTTGGTAGGTTTAGGGTTAAACGAAATAAAAATAAATAATATTGCAAAATTCTGGAATCACCTTACAATTGAAATATGATAAAGGTATATGTGTCTGAATTGTGAGAAAAATACATTTGATATTTTTAAACACTTATTACTATGTAAAATTAACAATCTTAAAATTCATTACTGCACCTAAAAAGTAGGCAACCATTTATACACATAGAATTGTTACAGAATCCAATTTCCAGCAATTTCCCCATGTCTTTCTGTTGACATATCAAAGCAATTGGACTGCCAATGCATATACAAACACTATTAGACTAAATTTGAACGAAATTAATACACTGCTGACCATCTTTACTTCCTGAAGGGAAAATTTTAAAGGAAAATGCCTTGAAGGACTTGCAAATGCAGAGATTTCCTACATCACCTGGACATCGTCTGGCTGTCTGCTGCTACATATTATATCCTTTTTCTACTATATCTAATTAGTTTTAAAATATAACTAACATTAAGTAAAATATTAACATTCCCTTTTAAAAATATCGAGTCTGCATTCCATTACAATACATATAGAAAATAAATAATGCAGCTGCTGCAGCATAAACGGTATAAAAACAGAAATTATAGTACCAAAGACTATAATCGGCTAAGCTAGTGAAATCGGTCCTTGCATAGATTCGGCTATTTTTTTTTTTCTAAAGCAGCTTTATATGTAATATTGAATCCCAGAAAGTTTTCATACCTAATATTTGTAATACCATTGTTTATATACATACTAATTAGACAACCTTATGGACAAAATAGTTAACGGATTTTTGAACATTTTGGACAAAAGCGGTAGATGGCGACACTCCGTTGATGTCCAACTCGATTTAAATATAAGCTTTATAGTTAGACTACTACATACAAGATGGCCCTCTTACGTGTCGGCAAAATATTATTTAATTGCAATAGTTACCCAAAGGTCAAGGTCCGGTATCACGTTTGTATACATAAAGTTACCTCGTGAGATGTAGATGAGGTCCGGGGAAAGGAGAGAGTGGATACATGATGACGCTGTGATGACGCACCTCGCGATCATTCTCGTGTTCGTTTACATTAAAAGGTTAGTATCTGTTATAATAAAAAGAACTTGAAAGTATATTGCAAGACACGTTCTTGTTGACAAAACATTAATTGAAACATTTTCTAATTTAAGATTTTTTTTATAAAACATAAATATTTATTTATTTTTACGTATATGCACCACTTTATTTATTAAAAACAGCATACATGGTGACGCGTTCGCGCTCTTTCTCTTGATTGGCTGAAAAGTTACGAGGCAACCTTGTACATACGGACCTTGCCCAAAGGTTACCTCGTAACTTTTTAGCCAATCAAGAGAAAGAGCGCGAACGCGTCATCATGTATGGTGTATGGTGTATGGTGTTTTGTAATAAGTTAACTGGTGCATATATGTAGAAATAAATCGCAATTTATACTCCCAAGATACTAACCAAATATTTATTCATTATAGTAAAAAACGAATTTCTATTATTATGTAATAGTGAACATAAGTAAATCCAGTAAAAAATGTTTTGTAAATATAAGAAAAATCTATATACAGAGAGACCTATACATTAAATTAGAACTAAGAAAAAGTCAAAAAGTAAAGTAAAATGGTACATGCATGTAAGAAAAATTAAAGATTATATATTATCAAACTAAATATTTATTCTTCTTAATAAAAAAACATTTTCTGATTATTATATAATCATAAACATAAGTAAATTAAGTTAATTAATTTAAAAACTAAGAAAACTAAAAGTTGAGAAGTAGTTATGTAATGTTTTTTTTTCCTGGCAAATTTTCGTCCCTTTAGATTGAACTTTTCTCTTTTTAGTGATATTTTTTTGTTTTAAGTTTAAATATTTTATTCTTAAATCAAAAACCTCAATTTAGAAAATTGTTCAATTAACGTCTTGTCAACAAGAACGTGCCTTGCAATATACTTTCAATTTCTTTATATTATAACAGAATATCCCAAAATACTAACCTTTTAATGTAAACAAACACGAGAATTATCGCGAGGTACGTCATCATAGCGTCATCGTGCATCCACCCTCCCTTTTCCCCGGGCCACACAATTCGCCAATGCGAGTGAATCACACATCACACCGATACGGGATTCCGTCGTTTCCGCAGGTAGATAGAACACAGAAATCTGTCTCTCTCTCTCTCTGACCGAGATACCTGTTATATTTATCGCGTTTTCAAATCAATTTACATTCACCGATAGAGTGCACCACTTCCCTGAGCAATACTTTATTTTTCCGACAATGCGTTACGTTGACTAACTAAATATATTTAAACAATGGTAATACCTACAGTTTTACCGGTGTGAAGTTAGCAATAGATTTTTTTCGGTCAAATTAATTCCAAATGTAATACAATTGCGTTCTATGAATAAAATCACTTCGCACAGCATTGCAAAGAGTGGAACACACAATATTCTTACAAAATGACGATGTTTTTAACATTCATAATTATCTCAACTAAATGCACGCGCCACCATATACTTTATTCATTTTGGCATCGTTCGTCATCAATAGATCAGCAATAGAGGGCGCGCAATGTCAAGTTTCTATCCCCTCGGCGAAATACCCCACTGTGCGCCGCGCCTTTGATGCATTTCTTTTCTGTCCATTTTATAAATTGAATGTGGTTTTTAGTATTTGTTTAAAATGTGTGTAAGTTTATAAGGAATCGTCCAGGTGCTTAATGGACAATGCTTAATTGAACACTCTTAATTATTGTAAATATTAAACAGACTTTTGGGACAGAGTTAGTTATTTAAAGGATTTAGTTGGTGATAAAATAATAGATTTATATTTGGCAATAGTATTGTTTTATTGTTCACAGAAGTCACGTACGTCGAAAAATATTAAAAAGGCAATAGAATACGTGTCACATATTGCACCTGATGTGTTTGTATGCCGATATAATTTGTGCAAAATTAACGACGGGTACTACATGAGTACCACCTCGTAAAAAATGAGGGATTTTTCGACAACAATGATAATATGTAAAATATTAATTAATCTATTACACATACGAAATATTTCAAAATATTATTGTGATTTCCCGGCTATATGCTTTTACGGCAAAAGGAAAATAAATAAATAACTTTCTTTAATAAAACAGTGCAATCATTAATAATATGTATAATTCATGAACAAGTCTATACAGAAATATATAAAAAAGTATGAGAACTCTTACTCAGGGTGAGTATAGCTATTTGGGATTCAGAACAAGTATTATCAATTATCCAGTATAACTTAGATCCTTTTATTCAAATATGAACTTTTTAAAATCCTCCCGCGCTATCATAAGGGAATAGAAACACCAACCACGTTGCCAATTTTAAAAGCTCAGATTTAAGATCTCATACGAAATAATAATAATTTAAACAATGTTTTAACCCAATACCTCGTTTTCCGGTATATACAAATGCCAGAGTACCTCTGAATGTGATTTCCTTGTAGTGACAAATCCAGATTCGCTCGTATATTCACCTCCTTCGTTACATTCAGGATGTACGATTAGACTCGGGACAGCAAACACTGTAAAATCCCATGTAAAACATGTACCCAGAATAGTAAACACAATTCGTGAATTTTCCCCTACGATACCAGATATACCCCACAATATGGTTAATTCATTTATATCTGATGAGAAATGACACAGCTTTTTTTAAGACTTTTCTATCAACTATCAACACGTAACCAAGGATTTTCATACATTTTCTTTATACGAATCACATTGAGTCACTCCCCATTCAATTAAATAGTTACCTAGGATACCAGGCCATCACACAGTTGTCAGACGATAAATATATTCAATTTCCATGACTACAAGTCGATTTAGTCCAAATTATACTGGACTTACAAACAGGTGCTGTACATAAAATAGTAATTGCATTTCAATATGGTTGGTAGCTTTCCTCTTATGAAACACAGCATTTCCCCAAATAATATTGAATAATTTTATATTGTATGAAAATTTTAAAATATTGATTCTCTTTTTTGAATTAACAAAGAAACGAGGTCCTGTTACAGGCAAAAGGAATAAACGTCCTGAGACGCTATCTTGTTCCAAACACAACGTCCTTTTGTATGGAAACGTTCCAGGGCTGGCTGAATCAATCACCAAACACACCCCCACATAAAATTGCATTTATCATTTAAACAAACTGAACACAATAACGATTAAGGTATGCAAATAATTAAACATTATTTACAATAAGGATATATTCAATTTATGTGATCCCTTTCATTCTATCGTCATAACCTTTAGTAATTCTGTAATCACTTTCTGCATCGAATGACATTCATCTTTGACTATCCTCATCCTGGTTTCTATGCGCACCATGTATTTTACTGTCAAAATCTTCGCTCATTTCAAAAGCGCTTATCCTCCTCTTTGCAATCCTTATCTTCTTCCTGTTGCATCACCGATTCATCCTTACAAGAAATTCGATTTTTCGCTTGATTTGCATGAACCTTGTCAGCAGATTCATTCGTGTTATTATCAACATCCATTGACTGTGCTTGAGCATCCTAGCGGCTTGTTTTTATCTAACGTAGACTGTTCGTTTTTTTCACATCTTCTTTCGCCTCAGATCATCGCATCAATCAATTGTGCGTTTCCTTTTGATTTGTCAGTATCATCTTTTCGGTTTCAAGGGCATCTGGTTGTGGAATTTTCGGAATTATTACTATCATTGTCTTCAGTTTGCATCTCCTTTTCAACATCTAGATCATCGTTTTCTTGTTCTTGATTTTCATTTACATTTTCGGAGGCATTTGTTCTTTCATAACGTCTATGTCGGAAGGATTTTCATCTTTGATCTTCTTCATTTCATTTTTCATTGTCGTGTAGTTGTAAATCATCTGGTAACTCCATAGGTCTGGTTCCAGCAATTCCGGTTGGTTGCTGTGATAAGGATCAATATTGATCGTCATCATATTCGGGATTCTCTTCATTTATTTGGTTTTCATTATTTTTCAGATTCGCCATCAGGGATCTGAGGACTCGTCTTTGGTCCGTAGCTGCGCTTTCTTTTGTCGTCAATTCTTATTATACGTCTTCTTTACCGCCATTTTCTTTTTCTTCATTTATTCCAACTTCATTTTCATCAGCCTCATTTTCTCCTTCTTCGTCTGAGCCCCAAATTTGTTCATCTAACTGATCTGCTCCTTGTTCAAGTGTCTCCCATTTCTTCTTCTGTTTCCTTTCTAATCAATCCTTTGTGTTCCTCCCATATATTCCTTACCTCTTCTCTAACTCAGCTATTTGCTGTCGCTCCTCAATCCTATCTTGCATATACATCTTAATAAAATCTTTAAACATCATATCCCCATCAATTCGCTCTCTCTCTGGTACTTTCTTCTGCGTCACCCCTCCTAATTGCTGATACCCTCAATGCTGACTTCGATTTGTCCCGCTTCCTAATATCCATGCTTTATTTAAACTTGTTTACTTATAAGCATAGTAAGATACTGAATAAATTCCCAAATAAATTCGCCTCACGTTCGTACGCCAAAAAGTTATATTGTGTATTTCCCGGCTATATGCTTTTACGGCAAAAGGAAAAAAATAAATAACTTTCTTTAAAAAACAGTGCAATCATTCACACATGTAAACATGTACCCAGATATAGTAAACACCAAATTCGTGGAATTTATCCCCTACGATACCAGATATACCCCACAATATGGTTTAATTCATTTATATCTGATGAGAAATGACCACAGCTTTTTTCTAAGACTTTCTATCAACTATCAACACGTAACCAAGGATTTCATATATTTTCTTTATACGAATCACATTGAGTCACTCCCCATTCAATTAAAATAGTTACCTAGGATACCAGGCCATCACACAGTTGTCAGACGATAAATGATATTCAACTTCCATGACTACAAATACGATTTAGTCCGAAATTATACTGGAATTACAAACAGGTGCGTACATAAAGTAGTAATTGCATTTCAATATGGTTGGTAGCTTTCCTCTTATGAAACACAGCAATATAATAAAATAAATATTAGAAAATCATGATTGGACTAATTATAAAACCAATGTATGGTGAAAATATTTTTAAAAAAAAACCCGTCATTTATGATAATAGAATAAAAACAAACAGATGAACGTGAACATAACCCAAAAGAAGATTCGGAATTGACTAAAAAAATTTAAGCGTAGTATTTTGGTGTAGTACACTGAGATAGAAGTACTCACAATAATAGATATAATTCATATATAATGCAATACTTTCGTTTTTTCAATGATTATTATTGCTTGCACTGCTGTTCAATTTTAACCATTGATTTTGCATTAATTGTATCGGTATAATGCAATGGTAGTTATCTTATTAGGTCTTGTTAAGGTAATTCTTGGATCCACTGTAAGTATCTTGAAACTTTTGTGTATAGCGCGTACTGGTTCACATCGCATCCTACTTGGGTGCGCCGTGCCAAGCTTACTATCCCTCGGACGTAAAACAAGGACGAGGAAGTCCTTTTGAAATATAAGCCACTACCGCTGTCTCCGCGACAAACACCTGCATCTGTGGAATATCAAAATGAGTTATTTTTAACGCTAAATATAAAGGAAATAATACGAATAATTGTATTATGTACCAACAAAAAGGCAGAAATAAGTTACGCAATCCTATATTTTTATAAGTCATTATGTTATAAAATAAACATACACTCAGAAAATGCATGCATTTGTTTAAAAAAACGTTTGTTGTTATTTTATTTTTGTTGAATCAGATACATATTCAGGGATTTCAACAAAAATTTAGTTGTAAGATCAATATAAAATGTGTCTTAAAATTTTAATGTCACTGCAACATAAACATTATTAAAGAAATTGAAGACTGTTGAACCGAATTATATTTTGTGTAGGATACAATATGCGTGTTAAAACAACATATTTTTCTTTTATTCCGTCTGACATTAAAATTATGTTAAAGTGCGTATATTGGTCAATATTCACGCCTAATATTTAATTTAACAATGCTGTAACTAAGTTTCTTAAAATGTGATTGTTCATATCAGATGAATGATAAGAAACACGTTACGATTATTAGCGAAAAAAATTACAATCTCAAAAATTGTTAAAAAATAAATTAAAACTATAATCAGGACATTGTTAAATTAAATGTAAACTGTAAATACGAACCATTATTAGCAGACGTATCGCAATGATGAGATTAAATAGAAACATATCTAATTTTTAAAAATTGGCGCCATATTGCGTAAGCATGGCTCCGCTGGCCGCCCCGTCATGACGTCACGTGTTTCGAACGAATTCTACAGGACTTGTGTTTCTCTTTATTGCTGTTCTGTGCTGCCAATAAACTGTATGCGCAGGTTTACAGCGCAACATCAACAGTTAGCCGGACATCTTGGAACACAGGCGTCATCATCACGCGTCATGCTTACGTTTAGCTAGTATGTACCGTTCTAGGGAGTATTTGCGTTGAGTTATTTGTAAGTTGGTCAAATCACAGTAATATACTGTGATCACAGTATATTACTGTGATTTGACACGGTATATTACCTAAACTTACAGTTTAATTGTTTTGTTTATCTACTTTCTTTGTTTTTTGCTTTCACAGACTATTTCTAATACGAATATTAGTCATAGTTTTATTATATGAGTAAGCCTTGTGTAAGTATGCATATTATAGCGTTAACAATAAAGATACAAAGAAAATCAATAAGAAAGGAATTAAGTATAAACTAATATTATTTAATCATCAGTAAATTAGGCAGCAAACACTCTAATTGATTATTTACTCCTCATGAAAACATACATTACATTGTTAACGGTAGATTCAAATTCTACTCTCAGACAACTTTCATTAGATTTTATCCTGCGTATTTTTATATGGCGTTAAAAGAATGCGCCCCTTTTTATTATTTTTATTAAACCTGTATATGGATAGTGCATCGTAAGTTAAGAAATGGTTATAGAACACTACTTGTGTTAGCTTTGTTGATCGTTGTACGCGCCAAAAGTTGATCGTAAATTTAGAAATAGAAATCATCTGTAGCTCCAAATTGCCCACAACTTTAATAAAACAAAAACACAGTTTTAACATTTAAAATACACAGGTTAAAATTTAACACGACAGATGCTGTGCTAAGGTTTTTTAATGTCTCATTAACTTGTAACTATAACTAACAGCTTCTTGCGGGTTTCGCCGTGTGTCAAAACTTTCGCTCGACGTTTCGCTGTTCATACTGACAGCTTCTTCAGGATAACTGAACTGATTCTCCATGGTCCGACATTCTTCTTATATACGCCCCTGGTGCATCCAACCGTGTAGTTTCCGCTCCATTGACCGTGACGGTTCGTAGAAGGCTCTTCCACGTGTTGCTAAGGTGGTACCCTTCTTCTCTGTTAACGGTTTTATTCTTCTCTATTTCTATGGCTTCCCTGATGAGTCTTTTTCCATAGATCTTGATGGTAGTTATTACTACCATCAATTCTTGAAATCCATTTTGTGTCCGGTGTCGTGCATGTGTTCTGCCGCCGCTGATTGTTCGGTCCTTCTTAATCTTGCGTCCCTCTCGTGTTCTTTTATTCTTATGTCGATGGCTGTTTGTCCGACGTAGCACTGTCCGCATTGGCATGTTATCTTGTAGATACCTTCTGTGCGCCCCTTGAGTATCTTATCCTTTGCGGTCGGTAGATACTGCTGGATCGACGTTGCAGTCCCGAAGCGTACTTGTACGTTACGTTTCTTCAAAATTCGGCCTACTTTTTCGGTGACTCCTGCTATGTAAGGTAAACACGCCATCCCTCTTCGTGGTTCTGTAGTTGTCTCCAGTGTCGTCTTCTTCTTAGTGGCTCTCCTTATGTCGATGTCAGTGTAACCATTCTTCTTTAGTACTTTCTCCAAATGTATCCTTTCACTGGTAAGATGTTGTTCGTCACTGATGGTTTCGGCTCTGGATAGCAAAGTTTGTATTAATGTATTCTTCTGCATCGGATGATGGTGAGATCTTGCATGCAGATATCTATCGGTGTGCGTCTTCTTTCTAAATACTGCGTGCTGTAGCATTTCCTCTTTTGTTTTCTTGACCATAACATCCAGGAAAGGGAGATTTCCATTTTGTTCTTTCTCCATGGTAAACTTGATGGCTGGGTGCTGTGAGTTTATGTGTTCCAAGAACTGTTGTAGTTTTTCTTCTTCGTGTTGCCATATTACAAAAGTATCGTCGACATATCGCAGCCAACACTTGGGTTTCATATCGCTGGAACTTGGGGCTTCTTCTTCAAATGCTTCCATAAACAAGTTGGCTATAACTGGTGATAAAGGGCTTCCCATTGCTGTTCCGTTCTTCTGCTCGTAGTATTTTCCTTCATACAAAAAGTATGTCGTGGATAAGCACAGTTTCAATAATTCAATGATGTTTTCTTGTAGTCCAAGTTCTGGAAGTAAGGCCAGTGCGTCCTCCGTGCTGTTAGTTATAGTTACACCGCCCGTGAAAGCCTACGCAGTGTTATCTCATTAACTTGATTTATTTGAATACATACCCGCTATCTTGACGTCACCGATGACGTTTGTATACCAATATGGTACATTTCAATTGATGGCAGTTTTGAGTTCAATATCAGCACTCTATTATCTCTATGAACTAGGGGTATTGTAATTACACATTCGCACATGAACTCTCTAATGCAAAACATCTTTTAAATTGATGAAGAAAATATAAAATAAACAAATTCAAGAAATTCACCTTCGCCTATGTAACCTGCGCAAATTTTATCGCTCGAGTAAAACTGCTGATAGAAGTCTGGATCCATAAATTTCTTGCACTTTTCTTGAGGCTGGACGGGTATTTCCAACTTCTGCAAAACATCCGGCTGCCCAGAATCCACTTTTATGTATCCCCAACCGGCAAGCTGATGTGATAAACAAAATCCTATATCATCCCTCTTAGATTCTAAAGTTGCATTATGCTTACCACAGCTGTAACATTCTCTCGGAATTCATTATCGTCGTTGGGGTTATTCCAATCGAGACAGGCGGGTTGAACTTGTGACGTAATGTCTAATTTGTCCACTTCCACTAAGGCTATGTCATCACGGTACTTCTGACTTTTACCTTTATAGTCTCCGTGTATGTGCAACTTGTTGATCTAAATCAAAAACGAGTGCTACTTGGGAATATTTGCTGAACATTATGGTAATAATAATAATATTTATTTATTGTCCAACAGACGCATCCAATTACAGGATAATAAACTTAAAATAAACAACATACGATACACAAATATCCAATCACTCCCCGCTACATGAAATTTGATTGATTCCAAACAATTGTTTCGGGAACACGTGAATTCTCATTATCAACCGAAGACCGAATAAAATTGTAAAATAAAAAAGACCTGTTACCAAAACATGCATTGCTATCTCCCTCTAAAAAGGAAATATATTTACAAGTGCTTTTCTACCCTCATAAAAACATCAAACTCGAGTGCCGCAGGGTGCCTGTTTCCCTATTCAGTAAATTATTTCAATGTTTTTTTTTCATATGCGTATATGATTTCGAACGCGTTTAACTCTCTCGGTGATTGTATATTTTTCACCAATTCGAAGTTTTCTATGTCGATTTTATGCCCGGAATCGTTTATATGTTGCGCAACGCTGGATGATTCTAGTCTACCAAATCGATAACATGCAATGTGCTCTTTGAACCTAGTTCTAATTGAACGTTTTGTTTGTCCAATATAAATTTTATCACACCCGCTACAACTGATTTTGCAAATGCCCGATGTTTCGTTGGGATGTCCAAGTAGCACATTTAGTTCTAATTACCACTGCTATAGACACAACTACTTCATTATAGTCCATGTTGCGTAATTTTCACTACAATTATCAACTTTGAAGGAATATCTACTTAGATGACATATCTGTAGTTGCAGCTACGTCGTGGCCACGAAATAAATTACTTTAACGTTTATTACTTTATGATACTAATAAAATAGTAACTGTTACGTCATTTTTACTTGTTGAGTCACTCTAAAGTTAATTCGTGCACATAGTTACAGATTAAAAGTGGACTTTACTGACACATCGTCGCCTCAGAACCAGACTAGTCTAAGTCCATTTGTTAAAACTTTACAGGAGGAGGTTTTCAAATTTTGAAAACTTCAGGACTGTATGCTCATTTCACTTTTTGTCTAACAGTATGTTTTTTTACTTATTTTGACAGTTTACTGTTGGATAGTAAACAGTTTAATTGTTAATTTGGCATAAAAATGTTATTTTCAGAAAAAAGTGGACATAGAATAGGCTGGTTCTGAGGCGACGACATGCTACCAAAATCTGACCTTATGGTAATCATGACCTGCTAGTAATATATTCAGTAGAATTAAGGTGAACAGCACATACATATTACCTAACAAAGTTATAGACATTTTTTTGGGTTACAATTACGTAATCATTACCTCCTAGGGCCACTATATGTACCTTTCACCAAAAAGTTACATTTGACTATCACCTTAAAGTAACCATTTCGAATATATACAACTTTATAGGAAATTTAACTATAAAGTAGTAGAGTTTAAAAGTATTTATGTAGATGAGCAGTGGTTTTGCTAGGTGCACTGTAAGCGTAATGGGTACTAGGGTTTAACGCAAGCTAGCTTATTGAGGCTTCGATACACTTCGCATACGTCATCGAGGCTCGTTGAGATTTCAGTGACGTATAACAGGTACGATTTCCCGAGACCTGTATTGAAACCTCGTCCACCGCGAAGGACACAACTATTAACCATTCTTTCTAATAATAATGTTAAAACACAATATGCGGATTTTCTCTTTTTGTTTTTATTATGCACACATATTTTATCTCTGGTTTATCAACATTATGACATAAATTAGAAAACTTATAAAAGAAAATTTATCACCTGTTTAAATTTTCCATTTTTCACATTTTCCTATTGTTCCTTGCAAAGACGTGATCTTATTTTCTATTACTGCAACTTGTAAACGGAAGTAAGAGGTCTCTGTCTCTCCCGATAAACACTAGTGAGTACCTAAACATTTTTACATACTTTAATATAAACTTGGTCTCTATAAGATTAGTGCCGTCTCAAGAAAGAAGTTTGAATTGGATTTTAACATGTTGCACTAGTATTGTGCTGTCGCTATATATATCGATCACTAATTAATATAACTTTTAGGTTATGAAGAAGCTAAAAGTTACACACGGAACTTGAAAGTGAATTCAGTTACTTTCAAGTTCTATTATATTACTTCAAAAAGTGAATTTAATTACGTTATACTAACATATTCAACTTGAAAGTAGATTTAATAGGGGATGGTCACGTAATATTTACGATAAAGGATAGTATTAACTCCTACCATCTAGTAAATATCACTTCAGAGTTATACACTTCTAGTATATATTACTTTGAATACGAAAACGTAAATGCCAAGTGAAACAAAACATATATGCGCCATTACAATACAATTGCCATGGAACAATATATAAAATAAACAAAATTTTAACCCAACACAAATCCAAATTTTCAATTTCGCTATTCATATTTTTAGTTAATAAGAACAGAGCAACGTCCATTTCTTAACCAACATGCTAAATAAAAAACAACGTTACTGACACTTATCATTTTTATCAATTAAACTTCGTACAATTTGAGGCGAGCGTATTTTTAAGAGCAATCGCATTAATATTTACCAGTAAAATGGTATGCGTTTTTAATTTTATGTCATCATTGATACAAAATTCACGATTCAATAAGTGGTCTAACAGATATATTTATTTTATAAACACATGGACCATTATATTATTCATTCCAACAACAGTTAGGGTGAATATGTTATAAAAAGGCATAAAGAAGAAAAAGGAACAGTAATAATGAATTGCAATGCCTTATAAAGTAAAAATTACTTTTCCGTAACGTTCCAGCAGCTACTATCCACCACGTTATGACTACGTAACTATTACGTCCTATAAAAGTAACGATTACGTCGCCATAATGTAATTAGAATTTAATATTTGTTCCCCATTTTGGTAGTAGTTACGGATATATCACGTAATTAGAACGTAGCAGCTACTAGTACCTAATTTTTACTTTGAGGAAACCTTTAAGGTAACAAATACGTCATGGCGACTAAATGTGCTACTTGGGGCACCTCACAACGGGTAACAGAGGATGCCTCCAATTACATGTGTTGGCGGTTGGCGTGTTTCGTATACCCCCATGATTCTCGCCACCCACCATTTTAGTTTGCTTTAGTCCATCTTTAGTCGCTTCGATAGTCTCGGCTGAGAGGTATGCTGGTGTACGGTATTGCAAAGTTGAAGTTAAAATTGCCGAGCCCTTAATTATTAGTTATTTGTATAATATTGCGTAATACCATGAACAACATAGCAGCTTCGGTTGTCGTTATTTTTGGCAGTGTAGTGCAGAATGATCCCAGAAATAAGAAGAAAATGAAACCCTACTGAAATCGTCCAAAATTATAATTCCTCACTCAACGGCATAACCGTTAAAAACGACATAACCTTAATTTTTTGCCTATTATAATTTGTAGATTGGTTTTCTTAGTGGTATGAGATGTTATATACCTATATTTAAAATTAGTCCCTCTTATAATGTGGCATTATAAGATAGATGTACAGTGAAATCTCTCTTGAACGGACACCAACGGGACCAATTGAAGATACAGGCAACTGTAAAGAAGACTAAGTAGACACGAAACTTTTACCAACATTTGCAGTAGATCCAATCGTAACACGGCTTCAAGCAGTGTACAGGTTAGCCTGCTATAACGCGCAAGGTGGGACAAAAAAAAACGCATAATGGAAACACTCGTTGTAGCATACATATTCTTTTGGGCCGTTTGATGCAGCAATTAATATTGTTTTCACTAATACGTGATAAAAGAAAATGTTGTGTGAAAATTAATTAGGTAAAAAACGACAGTAAAGAATATAATTTATTTCATTAGAAAACAAATGCAGTGAAATCTTCCTTGAACGGACACCAACGGGACCAACTGAAGATGTCCGTTCAGGAGGGGTGTCCGCAGAAAAAAAATATGTAGTAGATACAACAAAAATCGTGTTTTAACGAAAAATGAATATATTAAAGAAACTGGACATTTAAATCGTATATGTATATAAATGTTTTTAAAATAAATAAGAAACTTTAAACTTAAGAAAAAAAAGTTTATTTCCTTTATATATATACAAAGTATAATATAATATGTACATAGATACATAGATGTAGTATGTAATACAAAACAGTGAAATGAATAGTCACTTTAAGGACGCAAAAACTCATATATTGTTGTTTGTCTTCTCTTTTTCTTTAAAATGGCGTCTTGAAATCGTATTTCTAATTTAGAAAGAAGCTCCAAAGATTCTGTATCTTTTGAGCTGCTTGGTCAGGGTAATAGCTTTATCATAATTTGGGATAGCTTCTGTTGGCACTGGAACCTCATCGACATCAGAATCTTGCGAAAGTTCTTGTATTTCAATGGATTTGTAATTTCTTGTTCTGAATCTGGATCTTCAACATACAAATCTTCATCTACGTTCAAAAATCATTAAGGTTTTCATTATCCGTCAATTTCAATAAATTCTTTTTTTGAGGATATCTGAAAGTACACTAAGAGGCAAATCATTTCTAGGCCAGATATATCAGCCTCAGTTAACTGGTCTTCACTTTGCATATTGCATGATTAATCCTGCTTTGCGAAGCAGTTTTGAACTGTCTCTTTGGTTATTGTCCCAAGCGGTTTTTGCAAATAAACTGCATCCAGTGGTGTAATTTTCTTTATTAACTCAAAAGCTGTACCAGCAGTTTCAATGTTTACTAGCAGATGTTTGAGTATTAGACTTCGGATATAAGTTTTAAAATTCTTTATAATCCCCTGGTCAAGTGGTTGACAAGCGATGTACAATTAGGGGGTAAAATAATATTTTATATTATTTAAGCGAACGTTTTCGATGAGATCCAGCATTGTCTAAAAATAACAAAATGTTTCTTTTTTTCTTTCGCCATTTTGCAATCTAGGTCTTGCAACACTCTGTCATAATTTGTCTGTCATCCAAGCTTTCTTATTGTATTTCCAAGTTACAGGCAGGTTATTTATGTTAATGTTTTAGCTGTCTTACCAGCTGATTAGGAGTTTTTCTTTTTCACCCGCCATATTTGCATAATGCAAAATTGTAAACCTCTCTTTGGATACTTACCCATACATTTTTCCCTTAATGTGAGTTTTGTCGGGTAGAGCCTAAATACAGGCCTGTCTCGTCGGCATTATAGATGTCTCTCGGTGAATATCCCTTAATCAAAGAAGGATTTTTTTTTAAACGATGAACATCTTCAGCATTACCGAAGCTCCTTCTCCCGAAATCGCTTTAAAACTTATATTGTGACGGATTCTAAATTTATTGAGCCAACCAGAAGAAGCACTGAATGTAGAATGTTCCAAAGAAGCGGTATTTCTCTTGCTTTACATCGTATTAGTGGACCTAAAAAAAAATCAGTTTTTTGCGTTTTTGTCGGACAAACCTATTGGTATCTCACTCTTTTTATCTACATACATATTTTAGAATTAATATGAAAAGAAATCACAACGCATTAATACAGAAAACTTTATCTAAAAAAATCATATGCATACCTGTTAAAGGAATCCCTTATGGCGAGCTGCTGTAAACCATCATAACACAATTTGTCAGTTTTAGTACCATCACCCGTCAAAAAGCTTCTTTTTTCATTCAAATTGCTGTTCGACATCCATTTGTTTAGAAGGATTTTTTATGTTAATTATATCTGCGCTTGTGTTTTTCCAATATTAAAACGCTTGGATAAGTTCCTTACACTTAATTTCTCTTTATTGTAAACTTCAACAATCTAATTTTTTGTTTAGCGTGAGAATTTTTCTATTTGGAGCCATTTCTACAATGAATGTGTCGCCCACTGTGCTTTTCCGCATAGACGTCAGACTAATATTGAATGCAGTTCAATCGAAAGCGTGCACCAAAGAATAAGAACGGTAAATCCCGACCAACTTGGGGAAGTCCTAATTCACGCAGGCAGAAATGCGCGACATAGGCTGCGTTTGTACCGACAGATTAAAGTCGGTAAATATCCGGTTACTCGGGCAAGTCCCAACGAAATTGGCGCGTGGCGCGATTGAGAAATGCAATAGCAATACTCTCGATAAAAAAATAAGATAAGGCGTTTCTTTTTATTTTATTTTTTGCCCGGTTAAGAGAACATTTTCTCGTGTCTGCGTCCGTTCAAGAGAATGTCCGTCCAACAAAGAGTTAATACAATGGAAATTATATGAGAGCCGGTCGGGACCATGAGAAACTATCCGTTCAAGGAAGGTGTCCGTGTAAGTGGGTGTCCGCGAAGAGGAATTTCACTGTATTAGAATATCTTAAATGTCTTTAACAGTGCCTTTTCACAATTTATTGTTGGATTTAAAAATTCATAAAATAATGTTTTTTCTTTATGTTACACTTTTATTTTTACCCTAAATTGTGTCATATATTAAGAGATGAAAGTAAATAACGTACTGGGTTCGTCTTAAAATGACGTCGGTGATGTGTGACAATGACTCGTCGTTTTGGCATCGTATGTATGTCATTTTCGGCTAAAAAGGATCAAAGCAACAGCAATATTTCTGGGCGATCTTGATGAAAGGTTGATTTTCAAATCATCTCCCAAACTTTCTGCGGTATGCCCATCTACTAATTGTCCTAAGTTCAAACGAATTTAATATATTTCCGATAATTACTGCAATTAATTTTAAGAGAAATTTTTCCTTGCATATTTTTGCATATTATACGCTTATTTATGCATATACCCTGAAAAAAATGTAAATTGGCACTGAAAACATTTGCTGCATTAAGGAAGTATAAGTTAGCCAACAGCGTTTTTTATCGTATGATTGATCATTGAATTTCAAACTTGATGGAGTAATTTGCGTGATTTGTTTATTTGTTCATTTATTACGAGTACTGCGTTACTTCTGTTCCAATAATTGTGCTTTAATTTAATATCACTTACACTTCTCTTTTGAATTCCATCCTCCTTTATATCGAAGTCGCGATAGTATTTTCCGGCCACGATGGTGAAATAACCCTTATCATATGGAACCCCTACTGAATCGGTGAAGCAATGTGCGGCTAAAATTAAAAAAAAAAACTATTAAGTATAGTGCACTCGTTGTCACGATAAAGCAATATCGACCGATACCTGATAAAATATACAACGTGGAGATGATGGTACCGCCGAAAATAAGTTTTTTTGCCCTAAAGAAGTATTGTAGACAGCCGCCACCCAAGGGTATTCCCATATTTCGGCGGAACGGCCGGCAATTATCAAAGTTTGTACGTTTACTGTCTTCTTTCCGCACTCTAAAAAAAAGTTAAATAATTATTAACAGTCGTTCGTGGTTTATAGACGTGTTTCCATCAAGTGCGTGAGAAATTATTAAAATAGTAGTGAGTTTGTAAAACTGGCTACAAATAAAATACCCGTCTAGTCTACGGTCATCCAGAAATAAAAATGAAGATTTAATTTGTTTTATGAAAAATGAAATTCCTGAAATAATTGATAGCATAGTAAATAAAAAAGTAAAATAATCTAAAGGAAACTATAAACAGAGTACAAAGAGTAGAGTACACCGAGTAAGGACAATGGATGAGTCATAGGGGTTCAAATTTCTAAACCTAACTTCACTTCAAACAACAGCTTCCCGAAATGGCAGTCTGTTATGTTTACGTTCTATCTACATAAATTAGTTTACTCATCTGTTTAATCTACATGATTTACTTGTTTTATTTATTTATTTTACGTATTTTAGTAGTTTTGAATTACCCCTGCAGTTTTAAAAACATCTAATGAACCATGATATTCTTGTGTAAGGTAAGATCGGTGACCAGTGGCCATAACATTTACATACTTTCTTATATATTATATTGTTAGGTTTAAGTGAAATAACTTAAATAACCGTGAAAGAAGACACCAATGGGTATCATGTTGTAGTGCCAGTCACTCTCGCAAGATAAATTGTGATGCTAACGATAGTCGCATTTTCTTGGGATTTCCGAATGAATCTAATATATATGACAAGACAAAAATTAAGAAAGTACATGAATAAGAAGAACTATTATCGTTGTGCAGAGATTCCTAGGTCACATTAAATCAATTTATTTGTTAGATACACATTTTAAGCTAGATTGTTATTTATCGCAATAACTAACCCAATTCATTTTATTTTCACTTTTTAAAATAATGTGATTTCGGTTTGAACTGCATTATACTGGTATAAATTTTAATCGCATTTATTCACATTATAGAAAGTTCGATATTTATATAGTCTACGTTTGAACTGTATCCACTCGTGCACCCCCGGACATTATTGTTTGACAACCAGTGCAGGGTCGGATGTAGAAATGAAGTAGTCGAATAAAAGGAACAATCTTTGTATGGCACAGTCTCAGTCTCGTGCTAACCGTCGTATCGTCTGGACATATTTTCCGTTCCAGACGATTTTCGTTGTGCTTATATTAGTTCTCAGGCTCCAAAGGTTTTAACATCAGCTTTGGAGACTCTATCGGCTGATTGTTAAACAATTGTCTCTTCGACAAAATTCTAACGTTTATAACGTATTATTTAAGTTTTTTCTGACTTTGGTTAAATTCTTAACCATAAAATCTCTTTGACTGCCGATTATCTATCTATATTTTTAAATATTCGCAACAAAGTTAGCACGAGCTTCGTTTATTGCAATCTCTGGTAAACAAGTTTTTACTTGTACCCGTTTTTATTGTGTCGTATTTTTAAATACTTCACTGAATATTTACCGATATTTTATCTATACATCTGTGATTTTACACACTTTTACTTATTATTTCGAACAAGCCAGAGATAAAATTTATTTTTATTTTTATTATCGTTGTTGTTTGTTTGTCGACGATTAAGTCCTTTGTCTTTTTACATATATATATCGTCTGTGATATCTGTTTATATTTCTTTGTTTACAACTGCTTTTATTTATACAGTTTTTTTAATCTTTGTAATTGGCCCACAACTAATTTTATTGATTATTTTTTCTGTGATAGTACGACGGGTGTGGGCCTTTACATCCCATTACCCGGTCCGATACATTTTAACGACCGTAGCCGCTGTGGGGCATTTGTCTGGCTTTGTCAATTAATTTTGACTAAAAATATACGTGTTGACCTGATTTTTCTTTTTGTGACTGCGGTGACGGTATGTCTTTGACGTGCAGAACACCACCGCCACCTTTGAGCGCAGCCAGTTCGGCTTCGACGCAGGGCGGCCGCTTGGGCGATACACCTTTGCCACTTCCTCCAGTTTTGCGCGGGGAAGATTTTTTACCCCGACGCCGCTGGATAGTGCTCCTTCCATCGATTTCGAGAGTTTTTCTAATGATGACATCTTACTATTAATTAAGAATTTACACGCCATCCTGCAACGACGAAACCAGTCTCTGGTGAATGATTGGCAGGATACAGCCGCCAAAGGGGCTACTGACAAAATTCCTCCCCCTATCTTTGGGGACTCTGACTCATCTCCTGCCTCCACCGCATCACTGGTGGAGGCGATAATGGTGGAAGTTCATCCCCACCCCACTAATAAGAAAAGGCGCGCTAACTCTCCGGTGGTTGAAGCCGAAAACCCAAATTTTGTTGGGACTCATTCTGCTGCGCCGGCCCATGTCGGACCGACTCGGGCGCCTGTAGCCTCTGCCCCTAATACTCCTAAGAGGAGGAGGGGCAATAAAGTCAACACTAAGCACAACTTTGATTTGATAGAGGTCGCAACTTCTGACCGACCTTCCTCTTCGTCGACGGCTCCATCTATAAGGGGCTCAACAAAAAGTCGTTTACCGGCTGACCCCAAGTCCCAGCCAAACAAATCTAGTACTGGCAGGGCTGATGCTGATAATTTTCTAAATGCCAAGATTCCACCTATTGTTGTGAGGGATAAGTCCCGCTGGCCTCTAGTTCGCCAGCTGATCGATGGGGCGGGCCACCGTTTTCTCAAGGCCCAAAATATCCCGGATGGCATCCGGGTCTACCCGGTTAATGAAGGGGACTATAGGGGTATTACCAAGATCTTTAATACCAATAGTATCCCATACCACACATATCAGCTCCCCTCAGAGAAGCTGCTTAAGGTAGTGCTGAGGGGAGTTCCCCAGGAGCTTAGCGAGGAGGAAGTCATGCAAGATCTTAAAAAGCAGGGATTTGACCCTGATGGGGTGGTCCGGATGAAACGCTTTGGTTCCGGCCGCCCCATGCCAATGGTCATTGTCAGAATTACACGCGACCAAAGTAAAATCTATGAAATTACAAGATTGTTGATATTGATGTCATAGCCGAGCCCCTTAAATCCAGGCCCGTTGTGGGCCAATGCTATCGCTGTTTGCGATTTGGACACGCACAGAGCCGGTGCACAGCTCCGGAGCGGTGTGTAAAATGCGGACAGGGTCATAGGGCCAGGGAGTGCCCCAAGGCGCCAGAAGCTCCGCCAACCTGTGCCAATTGTAACGGCGAACACCCGGCCAACTATAGAGGATGTTCCAAATTTCCAAAACTCAAAGTGGTCCCTCTAAGATCCGATAGGTCGATGCCGGATTCTACTCCGGCTCCAAAAACAACCCCAAAGACTACCAACATAGACAACAACAAGCAGACCATCTCGTTTGCTCAGGCTGTTTCCAGGACAAACAAGTCCCAGCACACTTCATCTAGTGCTAAAACTCCCTCCAAGTCGGGGGGGACACTCGGGCGGGGGGGTGTGCCTAATCCGCCGCCCCGCCCCGGAAAGAAGACCCCGGGTCCCAAGGTTTCCGGGGCGGAGCCGGGTCGGCTGCCTGGGGGCGTGGACATCGTTTCGATGCTCGACGCCCTCCAGACTCTCGCAGCATCTCTTAACTCGGCGGTAAATCAACTAAAGGTCATCCTCCCGTTCGCCCCCGCCCATGAGTGATGTGCATACTGGTCGTGGGGTAAAATTTATGTCCTGGAACGCCTATGGTCTGAAAAATAAAAAGGGGGAAATCACTGAGGCCCTTGACAGGTACGATGTCGACGTCCTGCTTCTTGGGGAGACGTGGCTGAGGCCCTCGGACCGATTTATTATACGGAATTACCGCTTCTATCGTTCCGATAGAATAGGTGCTCGTGGTGGCGGGACCGCTGTCGCGGTTCGCCACAGTCTCCGCCACTCATTAGTTCCACCGCATGTCCTTCGCTCTCTTGAGGCGACGGCTGTACTTTCTCCACTTGGACCGCCTGTCGATCAAGGTTGTGTCTGTCTATGCCCCGCCCTCGCGGGATTTTTGCTCGGGCGATTACCGAGCGCTTTTCGATTCCACTGTTCCGGTCGTAGTAGCGGGGGACCTCAACGCTAAGCACCTTGCGTGGGGTTGTAGGTCCTCCAATGCTTTTGGAAGACAGCTCTTTGAGCTGTTAGATTCAGATAATATTGTCATCCATCCACCTGACGGTCCCACCTATTTCAGGGGTGGAGTGCGACCGGACATGTTGGACTATGTCTTGAGCAAAGATCTTGCCTGCTCAATCCATGTCGAGAGCGTTTCGGACCTTTCGTCCGATCATAATCCTATCTTTTTTGAGATAGCGGCGGGGCCTGCTGGGGATGCGCCGTCCCTTAGGAGAGCGATAGATTAGACAAAGTTTGAGGCCGAGGTTGCCTTGGCGGAGGGAATATGCCCTGTCTCCCCAAGTTCCATCTCGGGGGTTGGACGCGGCTGCTGATAGCCTTGTCGAGGCTGTTGCATCCTCGATTGAGGGTGCTTCTACTTTTCGCACCCAGGCACGAGAGCGATGGTTGCCTATTGTCTTAAAACAGCTCATACGAGAGAAGCGTGCCGCTGTGAAGCGCGCGAGATCTACCTTGTGGCCTGCTCACAAGGCCATCGCTAACCTGTATATCAGGAAGGTTAGGATAGAATTGGCTAGGTTTAATAATGAGCAATGGCAGTCCCGTTTACGGTCCCTGAACGCTGGCGATAATTCTCTCTGGAGAATGGTGAAGTCTCTCAAGCGCGGACCAAAGCACTCTCGCGCCCAACAATTGCATGGGCCACAGGGACTTGTTACCGATGAGTTTGGCCTATCTGAGACACACGCTGACCACCTCGAGTCGGTATGCGGCTCTGCACCTGAAGTGGACTCCTCTGATGAGGAGGATGAGGAGGTTCTCTCTGTTGCCTCCGCTATTCCAACAGATGGGGTGCAAGGGCCCCTGCCAAGAACGACATCTGACGAGGTGGCAGCAATAATCAACAACTTGAAAACCGGTAAAGCCCCAGGTCGCGACGGTATTTCCACGAGGGCCTTAAAACATCTCCCTCCCACCGTTGTGATAGTACTGGTTAGGATAATAAACGCCATCTTGCATCTTGCTCATTTCCCGTCCACCTGGAAACATGCCGCCGTAATCACCATACCTAAGCCAGGAAAGGACCAACTCTTTCCCCAAAACTACCGTCCGATAAGCCTACTCTCTACACTCTCTAAAGTGGCTGAGGCAGTCATCCTCGCTCGTCTTCGGGATGACATGTCGTTACTAAATCCACTCCCTGACGAGCAATTCGGCTTCAGAGCGGGTCTCTCAACGGATTTTCAACTCTTCCGATTGACTGAAGCAGTCAGGGACGGCTTCGAGAGGAAGGAAACAACTGTGGCGGTATTTTTGGATTTTGAAAAGGCTTTCGATTCGGTATGGCATGACGGCGTGATATGCAAGATGGCGAAGATCGGAATTAATCCGGTTATGGTCAGACTTATTCGGTCGTACCTAACGGGGCGCACCTTCTCTGTGAGGGTGGGAATACCTACTCCAGTGCGTCCCATAGGCGCGGGAGTCCCCCAAGGCTCTCTGCTTGGTCCAGAGCTTTTTGTGATCTTCACGAGTGATATCCCTAGGCGTCCGGCGGTCAGTCTCGCTATGTACGCGGACGATACGGCCGTTTTTTCGGCTGGAAGAAATGAAAACATGTTAATAAGACGTCTACAAGCAGCCATCGATGATATTGTCGCATGGGCTGACAGGTGGAAGCTGAGGATCAACCCTGCTAAATCCGTAGCCGTGCGTTTTACACGGAAAAGGGTGGTTCCGGCAGACAGAATCGAGGTGGATGGAAATGTCATTCCATGGGCGGACCAGGTAAAATACCTGGGGCTCCGTCTTGATCGAGGTCTAACCTTCCAACAACATGTCAGGGAAGTGAAGGGTCGGTTTCAGGCTGCCAAGATCCAGTTAATGCCCTTACTAGCTCGGCGGAGCAATCTGGATATCAGGTCTAAATTGCTGCTTTACACTGCATGCCTGAGACCGATCCTTACATATGGGGCGCTCGCCCTCTGCACCATGGCCGAGACGCACCTCACCACCATGGGGATCCTCCAGAATCGCATGTTGCGACTCATAGCTGGGGCCCCATGGATGGTGAGGAATGAACAACTTCGTCGCGACCTCATGATTCCTCGTTGAGGGATCATATGTTCGAATTGGCGCGCGGTCGTGGCTGAGGGCGAGCAGTCGTCTAATCCCCTGTTGGCCGAAGTCATTGAGCCCCAGGATAAACCACCTCCCAAAGTCCTGGTCCGCAGGATTCGTGACCGCCTCGATCTGCCCACCGAGAGGTGAACGGGGACTGAATGCAGCAAGCAGGGCACGCTTCATAGGTGCCATAATTATCCTGTCACTTACTACTGGACTATTTTGGCGAGACAGGTAATCGCCTATAAAATAAGATAAAGATGCCCTAAAGACTCTGTCTGGCATTGGAAAGACGATGAGATCGAAGAGAGTCGAATAAAAAGGAACAATCTTTGTATAGCACAGAACGATATAGTCATAACTGTTGAACCCTAATTAAAAGTTATTCTGTATTTGTGTCAGAAATTTCACAGTCCCTTCCACCGAAGCTGTTGCATTTTTATTAATGTATTTGAGAAAGAACCACAACATATTTATACCTGGAAGAATATTTTACGCTATAAAAATATAAACAAAGATTTATTTCACAAAAAGGAAAGAATATGAACATAATTATCGTTAGAAACACAAATATTGTATCACTGTATCAAACATTATTTTACTGGAATCGTTTTTTTATTACTATAAAACTATTCATAAATTTTGAACAAAATCACACTAAAAACGCTATAAATTTGTATATTTTTTAATCTATTTTTCTACTTCCTTTAAAATATAATTATTCACACGTTTGAAAATTCCCGGCAACAGCTTTACAAAATGGCAGCTGGATTTGAAGGTCATTCAAAACGGACCACTAAAGAACAATGGATTTTTGCGAGCTTGTCCTTACTTTGTTATACTGTGCAAAGAGTAAGAACAATGAATGAATCATAAGGGTCTAAATTTCTAAGCCTAACTTCACTCCCAATATGGCAGTTTGTTATTGTTTACATTCGTACCTATCTGTCTATTTTATGTTTTAACTAACGTCATCGATTTTCGTCCGTATGAATCAAATCGATACTTCTGAGTTAAATTAAAAACTGTATAAACAGGATATCTTAGGCGCGGTTTTTTAGTACTAGTTTAAATTCGATTTTAAGTTCAAATGTTGCGTTCACGCCCTAAAATTGAATATAAATAACCTTAAAATAATTGTTTGTAACATTTGGTGTCAATCTAATATTAACGAATTGTTGCTCTTCTATTTGCAATTTTTGGAATGGTTTCTATTTTAAAGTAGCTCTATTTTTAATGTGTTCTCCATTTAAGCACATTTAAATGGCAAATGTGTCAAGTGATGTTAATACCAGTTGATAGAATTTCTGTTTCAAATGTATAATAATAAACATTTAACACAGTAACAAAGTTTACTTATGAATCTTTAATAAAAGGTGGAAATATAATAAACGACCTATTTTTTTCGCAGAATTATAATATTTATGCTGTAAGTGATTCAAAATTCCAATTAATCATAAAACAGAACATTCACCCAAGGACGTCCATTCCTGCTTGAACCACACATCGTTCAAATCCATATCGGCCAATTCAGCCACGAAATCTGATTTATCATGTCACGACAACAGTTCCTCTTTTTTTTCAATTAATTATCTATTTCTTCTTCAGAACTTGAGGATTCATTTGGTCTTTTGCCGTCTCTCGTAGATCTCTTGTTTTTCGCTTATTGTTAGTACGAAGTCTCTTTTCAGGATGAGATCCTGAGATCCTGAATCCTTGTATCTTTTTCTGTGAGACAAGCGGAAACTTTGCTTCTTTTTTCAATAGCAATACTTGAGAAAAATAGTCAAATCAGAAGATTATCTTTACTTGTATGATACATCAATTGGCGTTTGGTTAAAAATCATAAACTAGGACAGATCGCTACCATTAAATTGTATACTCATCCTTTAATCTACATGATTTACTTGTTTTATTTATTCATTTTTGTTAGTATTATACAGGGTGTTAGATATACATGCGGCAAAAATTCAAGGGTTATTCCTTGGCCTATTCTAAGAATATTTTGTCCTATGATGATTTTTAAAAAAATTACGAGCAACCAAACTGAAATGTGGTGGTGCATAAACCACATTGCAATTCCTGTCGCGTATGGTACATTGGCACATCCTCCAGAAACTCAGCCAGCGTTGCTCCCAAAAAGTTGCGATATACCACGCCAGTAAGTCTTCCCGGTAGAAATACCGGTCCAATTAGATAGTCACCCACCCACAATTCCAGCCGAAATATTCAAGGAGAACTGATGCTAAAAACGATCTTCAAATACCTCATGCGGATTTTCATCTGCCCACACATGGTTATTATGAAAATTCCTTATTGCATTTCTTGAGAAACTGGCTTCATCGGTAAAAAGAATCTGTGTCAGGAATAATAATAATAATAATAATAATAATAATAATAATAATAATAATAATAATAATAATGTATATTCATGTCAGACACAGTACATCAGTGTATATGAATCGTCAAAAATAAACAGCAATAAATAATATAAAAATTGTATAAAACACAGTGACAATACTAAAAATTATATAAACATACAATAAAAACATATGAACGAATCAACAATTAACAAATTGAAATGTGTATATAAGGAAAAAAAAATAACAAAATGAAGTTTGAGGTGTAAGTCATTTATGATATAAGATAATCCCCAACTGAATAATAACACCTTCGCATCAGGTAAGTTTTAACAGTTTTTTGAACTTGGGTAGAAGTTACCAGCATTTTTATTTCAGATGGTAGCCTGTTGTAAATGGCCTGACCCGCATAAGTTGGTGACTTCTCTCGAAGCAAGTAAGTCCTATGCTGATCAGTGCGGAGTAAGTGAACGTACCTAGTAGCGTAATTATTTCGTTAAAAGTCTGTTTGTTGATATTATTCCGAATGTATTCGGCACACTCATATATATAATTATAAATACATGGAAGTGTAAGATATTTCCTTTCAAAAACTGGTCTGCAAGATTCGTCATTTCGTAGATTGAAAATTAAACGTAATATTCGTTTTTGTAGAACAAAAACTCGTTTAGAATTCACAGAATTACCCCACAGAACCGTATTGTAAGAAAGACGAATAGACTAGAGCATAAAACGTTCATAATATGCTCTGATGCAAGCGCAGTCTTAAGTTTTAAAATCGCATAATAAGCACTGTTCAACCTAGCAACACGTGTTCAATATGAAGTTCAAGTTAATTGCTCGTCCAGAAAACTCCGAGAAACTTTATATGGTCAACGACACCCAACACATCACCATTCGGGAAAACGAATCTATCGATGTTAGTGATTTTACGTTTATAAAATTTGACGCAAGCAGATTTGTTTCGTGTTCAGCAGCAGACTGTGCACGACACCACTCACTAAAGCACTTAAGTTCTGCTCCACCCCGGACAAGAGATCCTGCTCGTCGTGGGAAGTCACAAGCATAGAAGTGTCGTCAGCAAATATCACCAATCCTTCTACCTTCACATAATTAGGTAAATCATTTATGAAGCAATAAACAATAAGGGTCCAAGTTTGAACCCTGTGTACTCCCTGTTCACCTGATATTCGCTGACCTTGCATTGTTTAATCCTTACTCTGATTGTTCTTCCAGAAAGGTACGACTCAAACCACTCCAGCAAAGCTCCCCTGATGCCCAATGAGTGAAGTTTCTCCAGTAAAAATACGTGTCGCACGGTGTCAAAAGCAGATGTCAAATCAAAGAACAGTCCAACTGTGTACTTTTTACAATCGATGGCCTTGTAAATTACGTCAACAAACGCATACGTGGCTGTAGCCGTAGAAAAAACCTATGCGATAACCATGTTGATTGTCGGTAAGTGCATTGTATTCGTTGAAAAAGCTCACAACTCTATCAAAGATAATTCTTTCTAGTATTTTCGCAAAATCATTAATTATGAAATTGGTCGGTAGTTCTCAACCGACGAAGTAGTTCCACGCTTATGAACCGAATAATTTAGTGATTCCTTAAACACTCTTGGAAATATACAAGTATGAATGGACATGTTAAACAAGTATTGCAGAGGTTGCAACAGAAAATCCGATGAACATTTTATCAGTGACGTTGGGATTCCATTAACGCATGAATGGTTTCTACTTTTCAATGTGTAAGGGCTTTTGATACCTCCAGACAACTAATTTCATAAGAAACAATCGAGTTGGACAGTGACATACCGATGGTGCATATTTGAGATATATTAGTCCCGTAATATTCTCTCAGTTTATTATTGGCATTACTACTAAAATGTTCCCAAGAGCCTCAACAGCATGTTGTGTAGATAAAATATCTCTATTACCGTCAGTTAAATACAATTGGTTTATATTTGTTCCTGCCTATTTCTCTATTTACAATTTCCATATTTGCCGCGGTTTATTGACTGACTTATATAGTGCATTACTATAATAATTTTTTTTAGTAACATCTAATAATGATTTTGTAAGCTTTCTCCTTTCCTTGTAAATATTATGTAAGTGATCGTTCTTTGTAGATTTAACTAGCTGAAATAAATCTTTTAGAGATTTGCTCTCATTAACAATTTCAGGAGTGATCCAGTTTTTATTGCCAGGTGTAGGCGATTTTCTAGTTAAAATGGGACAGGCAATATCAAGATACCAAATGTATGTGTCTATAAATATTTGAAACGCATTATCAATGTCAGCAGCGTTATACCCTCATACCAATTCTCATCAGAAAGCAAAAAAGTTAGTTTTTCAAAGATTATCCTCTTTTGTCATCTATATTTCTGAGTAGTATACCATGACACACTGTGTCTGACTTATATTCAATTGTAAGTATTTGAGATAAATGATCAGCTATATTCAAATCTTTAATGTTGCAGGTCCATTCTGCATAGTCAATGTTATGCAATACGTAATCAATAGCTGTTGAGGACTCTCTACCGTTTTTGTCTAAAAATATCTTGTTGGGGATTCAGTTGTTGTCACAATTTATAAAGATTTAACTACGTCTAGAATATAATCTCTGTCATTATTCTGAGTAAGAAAATTTATATTTAGATCACCACAAAGAATGATGTCATTAGTAAGTTGATTTGCCTTGTTAAGCGGAAATGATCCCATCAATTAAAATCACTCATGCATCCAGATGGAGAATCGATACAAAAGCCAACAGGCAACATTTCTTATCCCCTGATTTAAATGTGATTCCACAGCATTCAATAGATAATTCTTGATATGTTTACAAAATACTCATGACCAGTGCAGATAACGTCTTTCCGTGCAATTATTAGAGAACCTCCGTGTATATATATTACTCCTAGTATAAGAAGCCACAACTTTATATCATCAAATACAATTGTAACCAACTGTTCTTTTTACACCAATGCTCCGATATGCCCAAAATGTAGGGTTTCTCGGTGAGGTAAGAACATATTCAATTTGATTTATCTTATAATGATACCCTGGCACATTTTACATTACATACATACACAAGTTTCGGATTCGGGTACAAAAAGAAGAAGGCACAAATTTATGGATTTGTGCCATTATCGGTATGATAGCAGAGAGCGCTCTTCTGATGGCCCATTACTGGAGTCCAAAAGCAGACGTAGAAATTTGTACAGAAACTATTAAATGAATACTAAACCACAAACTAGAAGAATTTTCTGAAATGAATGGCTAATTGGAGGAGACTTTAATGCTAGGGTTGGGCAATCAAACCAATTAGAAAATGAAGTTTTGATGAACACCTCCTTGACATATGAAAGAAATTCGCGAGATCTAATAATGAATAAAAGAGGGAAGAAATTTAATAAATGTAATGGAAAGCCAAGGCTTTGTCTTGCTCAATGGAAGAACACAAAGTGTGAACACCAGCGGATTTACATTTATTGCTCGGACTGGGAAAAGTGTGATTGATTTGGTATTTGCCAATGAGCAAAGTTGTCTCTGTATCCAAGATTTATCAGTTGATAATATATTACAATCGTCGCCACATTTACCAGTGGTAGTAAAACTAAAAGCGCAAAAGATAATTAAAAACACAGATACACGACCTGCTCTAAACAAAGAATATCTCAAATACAATTGGCTGAATGACCGGACTGAAGCATTTATTGAGGTTTTACAAACATCTCCTAGGATATATTACCATAATGAAAATGTGAACGAATTAAACACTAACCTCGCCGATGCACTGAAGGAAGCTGCCGATCATGTAACTTGGCACAAACTAGAACCAAACTTACTGCAAATGTTGTACAGTATTACAATGATGGTACGACAGAAATTGTCAACAACAGAAGTCTGAATTGCGAAAAACTCTGAGAAGATATAAACAAGAAAGAAACAACCAAGCTTTAGAAGAATACCTCAATTTGAAACATAAGTACCATACATTATTAAAACAGAAGAAACAATATTATTACAGGGAACTATACAATAAATTGTCAGAAGCTAAAGACTCTAAAACATTCTGGCAAATGGTTAAGTACTTTTCTCCAAAGCACTACCACAGAAGATTCATATCAGCGGAAGCATGGTACAAATTTTCCTGGAATTTTATGGTGATAGGATGATTTCAATGTGCAATATACATCCGTTTTGCACCCTGTGTTAGACGCTGAAATAACAATGGAAGAGCTGTTACATTGTTTAAATAAACTTAAATCGGACAAAACACCAGGACCAGACCAAATACCCAACGAGTACTACAAGATGCTACCCCCCTCCTGGACTCATTATGTCCTCAGTATGATAAATAAAATCTTTACAACTGAGACTCTTCCGGAAGCCTGGTCTGAAGTCAATCTGCACATGATACACAAAAAAGGCAACAAAGAAGACCCGTCAAATTACCGCGGAATCACTTTGGCAAACGCAATCTTAAAAATGTTCACATCGATTTTATACAACAGACTATACGAATGGTGCGAGCAGCATGGAATATTACCAGAAGAACAGTCAGGATTTCGCAAGGGGAGGGGATGTTTGGATAATTTGTTCACTCTCAGCTCGGCAATTACTATTAACATTACTCCCAAGTCATCCTATGTTTATTGTGTGTTCGTCGATTTTAAACGTGCGTTCGATACAATTAATCACATAAAATTGTGGAATAAGCTGTTTGATATTGGTATAAGCGCAAAACTAATAAGAATCATGAAGGCATTATATGACAATACGAATGTGATTGTGAAACTAACACTGGAATGACATCGAAAATAGCAATGACAGAAGGGTTGATGCAAGGAGATTGTCTCTCACCTCTCCTCTTCTCTATCTATACCTCCGACATACTGAGACACTTCAAGGATCAAAAATTAGATGGGATTAAAATAACCAGCAGTATATCCGTATTACTACTGATGTATGCAGACGATTTAGTACTATTTGCGAATTCACCGATAGACGGGAATAAAAAGCTTGAGGTGCTGAAACAATACTGCGATATCAATCAATTAGTACTAAACACTGAAAAGACAAAGGTCGTAGTTTTTCACAGGGGCAGGAAAAAAAAAGGATATAGGCACATTATACTATAATAAATGCCCTCTCGACAGTGTACAGACATTTACCTATCTCGGAGTACCTTTTGAAAGTGACGGTATCTTTAACCGTGCATGTAGCTTCTTCATCCAGAAAGCCTCAATAGCCTCCGCCAAAATAAGAAACATACTATTTAAATCTAAATCTGATAGCTTTGACAGTAAAGTTAAATTATTTGAGAGTATGACTCGCTCAACGCTCCTGTATGCTGCGGAAATATGGGCCCTGCATTATATGGACACGATAGGAAAAGTGCAAGTTGATTTCTTCAAGAGAATCTACCATTGGCCAAGGAATACACCAGGATATATAGTACGACTTGAGACGAGGCAAACACATATCAAAGTAGAAGCAACTAAAAGGATATGTAATTGGTGGCAAAAGATTCTCGATATGCACGACGACCGTCTTCCTAAGCAAATGTTACAATGCGCTAGTATACCTTGACCAAACATCAAATAATAAAAGACGCATAAACTGGGTATCACAACTAAAGGAGATTTGTACAGAGATCGGCGAATTAAACGTATGGAATACGAAACAAACATCCTCACTAATAAAAATAAACAAAGACGATATATTACAAAAAATGACTAACCATCTACTTAGTAAAGACATTGATGCAGCAATGACATCAGAATTTGCACCCCTGTACCGCCATATAAGCAGTTTAGGAATGGGTGAGGAATATATAAAATTTAAAATGAATATAAAAAAAACTAGATTGATCAGCCAAACTCGCGTTGCAAATAAAAACGAAATTAAATGGTACCACAACAGGAATACCTACACAATCAAGACTGACGAAACGTGCACCATCTGCAACACTCACGACCCGGAAACATTACAACACTTTTTGATTGAATGCCCCATTTATGACCATCTCCGAATCCACTTTCTGAATCAAGATGAAACAATGACAGTGGAATCACTGCTGACAATAACTGACCAACGGCGGATGAACCATCTTTATCGTTACATTGACGGTGCACTGCGATTAAGGTCTTTTATAATGAATGAATAGAAATGTCATTTAGTTCTATTATATTTCATTCTTTTTGTGTTTGTTAATTAAGATTATTTAATTTCAGATTAGCTGGTAGTGATGTTTTATGTTATATATTGTTACGAACTCCTCTGCAAAACATGTATATTATGTCTAAGCAGAATAAATTATTATTATTATTATTATTATTATTACATGAATAATTTTCGTAATCATTCCGTCAGTGGCTTCGAATGTAACTTTTTGTGAAAAAACTTATTAAGATATACATTCTCTGGCCACATATTGGGATCAGTTATTATACTGCTCTCACTCTCTTGCACGGATACTTTAAACGAATAGAGGGATGCGAAGTAATGTTTGCAATATCCATTGACATAATGCAATACGTGGAGGAAAATCAGTAAGTAGTAGCGCCTGAACACGTTGAATGTGGTATGGATACAACAAATTGTCCTTAAGAATTTTTCAAACTGTCCAATGACTTACATTCAAAGTATTTGCAATTTTTCGCGTAGAACTACCAGGATCTTCCTCTATCATCCTCCAGCAGATTCTGTTGCAATTGTACCGTTCTTGCAGTCATTGATCTTCCTGGCCCTCTACTTCGTTTCATTGAGCCTGTTTCACGAAGACGTCGATGAATGTTTTCGAAGATTTTTCGGTCGGGCAGGAAATCGTTCAATGTACAATCGTCTACCTTCTAATGAGTTGCCATCAGCAAGTCCATACATGAAATGCATATCAGTCATCTCAGCGTTTGTATACATCCGATCTCCACCCAAGCTAGTGGCTATGATGGTTTGGATATTGGGATGGTTAGGCTTGCGTGTCCTCAGCTGATTCTTACATTGCCCACATTGTTAATACTTGCATTTTGCAGAATGTGTTCCCTGTGAGCTGGAAGCGTGCAGTGGTTAACCGCTCCTAAAAATAGTAATCCTCTAGCTTTTTCTGACTTGCGTTATTAGTATTCTTCCGGTTTTGTCAAAGGTCTTGGAGAGGGTTATGCGATCAACTTACGTCCTCATTGAAACAAACATCATATTGTGCCACTACACAGAGTGGATTTAGAGCGGTTTTAGTTGTGCAACTGCACTTTTAATATACTTGACGACATAATTCGTGAGTATGATCGTGGAAATTTAACAGTTTTGTGTTACTTGATTACTCTCAAGGCTTTGACACTATCAGTCATGAGTTGCTGTCTGCGGTCCTGATTGGCCGCGACGCGAACAGATATTAGAGATAATGAGTCGATCGAATGGTGGGAATTTTTAGTAATGTTGCTAAAGAACTAGATAGGCTACGGCATGATATTAGATGTTAGTAGGGTAGCACGCTTATAAATGAATATTTTATGCCTTTAGTGGTCGGAATTGGTGTTAAACTATAAATATTTAAATATACAATATTTATTTAATTACTCTTGGTTAGAATAATTAGGATTAAGTTACTATTAAGTATTAGAAATGTACTGCTGTGTGTTTTGTTTGTTTTTTTAGGTCATCATCTTTCCTGTTCAACTTCTGAATGCGTGAAAAGGGAGCAGCTACGCGAGAACGGCAAGGCTGTCGGAATTTGAGGAGACGTGGGGGCTGCTTCTTCGGCACTCAGAAGGATAATAATAATTTGTGGCTATCAGTAATTAGGTCTGGACTTCTTCCCAGATCCTCCCAGAGTAAGGTTTTTGCCATGGTTTTCCCTTACTCCGTGGCCATTGATTTTATTATAAGTATATTATATATAATCAGTGTCCTTGGCGAATACTGGAGATAACGAAGTCGTTCCATGGGCGCATTTAATAATAACTGATAGCTGACTGATTACAGTAGAACTCGCGATTATGTGAACTAATCACATTTTACATTTTTTATCATTTTTCAAAAGTAATATTCGTATGGTCGCGAGGCTACTGTATTATATTTTGTTTATTAAAAATCATAGGGAAGTTATTTAGTTAGAGTAGGATCATTTCAATTGTTATGGAACCCATATAGTACTTAGAATAGTAGCCTCGTGTAGTACCTTTTTTAGTGTGAGCACGGGTTAGGATGATTTGTAATAATTTAGTTTTCATAAATAAAATGTCTGCGGTCCTGCACTATATAGGTTTGGACAGTGACGCTGTTGCCCTTTTGGTTAGTTATGTAATAAATAGACAGCAATTGGTTAGTTTGGATGGGCGGGAGTCTGAGTGGCTGACCTTGACTTCTGGTGTGCCGCAGGGTTCTGTTCTTGGACCCCTGTTGTATACCATTTATACATCTCACCTTCATAAGGCTTTGAAATACTGTAAATATCACTTTTATGCTGATGACACGCAGCTTTACTATTCCTTTTCAGTTAGCAGTATGGTAGATGCCTTTAAAAACTTAAATTCCGATCTGGAAAGTTTGGTTTCACTTTCGTCTGACCATGCATTGAATTTTTTATTTTAACAACGACAACATAACAAAAATTGTTTCACTAAAAGGTAGTGTGTTTGACAAACAAATGTTTTAAAGTTTTTGATATATTAAAGTATTTTCAAAATTATAAAGGTTTTTATGAAGAATATTTAGATACATGCATATTTAACAAATGCACTTTACAAGCAGCATAAACTTGAACCATGACATAGAGCATCAAAAAAAAAAAAATGCTCAATGTGAATTCGTTTACGTCCAAGCATTTATTATTCGACGTGTTAATGTGTCGCCTTATACTTCTTCTCACTTCAACTGGGTCTAATTCATCAAACGTTCTCGTCACACGAATCATTAAATCTTGCTTGGTAGTACCAAAAGTTGCGTACAGTGTGTAATCTGTGTAATGTATTATTTCAAAGTTTTCTGAATTTTATTAGATATATTAGCCGAAAATAAATTCCTATAATGATCGTAAATTCTCTATAAGTTCTTCCTGCATTCTCAGTGAATGTAAAGAAATTTAAAGTATCCAGGTTAAAATAAGCTCCTTCAATATTTTTCATTATCTAATTCATAAGTTCCACAATAATATTCATCGATCTGAACACGCGACGTGTAACAAATAATGATTATAACAATAATACTTACTAATAATAATAAATTGTTGTAATGTCAATGTCATGGCCCACCAGATAGAAATTATTCGGCCATTTGAAAGCGGTAATAAACAAAACGAGTAATTTAAAAGAAAACTACTGAAGGTGGGTATAGGGAAAGCTACAGCAAATCGGCATAGAATTTAATTGTACATCCAAAATAGAAATGTACAGGGTGTTCTATTGAAAAAAATTTAGTTTTGCAACATTCAAAATTCTTGGATATGTCACTAATTTTTAAACACCTGTATAATGTCACTGAATTTTTTTTTCTACGGTTTGGTAAAACAATGTTAGTACTTGTTGATTTCAAAGTCGGAGATTTCTGACACTTAAATCAAGTGAGAATTAATTAATTACATATAACAATGTAAATCTCAAAATTTTAACAAAAATCGTAATATCTTAGAAACAGTTGAAGATAGGTATAAGATACCTTAATGGTAATCCTCATAGAATTTTATGGTAAATTCAAAAATATAATAATATATAGGGTGTTCCATTTAAAATAACAAAGTTCGTGGCGACTTCCGGTTAAACCGGAAGTGCAAAAAAGGTGAAAATATTTTAGAAAGAAAGTAAGTGCCAAATTGTTGCAAACCCCAATTGTTTAAAACTGAGGAATTTCGTTAAGCCGGAAAACTTCTAACCAGCCAGTTCCGTGGAAAACCCTGTATAATATATTTTATATTTATTTAATATTTTTATGATGCTTTAGTAGAGGCAAAAGTAAAATGAGCAATTTGCAATGAGAAGTGGTACCTGACCTGGAACGCAAGGCGCAGGATAAGGGTCCCATTTACCATCTCTGCATGCAGATATCTGGCTATGCTTGTGGACGTATTGTGATTTGCAACTTAATGTAGCGATGGTACCCTGTACTGGCTTCTTACAACTAACATTCGTAGTAGAGTTTAACTGGCATTGTACAACGTAAGTCTCTGTTGCATGTAACGGTGGGCAAGTATCTGAAAAGTAAATTAAATAACGAACATGTAAAAATATTACCTTTTATTGCTTGTTATCGGGAAACTTACAAAGGCAAGGGTTGTTAAGAAGGGGGGGCTCCCAGTGGTCGCTATTGCAGGTGAAGAAAGTGGAACCCGAAGTGTAGTTAACGTTGCATTTCACCATGATAACGGTAGGAGATGAAACATAGGTGTTTGCTCGATATACACCACCAAAAAATGAACTCATATTTCCCGTCGGACGGGTGCTCAGGCAGGAAGCAACCTGCCTGTTTGTTGTTGGCACTATAACGTAAAATATTTGAGTACTTTATCGCTGAATCACTTCAGTATCAGCAATAAATATGCACCGGCCTGCAATTCGGCTTTGAAAGGCTGTAGCATAATTTTATTCCTCTTTGCCCTATAAGGAGTAAGGCCACAGTAGAATTTTCAAAATAAAATCGTTTTTTTTTTTTTTTTTGCTTAAACGGTGCTTTATCATCATAAGAATAAGTTACTGTTCGATTTGCAGCAAGAAAAAAAAATTGACTAAAATATTCAAGTTATATTTACATCATCCCAAGAAACCAAGTTCTGTATCAAGTACACTACTATAATGTAAATGCGTACATATCGCAAGCTTGGTAATGCTCATTGCCTTGCATGTGCCCTACAACTGGAGACTTATGTATGTCCGCAACAAATACACATTTTGAGAATATACTAGCGATATTGAATAGATATATGCTGGCGATATCAACGTTACATCGACACGATGACGAAAAGGATATAAAAATACTTTATTTGTTATATCTAATGTATATTTAACATAGGTACTGATAATATATATTTTAGTGTATCTGAATATTCAGTTTATGTTGTGTGTAATGTCTATTTTGCATAATATTTATTTAGTATGTTACTTGGTTTCTGGGTTGAAACCGTGTCCTGCAAATACCTGTGACCGACGTTTCGTCCTCAGTTGAATGAGACATTTTTAAGGATCGCTACTAATGTTACTGTTCAGCTGAAACTGTAGTTCAACAGCAACATAAGTAGCAACTTCAAAGATATCTCATACGAGCGAGAACGATACGTCGGCCAGAAGCAGTTGCAGGACACGGTTTCAATCTAAAACCAAGCAATGTGTAGTACTAAAAAGTCAAAAATTAACACTTAAGAGTTAAGTAAAACATCCTAAAAATATTTATTATCACATATACATTTACCTTTTCACTATCTAAACTACCTGCATCTTCAGAATGATCATCTATATTGCAATGTAAATAGCAATTTATATGTGATAGTGACATAGGTAACTTAAAAAATGTGTAAAAAATAACACAAGTTATATGAAATTACTTTTTAATGATATAAGTTAAAAATACATACATAATTTTTTGTACACCGTTTCTCGTTCATCGTTGTTCAGAAAGCTTGAACTATTCGGCAATTATACATTCAAATTCCATTTTGGTTATTAGTTATATGATATTCGAATACCATATATAATTTAAAAATATATTTGAATAAAATGGAGACAACTTCGAAGGTATAAAAAAAAAATTTGCCCACACTGAGGGCATTGGCATTGACAGCCGGGGAGCGAAGGATCACATTATGAGATGTCTTGCGAAGATGTACTCAGATACCATATCCACCTAAAAAAACCAAATAACTTAAAAACTAGTGGAGATAGGTATAGGGACTCCTAATACTGGTTTAAAGAAAATAAACATTTCTATCTATCAACGTAAAAATATACTGGGTGTTCCATTTAAAATAACAAAGTTACGCACGAGTAAAATTCACAAACTTTGACTTAGGTACTTGAACATCCTGTATAGTATTAGAAAACGTTGAATGTCGCATTCAATCAGCCAAAAGATTTGCTATTTACGGCTTTCATTTCACTTCTCAAAATTAATTCGTTTCAGGGATACTAGATTTTTTTTTTTGTAACATTGTACTTTTTAAACAAATTGAAATATCTCATAAACTATAAAAATTAGGTATAGGGAACCTTAAATAAAATTGTTCTAGTTTTTAGTGTACATTTCAAAAATGCCATAAAATACAGGGCGTTCCATTAAGAGAAACATAACTTTGATGCGTTGCTAAATTTTGGAACACCCTGTATATTGCATATTATTTTTAAATTGAAGATCTAATCCGCCTACATATATCCCAATATAAAACATTTCAAAAATTCTTGCCATTTGACTACCAGAGACCACGGCGTTACCGCTGTTACACCCTGTATAAGTATTGTTTTAGTCCCTTGCATCAAATTCATTATCACATATATATAATTTCTGCATTTATACGAAACGTTATTGAAATTAAAAAAATACATTATTGTGCGATTTATCTATCATATAAGATATAAGTGACCGATTGTGAACACTTCATGCTGTCTGTCACATAGGTTAACTGTTAAGTTAACTATGCTACTGTAAGAATTCGGAAATTCCATCCTGTATAATGCGAGAATTTAAATTCATTTTATTAATACGTAGTTGATAGGTACCGTGGCATTTGCTGAGAAGCGTCTATCTAACAGGAATTAATAATCTATTTTCGTTAAAGACTCGCGTAATTAAAATAATATGGTATTACTTTGTATGTTATCTGCTTCTTTGTTTATTGTATGTTACAAATGCTGTTCAGCAGGTCCCACGTTCCTCTCAAGCAGGGCGTCTGAAAGTCAGAAAAATAACGCCTTCGGTCATACTTACGCCCTCCTGTCAAGAGAGGCCGAACTAGTTATCGGTGCGAAATGACGTCACAATCAAAGTTTATAAAAACCCTTTACATTGCTGTTTTAATTTAATTAATCCGTGGTCTTCGTTACAGCTAAAGTAAAAGTACGCGTCGCCTTCGTATCGGGCGTTTCCAAATCTTAAAATTAAAACTTCTCATCTTAGTTTTTACAATCAAAATACGCTTAAAATTCGAAAACAGGAAGCACAAGCTTTCCTCGAGAGGTGTTTTGTTTTGTGATAAAATTCATAAAAATTACCCCTTTTCTTGGCTTAAATCTTTGTGAGTGTTGTGTAAGTTTTGTGCCTTATAATTTGGATTACGAGGAGAATTATTTTTTTCCCACATCGGCCGGTAAGATGTTCGAAATTTCTGCTTAAAACTAACCGAAGCAATACGTAAAAAAACCGTAACTCGTTCGCTCTCTCTCTCTCTCCCTTAATAAATAAATGTGTAAGAAAAATTAATTGAGCTTATGATAATCAACAGTATAAAATTTTAAAATATTCAATAAGACAAAATTTGTGTTTTCTTTCTTTTTGTTCACTTGTTATTTTATTTAATTGTGTAGTTTGTTATATTCTTTCCATTGTCTAAAATATTCAATATATAATTGTAAAAAAAGAAAGACGTTCTATTATTTCACCATTTTAAAAGAAGATCAGTTTGAACCCTCAGCAAAGACCTGGAGAGGAGGTTAATTTTGTAAGAGAAAGCCGACGAGAAGAGTAAGTCGACAATCATTAGGCTAACTAACGGCCCTGCTTTCGACTGACGGTGGAAAACACAGTTGGGAAACATCTTTGGCTAAAATTACTAAAACCATTCGCTACCGAACAAAAAGTTTGTTTCCCAGCAGTGGCTCGCCGGTCAAAAGGGCAGGAGGGGTTACCTGTAAACGAGGCTAGGTCATGCAGCTTTGGGCTGACCATCCCCCAAAAGTTTCCAAGTAAGAAAACCCGTTCCGTTACACTACAATTGTTGATTTTTTGACAACAATTTTTTTCCGGGTAGGTACACAACAATAAATTGAATATCTATTATTATTAATTATTTATTATTGCTTTTTTTTAAATTTATTATTCAGCATCCTTTTCTACACAAATACGTAAGTTATAAAAAAAATGGGGGTCATAGGGTGCTCGGTCCCCCATGAATAACTTTAAGATAAATGACGTCATTCTTGGGATTATGTAATATTTTGCTAATTACGTTAAAAGAATCTTTTAATATTTGTTATAATTTCGGAGATATTAATAAAAATTGAAAAATTGCTCAAACTTTGAAGGGAGGCAGAGCTCAAAATCGAGCGATTGGGCCGCTGAAAAAAATACGTGCTTCTTATTTTAAGGTATTCTTTCAGTCTGTGAAGGGTCATCGAAATCGGAATTTGTCACCAGCCGATGTTCCCTTGTAACTTCCGCGGCATTGAAGTTTTATAATAAGTTACCAAGCCATATCAAAGAAATAAGTAAATTAAACTTGTTTAAACAAGCGTGCAACCAATTACTCATTAATATACAGTGTGTTAAAAAAAGGTTGTCGGATATTTTACCCAATTATAGTACTGGTGGAAATAAACAAAAAATTCTTAGTCAACATGGGTCCGCAATTCAACTGTTTTTAACATATAGTCGATTGCATTTTTTAAAATAAAAAGAAAACATTTTTCGGTTTTGAGAATAGTTCCCTTTGTCAAACAACTGATTGTAACTTAAAATTAGTTCTGTCAGACATCTGTCCTCAGATTATTTATCATTTGCGTCATTTTTTTTTTGTTCTCAAATTATGGAATTTGTCACCAGCCGATGTTCCCTTGTAACTTCCGCGGCATTGAAGTTTTATAATAAGTTACCAAGCCATATCAAAGAAATAAGTAAATTAAACTTGTTTAAACAAGCGTGCAACCAATTACTCATTAATATACAGTGTGTTAAAAAAAGGTTGTCGGATATTTTAACCCAATTATAGTACTGGGTGGAAATAAACAAAAAAATTCTTAGTCAACATGGGTCGCAATTCAACTGTTTTTAACATATAGTCGATTGCATTTTTTAAAATAAAAAGAAAACATTTTTCGGTTTTGAGAATAGTTCCCTTTGTCAAACAACTGATTGTAACTTAAAATTAGTTCTGTCAGACATCTGTCCTCAGATTATTTATCATTTGCGTCATTTTTTTTTTGTTCTCAAATTATGGAATTTGTCACCAGCCGATGTTCCCTTGTAACTTCCGCGGCATTGAAGTTTTATAATAAGTTACCAAGCCATATCAAAGAAATAAGTAAATTAAACTTGTTTAAACAAGCGTGCAACCAATTACTCATTAATATACAGTGTGTTAAAAAAAGGTTGTCGGATATTTTACCCAATTATAGTACTGGTGGAAATAAACAAAAAATTCTTAGTCAACATGGGTCCGCAATTCAACTGTTTTTAACATATAGTCGATTGCATTTTTTAAAATAAAAAGAAAACATTTTCGGTTTGAGAATAGTTCCCTTTGTCAAACAACTGATTGTAACTTAAAATTAGTTCTGTCAGACATCTGTCCTCAGATTATTTATCATTTGCGTCATTTTTTTTTTGTTCTCAAATTATGCATAAGTACACAAATGCAGAAATGGCCGATACGCATTTTATGTACGGTCGTGCGAATGGTAATGCCACTGAAGCACGGCGTATATATGCGGAAGAATTTCCAAATCGGTTGTTACCCAGTGATAAGATTTTCTCAAGACTTCATATCCGGCTGTCCGAAACTGGTTCATCTAAAATTAATGGTGGTTCTGATAGACCTAGATCAGTTTCTTCTCCCGCAGTAGAATTAGATATTTTGAGACGGGTAGAAGACAACCCAAATATTAGCGCCCGAAGACTTGCCGCAGAACTGAACGTCAGTCATCCTCTCATTTGGAGAATTCTGCAGGAACAGCAGCTCCATCCCTACCACATTCAACGCGTGCAAGTTCTTGCTCCTCACGATTATGATGCACGTAGGGTTTTTTGTCATTGGGTTTTACGAAAGCTGACAGAAATTCCTAATTTTGCGACTCAGATTTTATTTAGTGACGAAACTGGGTTTACAAGAGACGAAATATTCAATTTTCATAATAATCACGTCTGGGCAGATGAAAATCCCCATGCTGTTGTTGAACTGCATCACCAAAACCGTTTTTCGCTAAATGTTTGGCTTGCTATTTTTGGAGACTGTTTAATTGGTCCAGTATTTCTCCCTAATCGTTTAACGGGACAAGAATACCTGGATTTTTTAAGAAATGAATTACTCGTTTTGTTGGAAGACGTGCCACTTTTTAACAGATTAAATATGTGGTTTATGCACGATGGAGCTCTTGGGCATTTTTCCATCGTAGTTAGAAATTTCTTAAATCAAGATTACAACGAGAGATGGATAGGACGGGGTGGACCAACTGCATGGCCTCCTAGGTCCCCTGACCTGACACCTCTAGACTTCATATGTTTGGGGGCATCTAAAACAATTAGTGTACGCACGATCTGTAAACAATTTGGAAGAACTCAGGCAACGAATCGTAAATTGTTGCGAGGAAATTCGGACGACTCCAGGAATTCTCGAAAGATTGCGTCGATCTTTCATAAGAAGGTGTGAAGCGTGCTTAGAAATGAACGGTGGACATGTAGAACAATTTCTTTAGTTTTACTTTAAATAAATATTTGTTTAATTTACATTGCGATCAGAATTTCTTTGAAAATTTTTATCCTACTTAAACAATATGCAATCGACTATATGTCAAAAACAGTTGAATTGCGGACCCATGTTGACTAAGACTTTTTTGTTTATTTCCACCAGTACTACAATTGGGTAAAATATCCGACAACCTTTTTTTAACACACTGTAGAGCCTTACTCCTTGCAGGAATATTTTGCGCACATTTAATAGTGTTTATTAAATTAATTACCTAGTTCACACTTATTGTATTTATAATTATTTATTTTTCTTGTCTTCCTTATTTTGAATTTGATTATTTAATTAATGTAACTAATTTAACATTTGGTTTGTTTTCTTTTCTGCTTTTTTATTTGTAATTTTTTTCATTTGTTATCAGCAAAGCAATAAAGATTATTAATAATATTCTATTCTATTCTATTCATTAAAAGAACAACAGATTTTCTAATATGAATTAATACCATTCACTAATAATCAATATAATAGTTGACAAAAATACTCCAAACTGTGGTACTGGTAATGCTGCAAACTTCTCCTAGACTCCTCACCACAAACTGCAACTAAACTGGACGTACGTTTCGATGGCAAAGCTATCATCAGTTCAGTGTTTCTGCTGATGATGATAGCTTTGCAATAGAAACGTAAGTCCAGTTTAGTGCAGTTTGTGGTAAGGGGTATAGGAGAAATTTGCAATATAATAGTTCTAAAATAACAAAATAAGAAAACAGAACCACGTGTGGCCGAACATCATGTCATTTCTGCCTACGTCTGACTTGAACTAGAACATTCTAAGTTAACGCATGCGCGGCTTGCTTATTTCCTTATCACTTGAAAATTACTATGTGTTTAGACTGTAATTTTCTAAATTCTAAGAAATTTTAAGATTTTCCCTAAAGATATTCATACTTTTCTTGATAATATTATTAATGTTACAGATTTTTTTTAAGAAATAAAAACTTTTCTGTAATATTGGCGTAAAATACTTGCATTATGGGAAAATTTTTAACATTTCGACATTTTCTTTAAGTTTCTGTACATTTACCGCCATTCAGTGCGGAAAATTATCAAAATAAGTGATTTTTAGCAAGAAAAATTACCTAAATTTCTTAGTGTGTAGTCTTACCCTATTCCCCGTTTTTGGGTAATCTTTTCGATCCATTGTAAGTATTCCGATACTCTCGTATACAGAGCGAAGTCCAGAAGTTTTCTTGAATCAAAGAGCGGTACCAAATAAGATATCCCTCGAACGTAAAATGAGGATGAGGAAGCGTCTCTGAAAAATAAGCTGCCACGGATGCATCCGAAACAATAACTTGTATCTAAAAGAAAGCGTATAAAGAAATGCTTTTGCCCAGGCTACAATGAAAGAAATACGGATAATCTGTAATCATAACTAGTGTAGTTAGTGCACGGTAGTGATGGGGCAATCGGATCCAAAAAGTATTCAATAAGCGTAAACGGATATGTAGTCACTACGCTAAGAAAAATCGGAACTTTTTCTTAACGATTCTGATTCCTTTGCTAAACGATTCAAGTATCAGTTCATACAGATACCGATTCTTTTTAGTCGATAAGGAAAAAGAATCGTTAAGCAAATTGTAGTCGATAAGGAAAAAGAATCGTTAAGCAAAATGTAGCCGATAAGGAAAAATATTCGTTAAGCATCACATAGTCGAGCCGATGTTTGTATATGTAGACACCGAGGCCGAGGCGAGCATATTTCCGGCATATTTCTTTCGATTTTTTTGCGATTTCTTATACGCTAGCTGCATAATATTTGTATAGAATTGTCTTAATACACACGCATACGTTATTTTAGTGGAACTAGAATTACATTATCATTGGTTTAATATGATTTAGGTAAATTTTAGTGGTGGTGCATTTGCATAATAAATACAAGTATTTTTTTTTGTTTAGTTACGAAATACATAATAAAATAATCGAAGTAATATTAATGTATGCTAATAAACTAACTTTTGTTGTTTCTTTTATAGAGAACCACATTCGCGTCGGTTTATATACGAAAAGTGGTAACATATTTTCAATTTTTTTTTGTTAAGGTTATACAGGTTCAGAAGGACCACATTTCAAAATTATTTTGAAGTATACAGGGTTGACTCAAAGAAAAGTTACACACCAAAGTTGTAAAAAAACACCATTTATTATGACATATTGACTATGAGACTAAATAAAGATGTTAGGTTTCTTATGCCTAACTCGACTCTTTTACGAGATAATTAACTATTCTTCAAAATGTAGATCAAAATTTAAGAGACATGCCTGCTAGATATTTTAAACTGTATTTATTTTTTAACTAAAGCATTAAACTTGATAATAAAATGAAAGTAATGCAAAAATATACAGGGTGAACAGATACATACTTTAATTTTCTCTGTCTTTAAAGGCAAGTAGGTTTCTTATTGTAAATGGAACACCCTATATTTATTATCTGATTTAGATTCTAATTTTAACGGTCTTTAAGATTGTATTAATGTTTCCTATACCTACCTCTTGTAGTTTCTTAGTAATTTAGAATTTTCTATTTCAAATATTAATTCCTATCCATTCTTTTTTCAAAAGTAGACTTAGACAAAAGTGTCGCTATTATTCATTATACAAAAAGTTACTTGCATTTAAAGATAGCGAGAATTAAAAGTATGTTTTGTTCACCCTGTATATTTTTTTGCATTGCTTTTATTTTATTATCAAGTCTAATGCTTTAGTTAAAAAATAAATATAGTTTAAAATATCTAGCTTAAATATGCATGACAGGCGTGCCTCTTAAATGTCGAATACAACGAGATGTTTATTTTGTTTTCATGCACGTGTGCGATAATGATTTTTTGCGGTTTATAGTAACTTATTATAGTTATTCCGTAACGGCTTTTAAAAAAGCATATAGAAAATATCAATATTATACTTGTATTTTATTTGCCGCTTTCCCATTAAGAAATATATTTTAGTTTGCCCTGCTGATAAGACATAGAAATTTCAAATTACCTGTATATGTCCGTGAGTTTTAACAAAAAACAGGGTTTCGTATTATGTATATACTCTTTTATAGTAAAGACTTCGGTGTTTTGTTCGGCGTTTTTGTTTGATATTTCACATTGTAGGAAATTACGAATATGAACACTTTTTTGTTTGTTTTATTTTTTCTTCATTATCCAAAGCGGTGTAATTTCAATGAAAAAAAGCAAATGTCTTAAAAAGAACTGGGTTTGTAAATACAGGACTCCACTAATTGCTTTTCATAATAAATGTGTAGTTTATCAACCTGATTAAGCCATCCCTTATAAAAGAAAAAAAAAAAGATGTTAGGTGTAAATGCAACTATCCTTTATCCTTATTTATCAAGCAGAAAACAGAAATTCCCAAATCTCTGTCTTTTTTTTCATTTTTATGTTACTTTCTTTAACAGACTAAACGGGAAATTTTATTAGCATACAGTAATATTACTTCGATTATTTTATTATGTATTTCGTAACTAAACAAAAAGAATACTTGTATTTATTATGGAAATGCACCACCACTAAAATTTACTTAAATCATATTAAACCAATGATAATGTAATTCTAGTTCCACTAAAATAACGTATGCGTGTGTCTTAAGACAATTCTATACAAATATTATGCAACTAGCGTATAAGAAATCGCAAAAAAATCAAAAGAAATATGCCGCAAATTTGCTCGCCTCGGCCTCGGTGTCTACATATACATACATCGGCTCGACTATGTGATGCTTAACGAATATTTTTCCTTATCGACTACATTTTGCTTAACGATTCTTTTTCCTTATCGACTAAAAAGAATCGGTATCTGTATGAACCGATATTTGAATCGTTTAGCAAAAGAATCAGAATCGTTAAGAAAAAGTTCCGATTTTTCTTAGCGTAGTGACTACATATCCCGTTTACGCTTATTGAATACTTTTTGGATCCGATTGCCCCATCACTAGTACACGGTACAAATAACACGGTATACTCGTTTTGAATCTCAAATTCGTCAAGGCCGGTCAGATGACGTCACTACGGAACATATCAAAAACAATAAAATACATGTATGGTAAATGGTAAAATGTTAAAATCTAAATTATTCACAACTGCCAATTAATGTAATTCAAATGCAGCTTTCCTTTAGAGAGCCTGTTTAAGTTGAAGTTTACTTTTTTTTATCTTGTCGCCATCTAGTAGCGCTCGTGTTTATTTCTACAATTTTAGCAAATTTCGTATGTGTTTACAAAGTATTTTCGTGGTTTTTCCATATATCTACCTATATAACTTTTTGTAAAACCAGCAAAACGATTTCTAGATTTGTTTAAATAATAAGTAATAAATTCTTTAATATGGAAAAACTCGTAGGTATATACATACTCGTGAGGCAATCTAAAAAAAATACTTCATGCACAGGTACTTCATTCATCTAGATATATGTTCCGTCGCACAAATATTTATTGTGATAATGAATGAAATACAGACGGACCTGCTACAACGCGCCTTCTTATAACGCGGACTCGAAGTTACGCGCATAATTGTTTGGCACCATACCTTTAGTTATGCGTAGGATGATTCATAGATACGCGTTTACCTCATGCTCATATACGTACTGCTGTGTACTGATGGTACAAGCATAAATGTAAAATGAAATTGAAAATGACAAAAGAATAATTTAGCTAGCTCAGAGTATAAAAAAAAAAGGCGCAAGAGAACTAATAACCTCAAGGTTATTTTCAGAATTGAAATATTCATGAAAAATAAAACGTGGGCGTAAGTAATCAAAAATAAAAGAACTGAACTCTTGAATGACATTAACAATCATTAAATTTTTATTTTTATAAAAAAAAGAAGAAAAAAAACATTTATTACAAATTGCAGTAAAAAAATAAATCATGGACTTAAGGTCCTGGACGAAATAAAAAACTGCAGGAATCTACAATTAACAAGGACAATGCAAATCCTTTATCAAACAAAATGGTAGATTTGTTCTAGAAGAAAATCCAAATCGCACAAAAAATCCACGTGGTCTAAAAAAATTACAACACACAAAAATTAATTTAAACGTGGACAAACAAATGTAATAATATTAAATTGAAATATATTTACAAGCTCAAAGCTTCTTTTCACCTAATCCGAGGCGATTAAATACTCAAAACTAAATAGAAAACTACGAAACGGAAAATTAAACTCTTAAAACTAAAAACACAATTTCTTCTAAAGCAAATTACAATAATTACTGATCTTATATCCAAAATGTGCACAATTAAACACAACAGCAATAATTAATTATAAGAGTTCCTTGAAAGCTGATAAAATTCAATTAAACCGAACTACATTTTAAAATAAAAATGAATTTACCAAAAATGGCATCAAAGAAAATAAACAACTTCTACTTACGAAAACTTTCAACGAACTAGGGTAAACGGTACAGTTATTAGCCAGTTAAGAATATCAAGACATTTAAAAATCGGTAAATTCGTTAAAAACGCTAAGAAACTAAAATAAGTGCTACCTGTCATTGTATCTGCTGTTGCTAAATTTTCCCTTACGCTACGAGCATTTTTGAACGTAAGTGTAAATGAGAAAAAATAAAATGCAACAGAAAGCAAAATTGTATAGTTATGAGGTACTATCTCTCCTATCTCACTTTGAGTTTCATTCTCAAAAACCTCCTCCTAAGTCTGCAAATGCTCTGCCTATATCTGTTCATCTGCCTGGACCAAACTGCTGTCTAAACCCACCTCTAAGTCAGAAGAAGTATGTATATTGGCTATATTTTTTTGACAAACTGTTTTCTTCTGATTAGTGTTGCTATTAAAATACTTCCATAGTCGGTATAGAGTGAAGAAATGTTCGTCTCCGTTGTCATTAACCGCATTTTCTATTTGTTCAAATAATTCAACTTTTTCTTTTCCCACAATCCTAAGAAATGTTAAATAATCCATGGTGGGATTAAAATCAGTCTCGTTATTCTCATCTCCGGTAACATGTTTTGAGCCACCAAGGCATTTACTGTAATCTACAGCGTTTGCATTAAATGGGTAAAGCCCACATGCCTTAAAACCATTGTGAAGCGTTTCTGGTTTCACACTTGACTTGACAACTTTTTTTAAGAGTGGTGTGAAAGTCATTTTGGCTATAGCTTCACCTGGATGTTCAGCATGCCATTCCCTCACTGTTTTTTGCCAACACATTTTGATGGGTCGAAAAACTGCAACATCTGCTGGCTGTAAAATTCGGGTAGCATTTGGATATAATGTTCTTAGTTCAATGCCTAATTTTCCACACAGGACACTTAATTGGTAGGTGAGGTGAGACTTATAACCGTCAATAAATAATATGACCGGTAGTTCTACACCTTCTTTGAGTAAATAAGGTGGAAGACATTAGCAATATATTCGTAAAAAGTCTGTGCAGACATCCACCCATTATCACTGCGACCGATTCCCCAGTCGTCTGGGATAGATGCTGAAATTTTCTTAGGTATTCTTTTGTAAGGAAAATTACCATTGGGCTACAAACTTTTCCTATTTTTCTGAGCAAGTTCTGTGATCCATTTTACTATAGTATTTTCTTCTTCTTCTGTCAATACTGGAGATGGTCCAAAAGTGCTTTTGCATTCAGGATTTTTCAATTTGAATTGTAAGGTGGCTCGTGGTATGCCGTATTTCTTTACAATGCCTGTGTGAACCTTGCCCATTTTGAAATTCGCGCAAAGCTCTCATCGGTCTTGTAGGACTGTACGTTGGAGCTTTTGGCATGGTAATACTGTATAGAGAGAATACATACTTATTTTACTTTTATCTTTCATATCTTAAAATTAAGTTTATAGTAACTGGACACCTTTTTACGATAGTTGTTGGCCCATGGCCAATAACTGCATAGGAGGATAATAAAAACAGTTAGCTCAATAGGTATCCTTTACATTATCAAGCCGATCGTATGGAACAGAAAAATAAAGAAATTAAGAAATGGCGGAAAACATAGTTATTGGCCGGGGTGGCCAATAAATATATTTTTCAGATTATCTAACCAGTTATTGGCCACTTACACTGGTCAACAGTGAAATTGCTTCTTAGGTGAAAGTACCCAATCCCGAATGAATTCAACGTGCTGAACACGAATATCACATTGAAAAAAGTTGATTGGCTCACGTTCCAGAGATATTGACGTTTTGTCCATTGTATAGATGCTATTGCATAATGTAATGCAATTTAGTGAGAAATTACGAAATTTTGCGTCATATTGCATCACCCCTTCATGCAAAGAAGTTAATGCAGCATTTGCTGTAAGTTTCCATTGAGAGTGTTGCGAAATTGATTGCGCAATATCAAGCAATAGCTAATTATAGTTTATTTATAAATGGCCGACGTGACAATTAACTCGTGCAATGTCCGTTCATTCGCGCATATTTTTCGAAGCTCTAGCATACACAAGTGATTGCTATAGTGTAAAGTAACTAAACAGTAGCAATGCCTCGTAACTGTGTTAATAGTGCAAATAACTTCTGTTATATTTGCGGAGAAGTGACATTTGCTGCACAGAAAAAGAACATCAGTGCAACAGTTAAGAAAGCGTATCATTTGTATTTTGGTTGCAAGATAGGCGACCAGAACAAAGACTGGGCCCCACACGTATGCCGCCGCACTTGTGCCATAAATCTTTCACAGTGGCTTAATGGCAAAAGAAAGGCAATGCCATTTGCTGTGCCCATGATTTGGAGGGAGCCCCACCAATCACGTTGACGACTGTTATTTCTGTATGGTACCACCAGCTTGGTGGTGCTGGAGGCATCACCAAGAAGAAGAAATGGACAGTTGAATACCCTAACATACCATCTGCTCTGCGACCTGTGTCTCATGGCGAAGGACTCCCAATTCCAGAACCTCCTACAGGTTTTTCTATCAGTTCAGACGATGAGGATGGCCATGCGTCGGCAAGTTCTCCTCAACGTGACAGTAAGGATGATAACTTTTCGTGCTTTGACGAAACATCTGCACCACATAAAATTACCCAGGATGAAATGAACGATCTTGTTCGCGATTTGGATCTGTCGAAAAGCAAAGCGGAGATACTGGCCTCAAAATTTCGACAGTGGAATCTTCTGGAACAGAATGTCCGAGTGACTTCATTTCGCACTAGCCATCAGCTCTTCGAATCTTTCTTTAAGAAAGAAGAAAGCCTTGTGTTCTGCTGCGATAGTGATGGTCTACTACAAGCTCTCGGTATTGCACATGATCCCCACGAATGGCGGCTGTTTATAGACGCTTCAAAACTGAGCCTAAAGGCGGTTTTGTTGAATAATGGGAACCAGCTTCCATCCATACCTATTGCACATGCGGTCTACATGAAGGAGACTTACGGCAATCTAAAGCAGCTACTGGAGACGATTAACTACAGCAAGTATGGCTGGCAGATATGTTCTGACCTGAAGGTAGTATCTCTGTTGATGGGTTTGCAGTAGGGATATACAAAGTACTGCTGTTTTCTTTGTCTGTGGGACAGCAGAGCAATCGATTTGCACTACATCAAGAAAGACTGGCCTCCGAGAGCATTTTTTAAGCCTGGAGAAACAAATGTACAGCACCCACCATTGGCACAGCCACACAAAATCATCATTCCTCCTTTACACATCAAGCTCGGTCTTGTCAAAAACTTGGTAAAAGCCATGGATAAGAATGGACCAGCATTCAAGTACCTGCATGAAAAATTCCCTCGACTCAGTGAAGCCAAAATTAAAGAGGGCATCTTTATGGGGCTTCAAATTAGACAGCTCTTCCGAGACCCCAAGTTTGAGGAACTTCTTCAAGGTAAAGAAAAACAGGTTTGGGATGCATTCTATCAAGTGGCAGCAAACTTCCTGGGGAATGACAAGGCAGAAAATTACAAGTGTCTGGTTGAGGATATGTTGGCTTTGTTTCATGAATTCGGCTGCAATATGTCCTTAAAGATCCACTTTCTTGATTCCCACTTAGATTTCTTTCCTGATAACTGCGGGCAGGTCAGCGATGAGCACGCGAACGCTTTCATCAGGACATTGCCACCATGGAGCAACGGTACCAAGGCAAATGGTCTACGTCAATGCTAGCTGACTATTGTTGGACAATCAGTAGAGATGCTCCACAAGTCCACTACAAACGGCAGGCCAAAAGAAGTCGAAAGCCAGAAGCAGACTAATGTTTTCTTACCATGTATTATAATATTGACATAAGTACACTTTTTTCTGAAATATGCGTACATTTTACAGAAAACCCGTAGCCAATTCAGCTTTTTCTTAGTCATTTTCGTGTTCAGCACATTGAATTCATTAAGAAATGACTATTTTCAGCTTGGAAGCATGAACTTTTCGAAAATTTGTTGCCCAGTGTTACCTAAATACTATTCCATTTGTAAAAGATGCCATAATAATATTAGCAAATGATTTTCCAAAGCTCAAACTTACCTAAAAGCCGGAAACAAAGTTGAAAATTTCACTTGTTAACTTGTTATAAAAAGAAAAGTGATCCAGTGATCTTAGCAAAATTTTAAGTTTTACCACATTAAACGTACACCTGTCAAATAGTCGATGCAGTTTAAAGTTGTGCTGCCCTCTAGGAATTAAAGAAGCACTTATTCGAAAATGGAACCCTGTAAGTCCAATTTGATCTAAGAGCGACTAGAATGTGATTTCAAATAATCTTAATATTGGGGTTTACGTCCATTCTGGCCAATTACTGTCTACTGCTAATTACTATACCGTTTACCCTACCTTTTAAGAGGCCCTACATCGCATACATATATAAAATTATCTGCGTGCACTCGCAGCGTATAAAATGCAAAGAAAATTCTCTTGAATAAAACAATGAACTATATACACTACTGGTAAAAGCAAAATGTACAACAGACTGAATTTAAAAAAACAACTGAACAATTAAATACTTAAACTCATCAAACAAATCTATTAACAAAATCTTACTTAAAAATAAAATATTAACTTCTGGGAGAATTTGCCCGACGCATCGACAAAGATTGATCTCTAATAATAACATAACACCGAATTTATAACCCCCGGGGTGCCAATCCACAGCAGTACGCATATACAGGGTGTGCCACCAAACTGGTACATTAGATTTTTTTTGAACTTCTAGCAGAAATTTGATTTTGAAACTTGCATTGTAGACATGGCATACTGTGATCTATTTAAGGAAAATGTTTTCAACTTTATTGCCAGATGATGGTTTGAAAAACCGAAACATGTCGCAATAAATATAATAAAGTAAAAAGGATTGGAACACGAATTTGCCTTTGTTTAATTTCAATATCAACATACATTACACCAATCCCCTGGGACACTATAGACTAACATCAATTATGCTTGGGGAACAATCACACAAACCAATTTAAATAAAGTTTGGAAGAATAGTTGGCCAGAAGTTATTCTAGATAGTGAAAATATTACCGAAAACATTAATACAGTAATATTGTTGAGTTGGCGCAAAAAGCAGGATATTCGGAAATTGTTGCAAATGATATCAACAGCCTTCTTTTAAGCGACAATCGAGAATTATCGACTGAAGATTTAATAGAGATGTTGCAAAAAAAAAAATAATGACACTGATGAAATTGCTTCCGAGGAACCGCCGAAAGAAATCTCAATAACGAGGTTGAAAGGATGTTTGGCAACGGCGAAAAATTTAACGAAGATACTGATTGATATGGACCCAAATTTTGAAAGAAGTAGTACGTTTGCAAGAAAGTTAGAGGAACTACTGTTTCCATATAAAGTTATAATGGAAGAAAGAAAGATGCAAGCTAAACAGCCAACTATAGATATTTTTTCAAAAGGATATCATTAAATAAAGACGTTTAAATATATACATAGATTACAATATTTATGTTTGAAAATATATACAGTGAAATTCCCCTTCGCGGACACCCCTCTTACACGGACACCTCCCTTAAACGGACAGTTTCTCATGGTCCCGACCGGCTCTCATATAATTTCCATTGTATTAACTCTTTCTTGGACGGACATTCTCTTGAACGGATGCGGACACGAGAAAATGTTCTCTTAACCGGACAAAAAATAAAATAAAAAGAAACGCCTCATCTTATTTTTTTATCGAAAGTATTGCTATTGCATTTCTCAATCGCGCCGCGCCAATTTCGCTGGGACTTCCCCGAGTAAACCGGAGATTTACAGACTTTAATCTTTCGGTACAAACGCAGCCTATGTCGCGCATTTCTGCCTGGCGTGAATTAGGGACTTCCCCAAGTTGGTCGGGGATTTACCGTTCTTATTCTTTGGGTGCACGCCTTCGATTGAATCTGCATTCAATATTAGTCTGACGTCTATGCGGAAAAGACACAGTGGGCGACACATTCATTGTAGAAATGGCTCCAAATAGAAAAATTCTCACGCTTAAACAAAAATTGAGATTGTTGAAGTTTACAATAAAGAGAAATTAAGTGTAAGGAACTTATCCAAGCGTTTTAATATTGGAAAAACACAAGCTGCAGATATAATTAAACATAAAGAAATCCTTCTAAACAAATGGATGTCGAACAGCAATTTGAATGAAAAAAGAAGCTTTTTGACGGGTGATGGTACTAAAATTGACAAATTGTGTTATGATTGGTTTACAGCAGCTCGCCATAAGGGGATTCCTTTAACAGGTATGCATATGATTTTTTTAGATAAGGTTTTCTTGTATTAATGCGTTGATTTTCTTTTCATATTAAATTATAAAATATGTATGTAAATAAAAAGAGTGAGATTACCAATAGGTTTGTCGTGACAAAAACGCAAAAAACTTATTTTTTTTAGGTCCGCTAATACAATGTAAAGCAAGAGAAATAGCCGCTTCTTTGGGACATTCTACATTCAGTGCTTCTTCTGGTTGGCTCAATAAATTTAGAATCCGTCACAATATAAGTTTTAAAGCGATTTCGGGAGAAGGAGCTTCGGTTAATGCTGAAGATGTTTCATCGTTTTTAAAAAAATGTCCTTCTTTGATTAAGGGATATTCACCGAGATATATCTATAATGCCGACGAGACAGGCCTGTATTTTTGGGCTCTACCCGACGAAACGCTCACATTATAGAAGGAAAAATGTATTGGGGGTAAGTATCTCAAAGAGAGGTTTACAATTTTGCATTGTGCAAATATGGCGGGTGAAAAAGAAAAACTCCTAATCATTGGTAAGGCAGCTAAACCCAGGGCTTTTAAAAACATTAACATAAATAACCTGCCTGTAACTTGTAAATACAATAAGAAAGCTTGGATGACACGACAAATTATGACAGAGTGGTTGCAAGACCTAGATTGGAAAATGGCTAAAGAAAAAAGAAACATTTTGTTATTTTTAGACAATGCGGGATCTCATCCGAAAGACGTTCGCTTAAATAATATAAAAATATTATTTTTACCCCCTAATTGTACATCAGCTTGTCAACCACTTGACCAGGGGATTATAAAGAATTTTAAAACTTATTACCGAAGTCTAATACTCTGTTAGTAAACATTGAAACTGCTGGTACAGCTTTTGAGTTAATAAAGAAAATTACACCACTGGATGCAGTTTATTTGGCAAAAACCGCTTGGGACCAAGTAACCAAAAAGACAGTTCAAAATTGCTTCCGCAAAGCAGGATTTAATCATGCAAATATGCAAAGTGAAGACCAGTTCACTGAGGCTGATATATCTGGCCTAGAAGATGATTTGCCTCTTAGTGTACTTTCAGATATCCTCCAAAATAAGAATTTATTGAAATTGACGGATAATGAAAACCTTAATGATTTTTTGAACGTAGATGAAGATGTGTATGTTGAAGATCCAGATTCAGAACAAGAAATTACAAATCCAGTTGAAATACAAGAACTTTCGGAAGATTCTGATGTCGATGAGGTTCCAGTGCCAACAGAAGCTATCCCAAATTATGATAAAGCTATTACCCTGACCAAGCAGCTCAAAAGTTTTGTCGAAAATCACGGAGATATAGAGTCTTTGGAGCTTCTTTCTAAATTAGAAATACGATTTTAAGACGCCATTTTAAAGAAAAAAGAGAAGACAAACAATAATATATGAATTTTTGCGTCCTTAAAGTGACTATTCATTTCACTGTTTTGTATTACATACTACATCTATGTATCTATGTACATATTATATTATACTTTGTATATATCTAAAGGAAATAAACTTTTTTTTCTTAAGTTTAAAGTTTCTTATTTATTTTAAAAACATTTATATACATATACGATTTAAATGTCCCAGTTTCTTTAATATATTCATTTTTCGTTAAAACACGATTTTTGTTGTATCTACTACATATTTCTTTTCTGCGGACACCCCTCCTGAACGGACATCTTCAGTTGGTCCCGTTGGTGTCCGTTCAAGGGAGATTTCACTGCATTTGTTTTCTAGTGAAATAAATTATATTCTTTACTGTCGTTTTTTACCTAATTAATTTTCACACAACATTTTTCTTTTATCACGTATTAGTGAAGAACAATATTAATTGCTGCATCAAAACGGCCCAAAAGAATATGTATGCTACAACGAGTGTTTCCATTATGCGCTTTTTTTTGGTCCCACCTTGCGCGTTATAGCAGGCTAACCTGTACACTGCTTGAAGCCGTGTTACGATTGGATCTACTGCAAATGTTGGTAAAAGTTTCGTGTCTACTTAGTCTTCTTTACAGTTGCCTCCCTTTATAAAGCATTTAAAATATTTCAATTTGTTAGCTATAATTATCAAACACGTTTCTAAATCAAATTACTAAAAAAAAATTGCTTTTAGTTAGAGATTATGTTTCTGTTTCAAGAAAAACTGAATAATTTGAAATACCTATTAATTATTTATTTTTTTTATTATACATTTTTACTCTACAATTAAATAAATAGTTGAATCATTGAAAATTTTTATTTTTGACTTGTATTTTAGAAAGCAGAAACAAATGTTGCACTACTATTGTTTCATTCCCTTAGGATAAATTGTTGTAATGCTTTGTATATTAATTATTTAGAATTATAATATAACGCTTTCTTTGATATGTGTGTGCCAGCGATCATTTTTTTTTATTTCAAAATTACTAGAATATTTAAAGTTAGTGTTTATATTAAAACATAAATGCTTATTTGGTAATAAATAAATACACACTTGATGTTGTCTAGTTAAAATCTCAGTACACTCCTTCTTTTTAACAGCTGTAACAAAAAAAATACAGCAACATAGTAGTCGCCTAGCGTACGAAAGAATAATGCTATTAGTTTAGTCTCATGAAAGCAATGTAGAAGACTTACTTCACGCACAAACAGTAGGTTTCATTCACCTAGATACAAGTTCACTCACATGACTGAAGGATTATATTCCTTGAATATGGGCACGTGAAGGTATTAAATTCATGGAATTTTCATCATTCCCGTGGTGAATGAAATGCACTGCTTGAAACTGTATTATGAACATTCTGCCGTGAATGATGGTGAGTTTCACTAAACTAGTGTGCAGGTTTCTCACCGCTTCTATCGTCCGACTAGTGAATTGATTATACAACAATAGGTACGCTAAGAGGAACTTTATGCCAATAATCGTCCAAAGGTAACTAGATGTTGCTCAAGTTTATTTTTATTCTTAAATTTCGTGGTATTAGCGAATAAATAAATATAATAATAAATACATATCAAATTCATTTAATTCATTTTATATTTAGTAACCGAGATTGCTCAAATTTTTAAATATTGGATTTGAGAGCATTGATTCAAGTCGATTCATTGTTGGTTATAGTGATTTTCTTGTTTTTAAATTTTATTGGTATTAGTAAGAAGTATAGCTATTTCCTAGATACTATTAATTAATTTTCAAATCTTACTTTCGCCTTTGTAGCCAGCGCAAATGCTTTCGGTCGTATAATACGTCTGGTAGAAATCGGGATCCATTAATTGCTTACATTTTTCCAAAGATACTAATGGCACAATTAGTCTCCTCAAATTTGGTGAATCTTTGTTCCAGCCGAGAATCTATGACAAACAATATGTTATATGATCGCCAGAGAAAGACTCGTACATCTTGCGACTCACAAGGGAACACCGGCGGGTGTCCCCCTCCGATTTCGATGAAACTTAACAGATCGAAAGAGTACCTTAAAATAAGAGACACGTATTTTTTTTTATCGGCATATCCGCACGATTTCGGGGTACAGCCCCCTCCAAAGTTTGGACGATTTTTCAATTTTTGCAAATATTTCCTAAATTATAACAGATATTAAATTTTCTTCTTAACATAATTTGCAGCATATTGCATGGCCCTAAGGGTAGCGTCGTCCGTATTCGCAAAAAGTTAATAACGGGGGACGGGGTACCCCATACCCCCCATTTTTCTTACATTTTTTCTTTTTCTTATTATCAAAAGAAGCCGATTTTACATAGAATACGATGATGTATAACAAGTTTAGAAAATTAATAATTATAAAAATAGAAAAATAATAATAAAGCTTCAAAATTAATAAACTTGTCTATTGATATAAATCAAATCAACTATAACAGAAATAAGTTTTTATCCCTAACATATTTTCCAGCATAATACATGGTTTCAAGGTAGATATCTTCATAAAAAGCTAATAACGGGGGACGGGGTACCCCATACTCCCGAATTTTTTTAATAATAAGTTTATTCATTATTCATCAAAAAAAGATGGCTTTTACATAGAAAACAATGGTAATAAATTTGGAGGATTAATAATAAAAATAATTGTAATAATAATAATATAGTACATTAACAACAATTATTTGTTATCGTTACTCTGCTGCTCTCCTTACTTAAATATTTCTTAATTTAGAATTGTATCTACTCGACAAGCTATGGGCAAACCTTTCTATGCCTACTAACTTGTACTATATACTATACGAAACTTTTATGGGTGGTAGCAATATAAATCGTTTTATCAACTGCAGTTAGTGACTGCGTTTTATATATTTCTTTAATAAAATGTTATTCATTCTTAGAATACCATAATCCTTTAGTGCGTATATATGAACAAATTTGCTACACAGGACGAAGGATTAAATAATACATACATATATATTTTTTAATTTATTTCAAGTTTTTCGTGCAATGTAGGTGCACAATGTAAGTATTCAATGGAGCATAAATATAACTAATGTGTTTGTAACGATTATAACATTTCAATTCGAATTTCGGAAACAATAGAATAGAATTAGAAAAACATTATAATGCTTATAAATGTTAAATACATGACATACTGTAATGCGATTATTGGTATATATGTATTGCAATAGCGAACAAGATTAATATACATACAGTAATTAAGCTATGTAAGTATTGCAGTAGCGATAGTCTGTGTAAAAGTGTTTAGATTTTGTTTGCACCATGAACACCGCACAATAGCTGGTTTATTGCAAATACTACACAATGGTGTAACTGCGCATCTTTGTTAAAACAAAACTCTACAGGATTTTTAAAGGGCCCTAGGTCTTTCCTCAACGTATCCACTCTTATACCACGAGTACTTGAATACGTCGAAAAATCTTGGGGAAGAAAACTGATTATGGGTTAGGGATTGCAACTTAATAATATTATTTCCGCCATTGTGCGAAACTATAGGTACTGACCTACACTGCACGAAAAACAACTTCTAATGTTCTCATTTGGAATACTCGTCTTATATACCTATTTCCTAAATGCAGACGTAACCACTTAAACGTTCGTGATTAATTACTATGCATTCGGGGATTTATTTTTATCTATATAATAATATGATTAATCACCAGATCCCTTATCGCGTTAAAATTTATAATGCAAATTACCAATTATATCTGAAGTGACTTAATAATTAATTAAACTCACGTATGCGTAGATAAGTGCATATCAAATTCATCACAATAGACACGTACATATATTTATTTTGAGTTATTATTACTATTATTAATTTTCTAAATTTATTATACATCACCGTTTTCTATGTAAAAGTGATCTTTTTTTGATGAATAATGAATAAACTTATTATTAAAAAATGCGGGGGTATGGGGTACCCCGTCCCCCGTTATTAGTTTTTTATGAAGATATCTACCTTGAGACCATGTATTATGCTGGAAATTATGTTAAGGATAAAAACTTATTTCTGTTATAGTTCCTTTGATTTATTTATATCAATAGACAAGTTTATTAATTTTGAAGCATTATTATTTTTCTATTTTTACAATTATTAATTTTCTAAACTTGTTATACATCATCGTATTCTATGTAAAATCGGCCTTCTTTTGATGAATAAGAACAAGAAAAAATGTAAAAAAAATCGGGGGTTCGGGGTACCCCGTCCCCCTTTATTAACTTTTTGCGAATACGGACGACCCCAGCCTTAGGGCCATGCAATATGCTACAAATTATGTTAAGAAGAAAATTTAATATCTGTTATAATTTAGGAAATATTTGCAAAAATTGAAAAATCGTCCAAACTTTGGAGGGGGTTGTACCCCAAAATCGTGCGGATACGCCGATAAAAAAAAATGCGTGTCTCTTATTTTGAGGTACTCTTTCGATCTGTTTAGTTTCATCGAAATCGGAGGGGGACACCCGCCGGTGTTCCCTTGTCAGTCGATAGGCTTTTATATACAGCGTGTGTGTAAAAAATTGCGCACCGTATGGGACATTTCATTGTTATGGGCTTTCAGAAAATATTAATGACGCAGAAAATTTGAGCACCTTTTACAATTAACTTGAGACCCATCAAATGCAATTTATCTTCTACCGCATATAGGGTAGGTATTTAAAAGTGAAAGATTAGATTAGATTAGGATTGGGGTCGCCTACACACAGAGAAGTAATTTCTACAATCAAGTGTGAATTTCTCAACTGAAGTACCTCTCGTTCTTATATATAAGCAAATGAATAATTTCTTGGACGAAGAAAATTATTTTCTCAATATCCCAAGAAATTAATTCCTTGTTTGAAGAAATTTAATATCCTTAGACAAAGGAAAGCTGGTTACTTGAAACAAATAAAAAAAAAACTGGTTCCAAGAATATTATGTATTTAATTCGAACTTATGAGAACTTTGAATTGAGAAAAAATAAATTTGATATAAACCAGGCATCTCCTTAAAATAAATGCAAAGCGAGCTTAATATTAGTTGGTCGTTTTCTAGTGCTAAACATCTAATACCTTTAAATCAAACGTTTTATTAAACATGAAAACGGTACTTACTTGAACTTAAGGATTCCTTTCTTTAAATCAAGAAACAAAAATGGTGTTTTTATTCTTAAGATTATCGCACATTAGCCCGTCGCAGCACGGCACGGTGCGCCCCATCACAAAACCAATAGCATTGCGCTGAGCTATGTGTGCTGGTTTAAGGCGCGGGGCCACTGCACGCGAAGCGAAGCTAACCTCAGCGAGGCTATTTTCCTTGAAAATTAGTTCCCATGTAATCTTACGTGGACGCGGCAACTAAAGTTAAGCGAAGCGAAGTTAGGCTAGCGAAGATGCGCGTATAATTACATGGGAGCAAATTTTCAAGGAAATTAGTTTCGCTGAGCTTAGCTTCGCTTCGCGTGCAGTGGCCCCGCGCCTTTAAGGGGCGCTTGTTCATTCATTTGCATTGCTTTAATTCTATCCGTTTTTTTTTTTTTGACGGGGCGCACCGTGCTGTTTTGTGACGGACTAATGTGCGATAACCTTTAGTCTAGTACTGTTGGTTGCAAAAAAACTAATTAAAGTTTCGTCAAAAATAACTGAACTGTTGGTTATTCTGATAATGCCAGCAGCATGACGAAATGTTACTCGATTGTTTGCAAACAGCAAGACCAAACCAAATACATTATTATAATTTTAATTATGCTGGCAGAGGACCCTATATGCAGGATTACTTGCTTGATAATAATTGTCGTTGGCTAAATATACATATTTGTATCTTACTTATAATATACGTTGTTTCTTACATAGGATTTGTATTGTTACCATGTAACACCACCTACTTTAAATGCATAATGAAATCAATTATTAACCTTTTTTATTGCGGTTTCTATCTCCGCGCCAATGCTACACCACTCAAAATGGCCTTTATATTAAAGCCGAATATAAAATTGTTCTTCAGACATATCTATTTATAAAAATATCCATAAGTATACATGTATATTTTTTTTTATTTAGTAGTATATATACGCATTATATTATAACAATACTTACCGTTATTCAAACCACTGCAAACAGGTGACAAACAGATTTAGGTAACGCACAAGGCAAATATTATCGAAATACTGCGAAATATCTAACACCGAAATGCAAACTTGATCATACTGGATAAAACCAAGTTTCAGCGTATATCAACCCCTCCACATTCCAACTTTTTTTTCTATTCTGAATACAAGAAACTGATGTTACTTGCGCCAAGAAAATATCACTCAATATTAGAAAAATCGTAAGAGAGTGAATTATAAATTATATGTACTTGTTTTAAGAGAGATAACATTTGCCACAAATAAATTTTGTTTTAATATTAGTAAAATTTCAAGAAAATAATTTATTTTATTTAAGGACACCTATTAACTCGGATCTAGTAAATTCTCTAAAATAAAGAAAATACTACCTTACATTTAGTAAAAATGTGTAAGAACACAGATGTACTTGACAATAGAAAACTTTTTTCTGTGTGTATGGACCTGTTTCACCGCAACCTTTTCAGATCTATTGTGCAGTGGCGGCTGGTACTAAAGGGCACAAGGGCACGTGCCCACCCAACTACCAAGATAAACATTGAAAGAAATTCGCATGTAATTCAGTGCGTTAGTTTATTTTATTATTTTTACGTATTCTTATAACGATGGTATCAAAGTTTCCTTCCGCACCACAGACGCTAGCGCATATGCGAACATATGCGAACACTCAAAACTATGTTCCGGGGCACTATTTCCGATGTACCTATTTCGAGTATGAATCGGGCGGCTCCGCTTATCTTCGCTATATGCGCTTATAGCGGTCGCTTTGGGGCACGCAATTTCGTGTCTCCAGTTAACGTCTTGCATTCGTTGCGACCGCATCGTTTTCAACGCGTACCGCTCATGTGTGATTTCAAAGGCTTGAAGTGACGTTTATTATTAATGATGGAAGTTAATTGAGTGCAAAATCTTTAAAAAAACCCGCTCTCCAACTTACAATAGAGTATTCAATGCAAAAATACGGGGTGTTCCTAAATATCATGTACATAAGGAAGGGGGTAATTATTTGGTTTATTTTGTGCCTAAAATTTCATATAAACATAGGTCTGCAAACGCTTCGTTACCAACCTGCAGGGTGTTGAAATTTCAAGATTTTTTCACTTTTTACTGTACTACAGTTTTTGAGATATTTTGCTCAAATTTGGAAGGTAGGTTACGCTATAAGGCCTACATCATTAGCCATGCCAAATGATGATGTAAATCTACAGGGTAATAATTTTTTCGGGGTCATGCCCTCTTTTCCCCCCCTGAACTTTTTTGCGATGCGCCACTGCTAGATTCTAAAATACGCAATAAATTTTCTGTCTTGTTTAGGAACTTTTTTATCTCTTGTATTTTTTTCTTATCTCTGACCGTTATCGAGAAAAAAAAATAGAAAACAATTTTCTGTAATTCGCCAGAGAATATTAAAATTTTTAAAATGGTCTAGCAGGCTCTGGCTTTATTCAGATAATCACTTGAGTTTATTAATTTGACAAGTGACATTAGAAATCGTAACTTGTGTCTGTATAAGTAAAGTTTTAAATTGCAAACTGTAAGGTGTAAAAGTGTTTCAAATACTCGTTATAATATAATTTTGTAAATATGCCAAATTTCACTAATTCTGAAATGGCTGACATGCATTTTATCTACGGCCTTGCGAATGGAAATGCAAGAGAAGCCAGGCGTCTGTACATGGAGCGCTATCCCAATAGAATGATACCCGATCATCGAATATTTTCAAATATTCATAGGCGTCTTGGAGAAACTGGAACTTTTAAAAAGAATACTAATGATGCAGGTAAACCACGTACTGTTAGAACACCACAGATCGAAGAGGCTGTTCTGAATGAAATAGAACTGTCAGATCAGTGAACATTTAAATATTAGTCATCAAGTTGTTTGGCGTATTCTACGTGTTTCCCTGCTATACCCTTACCACATTCAAAGAGTGCAGGCTCTTCTTCCCCGAGACTTCCCTTTAAGGATTGATTTCTGCCAATGGCATCTTAATAAGCTAGCAGCAGACCGCATTTTTAATTGTAAAATCCTTTTTACCGATAAAGCGAATTTTTCAAGGACTTCAATTATGAATTTCCACAACAACAGATGAAAATCCACATGAAATTGTACAAACGCATTTTCAAGAACAGTTCTCATTAAATGTGTGGGGTGGTATAATTGGAGATAATTTGATTGGTCCTTTTTTTTGCCTGGCCGACTTACTGGTCAGTCATACAGGCTGTTTTTGCAGAATGAATTGCCTTTATTACTTGAAGACTTGCCCCTTTTACTTAGAAATCAAATGTGGTATATGCACGATGGCGCTCCATCACATTTTTCTATTTTGGCTCGGAATTATTTAAATGAAGTATATGAGAATAGGTGGATAGGACGAGGTGGACCTCAGCCTTGGCCCCCTAGGTCCCCTGACTTAAATAGTATAGATTTTTTCCTGTGGGGACATCTCAAATCTCTAGTGTATACAACACCTGTGAATACTGTTGATGACTTATTTGAGAGAGTGCGAGCATCAATGAGAAGAAGAGCGGACGCCTGTATAAGGGTTGGAGGAGGAAACTTTCAACAATTGTTGTAACATAGTTTCCTTGTCATTGTTATTAATTAGGGTTTTTATTGTTATTAGTTATGTTACTTTGTATTGTAATAAAACAATGCTACGAAAACGGGGTCATCCTATTTTTAACAGGTAGTAGCACCTTAACTCTTAGAATTAATAAACTCAAGTGATTATCTGAATAAAGCCAGAGCCTGCTAGACCATTTTAAAAAATTTAATTTTCTCTGGCGAATTACAGAAAATTGTTTTCTATTTTTTTTTTCTCGATAACGGTCAGAGATAAGAAAAAAATGCAAGAGATCAAAAAGTTCCTAAACAAGACAAAAAATTTATTGCGTATTTTAGAATCTTGCAGTGGCGCATCGCAAAAAAATTCAGGGTGGGAAAAGAGGGCATGACCCCGAAAAAATTATTACCCTGTAGATTTACATCATCATTTGGCATGGCTAATGATGTAGGCCTTATAGCGTAACCTACCTTCCAAATTTGAGCAAAATATCTCAAAAACTGTAGGAACTATACAGTAAAAAGTGAAAAAATCTTGAAATTTCAACACCCTGCAGATTGGTAACGAAGCGTTTGCAGACCTATGTTTATATGAAATTTTAGGCACAAAATAAACCAAATAATTACCCCCTTCCTTATGTACATGATATTTAGGAACAGCCTGTATATGAAAAATATGAGTGGATGTGCGGATATTCACTAACAACAAACTATTTTGTTTTATCTGCTTAATTTTTAAGAAAGAGGTTAGTGTGTGGAATAAACAAGGGGTAATGATTTAAAGCATATCGCAGAGAGGACAAAGAAACACGAAAGTTCCGTTTCTCACATGAATGCATGCGTGGATTTTAATGTTCTAGGCAAAGTGAATAGTTAGGCAGTGCTTATTTTCAAGATAAAATTAAGTACAACGAAGATGTGGAAAAAATCGTCATATTTTGCGTCGTCTAATTATGTGTATGAAAAACTGTGAAATCTTATCCTATGTTGGACAGCGTAAAATTGAAAAGTGAATTTTCAGTAATTTATGACCGCGATGACATGTGTGACGAAGGTGTAGGTTATATTTTGCCACATTGAAACCGGCTTCACAGAACTGAATATTGTCGCGGCGACAATTCCATTTCCCTACATTTTTATAATGTCGCTGGCAATATTTGGCTAACATAGCGAGAGAGGGCACTGCTAGTAAACCATAATATTTATCTGTTGCAAATTTATTATCTAAAAAATAAGTGCGGACATAAGGCATGGAATAAATGATAACATATACAATTTTTGTAATACATACCTTCACAACATTTAGATAATTCATACTCTGTAAGGAATACAGTGAATGTCACTCCAGATGAGTGCTTTAAGATTGTTTTTGAAAGTTTAGGTGTTGTAGCCAGGGGTGTTAAGTAGTAAATGTAACGATTTACTGCGCTATTTTTTACGGTAGTAAATGTACACTGTTAAAAATATTACGGTGTTGGCGTTAATTTTGCGCTAGTCAAATATTTTAGTGTTGATTTTTACAAACTTTGCCAGACGAGTTGACTACGCGTATTTAATAGAACAGAAATTACTAGAATTTCGTGTGAATTCTTTGTTCAGATATGAGGATTGACTATTTTTCTAGACATTCAGAAGCGTCAACCAATCAGAATTTTTCCCTTGGATAGAAATATAGAAACCCCACCTATTCTAATACAGTATTGTATTATACGCACCACCTGCATTGCACGTGTATCTGTTTTCGTGTTTGATTCTCCGTATTAACATATCCAAACAAACCACCAAATGTGACTGACTTGCAAAGTATAACCTCGTGTTATTAAACGTTAATTCCAGTGGGCATAAAAATTTCAACTTGTTAAAGATGTATTGGGAACATCTATTTACGCAATTAGTTTAGACTTGAATCAAATAGCATAAACATTCACTTAATTTTATAATGGTTCTCAAAAAATCATTTTAAAATTGGTACGTTTAGTCGAAACCAAGACTTGGGAATGAGTGGTTTTGCATATTTATAATTGAGAAAACGTCTTAAAGAGAGAATATTATAGCACTAAGAAATAGGAGTTGCATATTAAAAAGACGTTGTGTTTAGAAAACGGTGTTAAATCATCCAATAGATCGCATTCATTTAGTTAAACAGCTAGTAAATTTGTCTAGTCTAGATCAAATAAAATGTGACTAGAAGTATATCATAATTCCACGTGTTAGTTGGACAAAATAACCCCTTAGCAATAGACAATACTTGACTATCTTTGCTCGTCAAATTTAAACTTCTATAGTTCTCGACAAAATAACACGAAAACAGTGTGGACCTCTCCTGACTATTAAATTAGTCAAAAAAGTGTTAAAATTTTCAACAGTGTAATTTGCTACACTTCTAATTTACCAAACATTTACTACATTTACTACTAGGTAAAGATGCCAGAGAGAGACTACGTTATAATTTTATAATCTCTACAAAATTGAAAAAAACAGGTTAGTGGATGGGAGCAAGGATAACATTTGCAATTTAATGCAAACAGTTTGATGATACATACATTATGTGTAATATCTAATATCGTCAATATCTTCATAACTATGACTATCAGAAATACACAGATTCGTATATAGAATACCTTTTTTATTATTATTTAATGTATGAAATTTGTATGTAGCTAACTTCACTCATTAAATTGGTAATAAGTATAGATAATTTTTTTCCGGAAAACAGTTTTTTTTATTACGACAATCATTTTGAATTTCACAGTATATATTAATTATCAGTATAAACTTACTAAATATAAAATAAGCATGCATCATATACATATGAATGACACGATCTGACACGATTGAAGTGGAGCTCATGACAAAATTGAACCAATAACAGAATTTACTTCATTTACTACGTAGATAATACAATTGCTACATTTGCTACGTAGTAAAGGCCATAAATGTAGCAACTGTAACAAATTATCTTTTTTCGTTACATTAACACCCCTGGTTGTAGCCGTGTTTTCTTCCATTTCGCTAATCACAGCGGTGAACAATGGTGAGTGGTGAAATGGTGGTGAATATAGGTAATGAAGAACAAAAATCACGGATCAGTGACAAAAAATAGCGCCAAATTAAAAACCAATAGAATTCTTGCCACAATAAGTGTAGTTAGATTAATTTAACTACATTTCCTGTAGCAGTGATTTTAAGAAGGATATAGGGGAATACACGCTAATTCAATTTGATTGGCTGACACGCTGTCGCTGACGACAGAATATAGTTCTGTGAAGCCGGCTTTAGTGTTCATAACAGACAACAACCTAAGAAAGTTTTCACGGAAACATATACTGTTGGATTGAAAGGCCAGGTGTAAACAGCAAGAATAGGGGACACAATAGATCTCTTAGATCGCAGTGTAAGAAGTGGAAGAGGGGAATGCAAGAAAATAATAGGGACAGTCAGGATTCACGACGTAACTTAAATAATTTAATAAATAAACCAGATTGAACGGTTTGATAATGATGGCGGCATTCATAAGAACCAATTTACTGAATCGCGAGATGAATTATCCCATATGTGATGCCTCTTTCTGACGACCACTCATACACTCTAAAATTCAATTATGCTTACCACAGCTGTGTCGTTTTCCCTGAAATCATTTTCCCCGTTAGCGTTATTCCAATCCAGGCAGACCAGTCCAACGTACATAGTCATCTCTAATTCGTCCACTTCCAATATGGCGAGGTTATCTCGATGTTTATTCACCTTACCTTTGTAGTTTTCATGTATGTACAACATCTTGATCTAAACAAACAATAGTATGTAATGATCACTTTATTCGCAGAGACAGTCAGTAATAATTTCCAACTAATAATAATAATAATAATAATAATAATAATACTAACAATAAATCTGGATTTGAAATGTGAATAATAAAAAGATAACAATATATTTCTTTCCCACAAGATCTCTCAAACGATATTATATTTGTGGTATTAGGAGCAGTTATTGAAGAACCCCATAGCAGCACAAGAAAGATTGCTAAGGAATTGGATTTAAGTCATATGACTGTATCTAAGATCCTGAAAAAAACACAAATACTATTCCTACCACCTTCAACACCACCAACAATTATACTCTATGGATTATGAGCGAAGAGTTGATTTTTGCGCGTGGGCGCTCAATAGATACGCAGAAGATAATGATTTTTTTTAATTATGTTCTATTCACTGACGAATCCACAATTCATAATAACGGACTAGTAAACTGTCACAATTTCCATTATTATGATACCGAAAATCGTCATCTTTTTCATACCTCGGATCGGCAGCATAGGTGGAGTTTGAACGTGTTTGGAGGCATTATAGGTGATCATGTAATTGGTCCACATTTCTTCAATAGACACCTAAATGGAAACGAATTTCTAAGCTTCCTTAAGAGGGACTTTTGTGCCGTTTTGGAAAACATTCCCTTAAATATTAGAAACCGGATGTGGTTTCAACTAGACGGGGCTCCTGCCCATTTCAAACGGTCCGTCAGAAACTACCTTGATAGAAAATTTCCTAATAGGTGGATCGGAAGAGATAACACCAAATATGCTGAGGAACGTTAGAAGAGCATTTGAAGAAAGAGATATGTTGTGCATTGGAGAAAATGGCAATTATGTTGAATGCTAGTGCCTTTTCGTTTATTTTATTGCGTTTTTTTTCCTTTATTTTATAGATACATACAAAAATCCCTTGTTATTACCTTTTTATACAAAAATATTTACTGTTGTTTTGTTTAGTTTGTATATACTTCTTAGCGTTTATAATATTCAGGTAAATTATGAAAAATAAAGTTTCTCGAATAGTAAAATTAATTAAATAAATCAATGTAAACATACACCGGATGTTTCATTTAAAATAACAAAGTTAGGGACGAATAAAATTCACAAAGTTTGTTCGCCAGCAACTAAATCATATCAGCTCTTTCTTGCAACGAGTATGCTTTCATGGTACTGACGGGATGCAAGGCAAATTGACACAATCAAAAAAATCACCAGCTACCTAGATTAAATTAAGGTACCTAATGACAATTTACTTAGACCACCTAAAAATAACCAAATAACTTAAAAACTAGTGGAGATAGGTATAGGGACTCCTAATACTGGTTTAAAGAAAATAAACATTTCTATCTATCAACATAAAAATATACTGGGTGTTCCATTTAAAATAACAAAGTTACGCACGAGTAAAGTTCACAAACTTTGACTTAGGTACTTGGATATCCTGTATAATACTAGAAAACGTCGCATTCAATCAGCCAAGGGATTTGCTATTTACGGCTTTCATTTCACTTCTCAAAATTAATTCGTTTCCGGGATACTAAACTTTTTTTGCAACATTGCATTTTTAAACAAATTGAAATATCTCATAAACTATAAAAATTAGGTATAGGGAACCTTAAATAAAATTGTTCTAGTTTTTAGTGTACATTTCAAAAATGTCATAAAATACAGGGCGTTCCATTAAGAAAAACATAACTTTAATGCGCTGCTAAATTTTGGAACACCCTGTATATTGCATATTATTTTTAAATTGTAGATCTAATCCGCCTACATATATCCCAATATAAAACATTTCAAAAATTCTTGCCATTTGACTACCAGAGACCACGGCGTTACCGCTGTTACACCCTGTATGATTGATTTTTCTCTATATTAGTCTACCATACTCCCTCCCTAATGTTGTTATTTGGTCTTTTATAAATAACGTGAATTTTCAGCCAAGGCAGCGTTGTGCTGGCTGTATCATTATTTTCATATATTATTTTTTTTAGATTTTTGAAATAAACCCAAGTAAAATGTACCCGAGTTCTATATAATAATAATAATAATAATAATAATAAAATAAGTGGTTTATTGACAACAGAGAATACATTTTCAAAACATAACAAAATGTTATAAGAACAACTCTTAATAGTATATGCAAGAGACATATAGAAAAGAAATAGACAAAGTCCTAATCGTTCACTCTCTGACGCCAAAGGGCTCGAGATCAGCGACTTACTCGAAGTAGCTGGTCTACCTTTCAAGCCTGCAAGGGTGAAATAAAAGGAGAACGCCAAACGAAGCTACCAAAACCACAACTAACTATAAATGATATGTATGAATACAACAAAATTATACAGTAATAACAAATATGAGGGTATCTATATAGAATTCAAATTTAATTATAGCCATAAGATTCACAATAATATTTTCGTAGTCGACAGGCGAAGGAACTCGGAAGCGACAAACGCAGATCAGATGGGACACCGTTATATAAACGGACGATATGATAAGAAAAAGACCTTTTGAACATTTCGAGGTGGTGCCGGGGCGGTGTGAGCAGTCCTCTAAATATAATATTTATTGTATGAACGTCCGCTCTGAAAGTAATCTTTCGATAGAGATAACTAGGCTTCTTGTGAGTAATGATTTTGAAATAAAACACAGTTGCATGAAAATAAGCAGCCCTGCGAGACATGTTGAACCAATTAGCTAGTTTAAATGTATAGGAAATATGGTCATAGCGACGAAGGCCATAAATAAAACGCAGGCATGTATTCTCAATCTATCAGAACTGTCAAGACAGGGAAAATATATATGAATACAAAAGTTAAAATGCGACAACACAAGTGTCTCACATAAGAGCTTCCTCAAATTTATATCCAAGCAGTCTCTACTGCCAAACAGAACCCTCAAACAACAAAATGCACGTCTTATAAGGCAAGAAACATGTTGTTTAAACCGAAGCTTGGAATCCATGAGCAACCCCAGATTCCTGGCATGCTCTGAGATGGTTAGTGCCTCGCTGTTAACAAAAACTCGTATTTGGTCAAGAACTTTAGATTTAGTTTTAGCCCTGCCAAAGACCAGGACGCTAGATTTTTTTGGAATTAAGACGCAGCGAGTGCCGTAAAGATTCGTCAGCAATTCGTGCCAGATCGTCATTAATATTTCGAACAGCAGTCGCGACGGCATTAGGAGGAAACGAGTAATACAACTGCGTATCGCCAGCATACATATGATATTTGCAGTATACTAAGCATTTAATAATATTAGCAGAATATATAGAATAAAGTAACGGTCCTAAAATGCTACCCTGTGGCACACCCGATACGATTGCCGATTTCCCAGACATTCGACCACCGTACGACACCCTACGAGTTCTGTTAGATAAATAAGAATGGAAAAAAGTAATAGTGTCTTGAGTAAAGCCGATATAATGTAATATGGATAATAAAAGGGAATGTTCAATTGTATCGAAAGCCTTACTGTAATCGAGAAGAACGAGAACAGTGATATCATTATTGTCCGTAGACCTCAAAATGTCATCAGTAATGTGAGCCAAGGCAGAAGCAATCAAAAATGAAAATTTAGTTATGCTAAAATGACGAAAAGAAAAAACGCGTGGATTTAGAACCCAAAATCTTAGAAACTGTTGAGCCATATCCCCGGGCTTCCAACAATTTGGTATGTTCACCCACCTACTAAGAAACATTAATGTACTTTAGTTTATTTTCTTACACTTCTCTCTTGCATCCCGTTCTCTTTTATATAGAAGTCATGATGATACTTTCCGGCAACAATGGTGTAATAACTTAGAGGGTTTGAGACTTCTCTACTGTGGGTGAAGCAGAATGCACCTAAAACATAATAAATTTGCATGTACTCTTCTTCGCGACAAAACAATATTGACCAATACCTGACAAAATAAAGTACCTCGAAATGATAATCCCGTGGCAAATATATCGTTTTTTCCCTGTATAATTTCTGTAAATTGCCGCTACCCAAGGGTAATTCGCCACTCCGGCATCACCAACGCCGATGTCCAAAGTTTGGGGGTTAACTGGCGTCTTTCCGCATTCTAAAATTAAACCTTGCTTGACTAGTAGATATTCAAGAAATAAAACAAGAACATGGCTGGATAAATTTGGAAAATGTTTACAATTTCGTATTATGTTTAATACATCCGATTGTTCATGTTACTTTCTTGGTTTCACGATTCCTATAATTTTTATTAATTGAAAGCATATCCATTATACTGTATGCACAAGTTAAGGAGTTAAGTATGTGAACAGTTCTCTAATACGAAATCTAAATTTCGTAAAATCGCCAACACCTGCAATGGCTAACAAAAAATTTTAATTAATGGAATGTATTTTCAGCATCTTCACTGTATTCAGAAAGACATAAAATGTTGAAGAATGAAGATAATACATTAGACGATGGAACCAATGGTTAGCAACAGCATGTGATTTATTGTGCGTATACAAGATGTATTCATCTTGTTCTTAAAAACCTGTTTGGCAATCGAAAGTCAGTCTGGTGGAGATATACATATCTTTACCTAGCGTATCGATGCTTAGCCTGACAGACTCATCAATCAAATGGCAATATTGTTGAAGCAGGTAATGCAGCATAAAACATAATTTACAACAATCTACTGCAATTAACTGTTATATTTTAGAAACCAAATGCAATAATAGGAAACATACAGTCGTATATTGTTGGCTATATTAGTTAAAATATTTTCAAATAAATAAAAAATTGTATAATGAGTAAAACAAATTTAAAAAGCGATATTTCGCTGTCGATTCCTGAGTTCAATAAAAAAATACTGCAACCGAACAGAATTTTTTTTTAAAATAGTTCAGAAATCTAAGGACGTTGAATATACGTGCTTGCCACATTTATGTATTTTCTTTTACGAAAATTAACATAAATAATTGGACTTTACATAGTAAATAAATTTCATTGCAAAAATAATAATTTGTATTAGATTTTTGTTAAGCATTTTCTTAATTTTAATTAATTTTTATTGATAATGAGGGCAGGATTTGCAGGATATTTTGTCTAAAACATACACTGAGGAAAGAGATTGCATTAAATGAAAAGTTTTATAACTTTTGGTTTTTATCAAGTTCAATGAAAAGAATACCTTTTTTCGGAAAAGTGTTTACTTTAATTGAAAGTAACGTGCTGTTTTGTCGGAAGACAATTTTTGCTTAAGTACATGCTTTTCGATGAAAAGTAACCGTAATTAAATGGAATGCACCGTAGTTTTGATTAATATTTTATAATGTCTGTATAACTTCTGTTTAAGTAAGACAATACACATTACATATTATATTCTTATTATTATGCACATATTTAACAACATATTTTAGTTTCTTTTAAGTATTATGGAATTATAAACAGTATTTTAAATAAAAGAGTCGGACATTTTGGTTTATTTGCGTGGACACGCATGCATGCATTGATTTAAAAACTTTTGCCTTTTAACGGAAAATGCAGGCACCTGCATTCAAGCTGAGTGCTTTTTTACGCGGGAGTATTTTAGTTTCTTTCATGTTCCCACGTGCATATGTCTCAGATACACAAACAATAATGAACAAAAGTGAATATTTTTCGCGCCAAATTAAAGAAATTTCGGAGATAATTGGAATCTTTTCAGTTAATGATAATTTACTTATAAGCCAAGGAACTTTACAGCAGTATGTAGTGTTTGAAGGTTTTAAAACTGTGATACACGGGAAAAACGATCTTGTTTTCAACCATTTTTCATGCATTTGGTTACAGTTACTAAATTGTTACTTGATTTAGGAATATTAAAAATATTCTTGTTTTCAATCAAACAAATAATTTGGTTAGTAGATTTATTTGAAGCTAGCGCAGTATTTATTGATTTAACTAAATATTTAGGTGGAAGTAAAAATAAATATTGCATTTTATTTTCGTATAGGGCTTTTCTCCCCATATAGTGATATGAGCAGATGAGCAGATATACTTATGTGTAGTAGAGAAATTGTCGCATAGATGGCGCATCTCCTATTTCATACCAGTAACAGATAATATTTCACACAAAATAGGCTGGAAACTACGATCGTACCACACTAATCTCGTATATTTATTAGAACAACATCTGATAGGAGTCATCGCAATTGAATGGACGATTTTTTTAACGGCACACCTAGAGTACTAGGGATGGTCACTGCGACCAACTTCCCAATACTACTAGGACTAACAACATTCTAACGGCAAATCCCTCCTTAGTGCAAGGGATAATTCATTTTCATTTCGATTAAAAATGATCACGGCATTTTGTTGTGTTTACGCTTAAGTCTAAAATGAATAAATGTTATAATAAAAGGAAAAACCTCTTGAATGCTTGCGGTTTTCTGCCAATCTCCATAGTTTTCAAGTTCAAAATAAAGAGGACTTGAATCAACCATCAATATCTTTCACTTAAAAGAATAAACTGTTTCAACGAAAAATATATTATTTCCGAAGAAATTCCTGAATTTAAAATTATATTCCTTTTCAAGGATACACCAAATCATTTTGGCCATATAGAAAATGCAAAAACTTTTGGTTTAATGCAATTCCTTTTAAATGAAAAGGATATTTCTCTCAGTGTAACGAAATAAACTTCCAATTATTGTTTTTTTTAAAACAAAAGAAAAATAAGTTTGTTCGACCTTTTCTAGTTTCATTTTTATTCATCTTCAAAGTTAGGGATGTTTTCTTGCAACACCCTGTACTTCCCAGATCTATAAAATATCAACAGCAACGTCATTATTTTAGTCAGATTTGAATTTTGGACAACTAGAGATGGTTCAAAATAAAATAAATGATTTGCTGTTTACAGTAGAAAAGGTTGTAGTGTAATCTTACCTGGAATGCAAGGTATAGGTAAATGGGTCCAACTATCATCCCTGCAATAAGATATCTGCCTATCCTTGTAGAAGTAGTACGGTTTGCACTCTATTATCGCTCTGGTACCTTCTACAGATTTCTCACAACTGATATTTTTGGAGTTCAGTTGGCATTGAACACTATAAGTATCTGTCGATTGTAACGGTGGGCATCTTGCTAAAAAAGTAAAATAAATAAAGAGCATATGTCGTGTTAGCAAAATTTCATTTGGATACGGAGAAAGCATTTCTTGAAATGAAGTTGGCGCGTGTATCATGCGAGCTAATATACAGAAAGTACCACGGAACCCCGTTCATTAGAAGCTTCCAGGGTTTCTTACTACATATTTGTAAATTCGAAACTTTTAGGTTAAGAGTAACCCATAGACTTGTTTTGTTATTAAATATTCCAGATGTTGTACAACTTTCGGAAGAACCGAAAATTGCCACCAACTTTCTTAATACAAATGAAACGCCCTATTTATCATTGTATTTTTGGATTGTACAGTCGATTCTACGATACACTGTATTTAGGTTATTCTATACCTACCTTCAACTGTTTTTGTGTTATTGTGATTTAAAAAAAAAACGTTTTTCGTGGGAATGTTTAAAAAGCAGCCTTTCTTTTGCTCTCCTTTACACACAAAACCTATATATTTAACAAACAGCAAGTGCATTTCACCTAACCATGTCAGAAACAAGGAACTATTTGCTTGACTACAAAAGAATCAAAGCGGTTGTTTCTATTTTTACGGGTCACTGCAGGTTCAAAAAGCACCGACACAGATTCGGATTTTCGGATGAGACTGAATGCCGACGTATTTTCTACCACTGTCCTGTCGCCATGAGAGTCACATACATACTTGTTCTTTGAGAAGATTGATCTTTCCCTAGAAGACCTGAGAACAATCTCATTCAATAAGATTCTGACACACCTTAAGGGCCTCGATTTGTTAAATGAACACTAAGATAACATTGCTTCACCAAAACGTAATAAAAGATTCCTATCATATCATACAGATATTCTGTCAGGAACGAAGTCTATGCTGATGATGATGTCTTCAGTAGGAAGATACCTAGGCGCAGTTTATTGAGCGAAGTGCGTCACGAATCCGATCCATCAAGTTTGGTTTTGTTGTTGGTGGTCCTTGGTAAACTAAATTTTTCACATATCTCCATAGAAAGAAATCTAATTTTGTTAATTCTGGAGACTGTGGTGGTCACCTTACTGGATTTTCTCTGCCTATCCACCTATCCATAAAATTTCCTTCTAAATATCTCCTAACTACTTTGCTATAATGGGTTAGGTCACTATCGCGTTGAAACCACATTCAAAATCTTACACTGAGTGGAACATCTTCTAATCAAATCGGTAATTGATTTTCTAAAAGACTCAAATAGGCATTCCCGTCAACATTCCCTTCAAAAGAATATGGTCCAATCAAGTGAGATCCCACTATTCCTGCCCAAACATTTACAGACCATCGATGTTGGTGATCTAATGATGTTATGAAATGGGGAGTTGCTGTGTTATAGTAATGAAAATTATGGCGGTTTACATAGCAATTTTTGTGAAAGGTTGCCTCATCGATAAACAGAAGATAATTAGTAGAAATGTAAAGTATTTTCTTGGCGAAATTTGTCTAAAGTCCATTCCGCAAATTGCAATCGTTTTTGAAAATTACCGACATCAAGTTCTTGAACCAAAAGAAAACATAGATTTCAATGTTTTCACAAAGTTCTCGATACTGAGGTTTGGTTGATGGCCAGATCATTACTACTAATTGTACAGTAAGTGAAAAAAGTTTCCACGTAGTTTGGTAGTGCAGAAAAATATGACGTGAACACAATCTTCCAAAGATCCAGGACTCGGTTCCAGCTCGGAAACCCAGCAGAGTATAGCATGGACGGCGACCGGGGAAGTTTACGTTTTAGTTTAAGTGTAAATAGGCACTGATGATAACTTACAGAGAAACTGAAAAAACATAGGGATTGAAACAGGTTTATTTTCATTTCAACATTTAAATTCCAATAAAGCATTAAATTTTATCCACTAATAAAGTTTTTATTTTGACCTGTGTACTATCTATTTTGCCATCTTGAAAGGATGCTTATAACTTTATCTGGTATTTGGACTTGTATGCAAACCATCAAAGGTGGCTTACCGTTTTACTCTGATATTACTTTTTAATTGCGTGTTATTGGAACTTACGAAAGCAAGGGTTGTTGTCAAGTGCAGGCGCCCAACGGTTAATTGCGCAGAGGGAGCTACTGAAATCCGAAGTGTAGTTAGCGTTGCATTCTAGCCAGATCATGACCCAAGGAAGGGTGTGTCTGTTTGCTTGAAACGTGCCATCAAAACGCAACGTGTATTTTCCATTGGGTGGATGCGGTGGGAGCAAACAACCAAAACTGACAAAGAAAGAGAGAGTTAATAATTAAAAATCATTATTTTGAAGAAAAGAAATGAACTTTGCCACTAACTCCACCACGCTAACATTTATAAAACGACGACTTTTCTAAAAAAAGGATACTGTTACATGTCTCTCACATGTATGCTGGTGATTCTCAATTTTGGGAAAATCAAATTTTCAAGAAGAAAATTAAATAAAAAATTCTGTGAAAACTTAGAAGTTTAGAATAAAAAAAAAATAGACAAAGAAATGCGAGCTGATATACATTGAAAACCGTTTAAGTTTTATTACTCATCAATATAGTTAATTACCTCTGCACCACAAATTTACATTAATCTTTTTAATATTCTCAATTAAAAATATTTATTTTCTAGGCTAGTCTTTCTAAGTCTCGGCACAAACCAAAAAAAGTGCGGCATATCTGTAGCATACCGTAAACCGCAAAGGATATTGCCTTACAGGACGATTGTTCGCTCCATCACGAATCCCGATGGCATTGCATTTAAAATAGATGTATTAGAATATTAGTGTTACTTCCCAGATAACAATTTAAGGTTTACATAAGCTCTATTTGAGGTTGTCCTGACAAGGGTGCCAGCTTGTTGCAAGCTTCTGGCAGGGTTTTTAGTTGACACAGGACAAGGTTTTCATAAGCTTGTCTGTAAAAGCATATGACAAGGTTAGAATGCCAATGTTGAGCCACGCTTGTGCAAAACCTTGATAAAAGCTTGCAACAATCGAAACAAAATAGGAGATGGGTATTAATTTCTTCTTTTTCTTGATTTTTAGGTCATAAAAATATGGAAATGTACATTAACAAGGAGGTTTCGTTTTAATTTCAAAAGCTTTTTCAAGATGCATATAAAAATATAAATTTTAAATGGTGTAAATCATATAACAATAATTTTTTTTTTCTTTAATAAATGATAAAATCATAATTGTTTTGTTTACTATGAATTTTGAATATATCCGTATGTTTTATTTAAAGACTGCGTTTCAATATAGTACGTTTTGATTATTTGTTGTTAGTAGAATATGAAAAATCGAATTTTGTAGTAAATAGATTTTTAAATATATTGGGCGGTATTATAAAAAATAATTAAACCTTTGTTTAACTAAATAACTGTTGGGACTTAATCAATGCCTTAATGAAGATTTTAAACAATGGTTTATAATTTTCTTAATTAAATCATCTTTAGCAAAATAATAAGAAAAACTAAACGCGACAAGATAACAGATATCTGTAAACGTCTCCTAGACCCCTCACCACAAACTGCACTAAACTGGACGTACGTTTCAATAGGAAAGCTATCATCATCAGTAGGTACACTTTTAAAATCAACGGTACCTTTTAGCAACAAACTGAAGGAGCAGCAACGGGTAACAGCTTATCTCCCTTCATAGTTAACCTCTTTATGGGAAAATTTGAAACCGATCTTCAGAATACTTTGGCATATTTTCCACGGGTTTGGGTTAGATACGTCGATGACATTTTTTTTGTGTTTTTTTATGCTAGTAAGTGCTCAATTAGAGATTTTCTACAACAGGTAAATTCAAGATTTCCTTCCATTAAGCTTACCCATGAAGAGGAAACAAACAATAGGATTGCTTTTCTCGATATGTTAGTAATAAGAAATAAAAATAAATTAGAAATAGACATATGTATATAGAAAGCCCACTACTAATAACAGATTTATTTCAGAAGATTTAAACCATTCATGGAAAAACAAAGTAGCAGCTATTAACTTTTTGGCACATCGCTTACTTAATTTTCCTCTATCTACAGAACGATATAATAGAGAACTTAAAGAAATTATTAAAATCGCTGCATTTAATGGATTCTCAGAAGACGTTGCATATAATACCATTAGAAAACATAAAAACAAAATAAGAATTAAAAATGTGGGTACTTTAGAAATTAATGACAGGAAAAATAAGAAATATGTTAATTACCATTTTATCCAAGTTACACGAAAGCTCTACAAAAAAATTTCTCTAAATTCAATCTTGACATAGTTACTACTTCAAATAATAGTCTTAAAATTATTTTAGGTAAAAGTAGATAATTTGGACAAATCAGGTATTCATAAAATATCTTGTAAAGATTGTGATCATGTATATATTGGGCAAACTTAAAGATCAACTAAAACGCGTTACAGGGAGCATTTGGCTCATCTTAAATTTAGAAGGTTTAACAAATCTAGTGTAGTCCTACATATGCTTGAAGAAAGCCATAAAGTTGACAATGTGAAGTTAGTTAAAAATGTAAACAACTATGTGCAATTAAATTGTTATGAGGGTATGGAAATATATAAAAACAAACATATTTTAATGAATTCAGATTTAGGACCCTTAAATTCTTGTCTTTACGGTTTATTAGGTATAAATAGTAGATTAGACGGAGTTAGGGTTAGTGACTAGTTAAGCATGACAGCAGTCAGCCATGACCATGATCATTGTACCATGACCTTTATTAGGTATTAATTAGGGTAGTTTTAGTGAAGTTATTTAGCTCAGTGTATCTGCTGATGATGATAGCTTTGCTATCGAAACGTACGTCCAGTTTAGTGCAGTTTGTGGTGAGGGGTCTAGGAGAAGTTTACAGCATTACCAGTACCACGGTTGGGAGTATTTTTGTTATAACAAATATCGATGACTTTTCTATACGCCTATTAAGTCTGTTGTCAATTATTTACGTCAAATGACATGTTAATTAATCTAGCTTGTTTTGTTGATTTTGTATCCGTTGTTATGGATTTGTGTTGATATAAAAATAATTAGTAAGTTGACTTTTGATAGTTGAGTGATTATATAATGTTTTTTTATCAATAAATACAAATAATTTCATAGAAGATTCAATAGGTTATGGGCCCAGTACTAATACGCTCTATTGTGTGTTAACTGGGTACAAGTACAGCAGTCAACTCGTGATTTATCACATCAAGGTTAGCTATCCCCGTCCATCAATATTACGTCGTTTTGTGGGACCGGCTGAAGTAAAAGATGGATAAATTGAAAAGCTATAATATACAGAAGTTCGCAGGAGAGAATTTCCAGTTATGGAAATTTCAAATGGAAATTATTTTCCGGGCCGAAGGATTACTTGACCTCGTCAGTGGCAAAATAGTACGTCCAAGCGACGATGCAGAGAAGCAAAAAGAATGGGACGACAGAAACGCAAAAGCCATGTTGATATTGTCTACATCAATGGAATTTAACCAGTTACAAATTGTAATTACATGTCAAAATGCAGCAGACATGTGGAAGCGGTTAAAAACCACACATGAGCAAAAATTTCGTTAAAACAACATTTTTTTTAATTATAGGGTGTCTGAGACGGATACAGTAGCTCAGCACATTAGTAAAATTGAATCGTTGGCCCAAAGTTTAGCGGATATTGGAGAGGAGGTAAAAGAAATCGATAGCTGTCAAAGTGACAGATAAGTTGTCTTTGGTTTTAAAATTCTGCGTATTTTCTGGGCTTTTACGAAAAATATAATTCAAATATACATGGTTCAAGTTATCCATTATGGTTGAAGACGAACGCTGTATGAAGAAACGAAGAATAAATTAAATACGTGTAAAATCAAAAGTTATGCTGACGGCTAAAATCAAGTAAATTTGAACGTGACTCGAGGCCAAAGGAAGAGCACTATTGTAGTGATTTGGTCTTTTTGGGCAATATGAAAATGTATATATTTTGTATGACCCAATAAATCGATATTATTATTATTATTATAAGATTGCAAAAACGTTAGGCAGTTTACCGCAAAAATACAGATCCTTCATTACTGCGTGGGATTCGTATGATGAAGAAAAGCAAACATTTGACAATCTCACAGCAAGATTGTTAAAGGAAGAGCAAAGGTTAGCAGAAAATGAGGAAGTTCCAACAGCATTTGCAGCAATGAAGGTAAGCAAACCAAAATGCAAAATACTAAATAGTAGCAGTGATGATAATAACACCAAAAAGAATGTTAATAAGAAAAATGTAGAGTGCTATTTCTGTCACAAGAAAGGTCACTTTAAATCAGAATGTAGAAAATTACAAAGTAAGAAAAATTCACAAAACAGCAGTCAAGCTCTTAGTACGGAAGTTAAAAATATTTCAATCAATGGCTGTGAACATATTTGGCTCGCAGATAGTGCTGCATCAAAGCACATGAAATTTCATAAAGAGTGGTTTATATCTCTAAAATCTGTAGCCGATGTATCTATTCAAATAGGAGATAATTCATTTGTTAAAGCAGAAGGAATTGGCACTGTAAGTTTGATGGCCATGGTAAATGGTGAATGGCAACCGCGCACACTTGAAAATACACTTTATGTTCCAAATTTAAAGAAAAACCTATTTTCAATAGGAGCTGTAACCGACAAAAATTACAGTCATTTTCGATGATCAAAAGATTAAAGTATATAACAACCGTTTGATTGCTAAAGGAGTGAAATTATCAAATCACTGTTACAAAATGTTATTTAAAATGTCTGTTATGGAACAAGCTAACGTTTCATTAACTCCAGCCAAATTATGGCATGATAGATTAGGTCACGTAAATTATGATACATTGAAAGAGATGACCAATCATGGTATGTTGCCCAATGTTACACTAAAGAATGTAAATGATTTATTTTGTGAATCTGTCAATATGGTAAAGCTCACATAAAAACTTTTTCTTCAAGTGTTCAGTCTAAAATAGTTAAACCAGGAGAATTCATTCATACAGATGTATGTGGAAAAATGCCAGTTACCTCTGTTGGAGGAGCAAACTATTTTGTGCTTTTCAAAGATGATAGCACTTCTTATAGATTTGTATATTTTGTCAAAAATAAAAGTGATGTACCTTCAATATTTATTGAGTTTAAGAAACTTATAGAAAGGCAGACAGGAAATAAAATAAAGTTTTTAAGGAGTGATAATGGGACTGAATATGTAAATCAATATTTAGGTGATTATTTGAAAACAAACGGAATCATTCATGAAACAACCTGTTCATATACGCCAGAGCAAAATGGAAAAGTTGAACGTGATAATAGATCAATTCTTGAAAGTGATCGCACTATGTTGCTAGAAAGTAAGTTACCTGAAAGTCTCTGGGCGGGAGCTGTCAATACTGCAGTATATACGCTAAATCGTCGACCATGTAAAACCAATCAAAACTTAACGCCATATGAAAAATGGTTCAATAAAGTACCTCAGTTAAGTCATCTAAGAAAATTTGGATCTCAAGCATTTGTCCATATTCCAAAACAACTCAGATCCAAATGGGAAAGGAAATCAAGAAAAATGGTCATGGTTGGCTATAGTGGTTATAGTGCAAATTATAGACTTTTTGATTTAAATACTCACAAAGTAACAATATCCAGGGATGTGACTTTTAATGAAGATTTTGGAAGTTTTGAGACGAGTGATACATCCACATATGCAATATTGGAATGGCCTATACTTCCAACTAATCAAGAAACAGAGGGAGGACAACAGCCAATACAAAGTGAAGTTGAAAATGTTGTAGAAAATGAAGATATTAATAAGGAGCAATCAGAGGTAAAACAACTTCGAAATCGAGAAAATATTCAACCACCAGTTCGTTACCGTAACGATTACGTAGCCTGTGCAGCAATTGTAGAAGAACCCCAAACATATGAAGAAGCAATGTCATCCAATGAATCAGAAAAATGGCAAGAAGCAATGAACGAGGAAATGTCGTCATTGTATAAGTATAATACTTGGACATTAGTACCACTACCCGATAATCGTAAAGCAATTGGATGCAAATGGGTATTCAGAATAAAGCATAAACCTGATGGTACAATCGATCGTTACAAAGCTAGATTGGGTGCTAAACGATACTCTCAGAAATCTGGAATTGATTATAATGAAATATTCTCGCCTGTTATTAGATATGATTCGATTAGAATTTTGTTGTCAATCGCTGCATCTAGAAATTTAGAAATGAAACAGTTTGATGTCAAAACAGCGTTTCTTAATGGGAAATTAAAAGAAGAAATCTACATGGAGCAACCTCAAGGGTTTACCCAAAATAATCTCAATATGGATGATTGTAAATCAATTAGTGCTCCGTGTGTTATTGGAATTCCACTTCACAATGGCCAATCCCCACAAGATGATGATGAGAAGAATGAAATGTTGAAAAAACCTTATCGAGAAGCCGTTGGTAGTTTGATGTTTGCTGCGATAGTTTCCCGACCCGACATTATGTTTGCTGTAAACCAAGTAAGCCGTTTCTTAAATAACCCCGGTTTAGAGCATTGGGTTGCTGTTAAAAGAATATTCAAGTACCTTCAAGGCACTAAAAACGTAGGAATCCAATATAGTGGTGATTCTCAACTCGTAATATATTCTGATGCTGACTTTGCAAGCGACTGTGACCAACAACTGGATACGTGAGCCTGCTAGCGACTGGTCCTATTACTTGGTCTTCCCATCGACAAAAATGTGTTACGAAGTCTACTGCGGAAGCAGAGTACATCGCTGCATCAGATGCTGCAACCGAAATCTCTTGGTTGCGTAATTTTCTTGAAGAAATTGAAATTCCTGTACATGAACCTATACCGTTGTATGTAGATAACCAAAGTGCAATCAGACTTATCAGTAGCAGTGAACATCATAAAAGGACTAAACATATAGACATTAAGTATCATTTTATTCGCGAAAAGGTTAATAGTGGTTTGATTTCTGTTTCATATGTGTGGTCAGAAAACCAGTTAGCAGATATGTTCACAAAGTCTTTACCACGTGATAAGTTTTTATAAAGGGTTTTCCATTTTCCAATAAGAGGTTTCATTTTGATATTTAAAATAAACGAGTATATTTTAAGAGAAATCAATAAATATTTATTTCGTTGTAAAGAGAAAGGTATGCCATTAAAGATGGAAAACGATGTCAGCCAAATGGCCGCCACGGCTACGGTTGCAGCACCATATCCTTTTCATGAAATTTTCCATGACCAATTCGCACATTTGCGGCTGTATGTCCTCGATAACTTCATGAATTCCATCTTTAAGGTCTTGAATCGATTGTGAAACATTGGCATAGACCTTATCTTTCACATGGCCCCAAAGAAAAAAGTCTAAAGGTGTTAAGTCACAAGATCTCGGGGGCCAATTGTGATCACCTCTTCGTGAAATAACACGGCCAGGAAACTTTTCTTGCAAAATTGCGATTGTTTCGTTGCTTGTGTGGCACGTAGCGCCGTCTTGTTGAAAATAAACGTCGTCCACATCAATATCTTCCAATTCCGGCCATAAAAAATCATTAATCATAGCTCGATAGCGCAATCCATTCACCGTAACATTGCACCAGCCTCATTTTCGAATAAGTAAGGTCCAATCACACCGCCAGCCCAAAAACCGCACCAAACAGTGACACGTTGAGGATGGAGAGGCTTCTCAACAAGCATCCTTGGATTTTCCGAGCCCCAAATGCGGCAATTCTGCTTATTCACGTAGCCTCCGAGATGAAAATGGGCCTCATGACTGAAGATGATTTTTCGATGGAAATTCGGATCAATTTGATGCATTTCAATGACCCAATCAGCGAAGATACGACGTTGCTGGTGATCGACCGGCTTGAGTTCTTGTGTTAACTGAACTTTAAAAGCCTTAAAACCTAAGTCTTTATGCAAAATACGATGTAATGTCGTTTGTGGAATGCCTAATTCCAAAGATCGACGAGGAATCGACAAACCTGGGCTTTCGTCAACACTATGGGCTACAGCTGCAATATTCTCAATTGTTCTTGATCGACGCACACGGTTTCGATTCTTCACATAACTAAGTTGTCCCAACAGCTCAAATTTTTTAACCAGTTTCACTATTGCTGGCCGAGTAGGTGCTTCACGACGACCCAAAAGTGCTTTAGTTTTGTGAACTGTGACTGCAAAATTTTCACCATTTCTGTAGTGAATTTTAACAATTTCAATGCGTTGTTGAAGCGTGTATCGTTCCATTTTTAGTAATGGCGTAGTTTTTACTTGTCAAATGTCAAAAGAAGACAGCTTCAAAAGTGACAGCTGCCCAGATAGCGGGCTATTTAAAATGAAACCTCTTATTGTAAAACCCTTTATAACCGAACATCTCTGTCGATTGTGGATAAAACAAAACCAACAAACCAAGAGAGGGAGTGTTAATTAATCTAGCTTGTTTTGTTGATTTTGTATCCGTTGTTATGGATTTGTGTTGATATAAAAAATAATTAGTAAGTTGACTTTTGATAGTTGAGTGATTATATAATGTTTTTTTTATCAATAAATACATATAATTTCATAGAAGATTCAATATGACAGGTATGACACATATTGACGGATTTGAGATTTAATTTATGCCTTCGTTTTGTAAACTACGCAGCCCACAACTCCTGGAAATGTCTAATACCGTAAATTTTTCTTTTAATGTATTGGTGTTTTCGGGCCATTTTATAAATTGCCGCCTTGGACGTGCCAAGGCAGTGGCAACTTTTAGAACAATATTGCTTACGGTGGACTGTGAAACACTGTGGAGATTCCCTAAAGGGAAAAACGGAAAAGGTAAAACAATGATCCAATTCTAATACAATTTTTAACAAATACCCAATTCAAACAGAAAACAAGCAAAAAATCTCAGTGTAATAAAGAACGCTGATGTCCACTACTCTGTTATAAACAGAAGTTAAATCAAGGATTGCCAGCTTTTTTACAGCGAAAAATTAACAAATCAATGTATTTCTGCTTTTAACTGTGATAATGAGGAGGAATTTTTCCCAAGAAAAATTTTTGTTCTCACGCAGGATTCGAATCTACGTTTACCGGACGAACGCTTTACCAGTTAAGCTATGAGGAGATGTAAGTTCGAGCGTTTAACCAAACATACGTCGATATTAGATCTTGAAGGGCCGGCAGGACAGCAATTAATCAAGGATTGCAAGCTTATACCGTATCTTCGGTTAAACTTACATCTTAGCCTAATTGGTAAAGCGCTCCTTCGGTAAACGGGAGGATGTAGGTTCGAGTCCCGCGTAAGGAAAAAAAAATACTTGGGAAAAATTCCTGCTAATTATTACAGTTAATAGCAGAAATACATTAATTTGACATTTGCCGACAAACAAAAATATTGCAAGTAATTTAGTATGTATAAATGTATATGTACTGTTACGCTACACAGTAGCATACAGCCCGGATTAAAAAAATAAATTTTAAGAGAAATTCATTAATTGAATAAAAAAAAATCAAGTTTTTATATATACCAGTGTCATCTATTATTATAATTTGATTTAGAAGCGTTCTATCTCACCAGCCAGATGGCATGCAAGACGAGAAATTTCCGATCGAGGGCGGTGACATAAAAAAATATTGAATAGCTCGTTACTTTCTATATTTAACTCAGTACGCGTTGGGATGTGTGGGAGGATGTTGTCAATTGTGCTCTCCCTCAAATTCAATGTTTAAGACCAGTTTAAATGATGTGTTAGGCATGATAATGTCGTGTCTTAATCGTGTTCAATCCCTTATGTGTAAATGAAACATTTAAGTGCGAATAAAAGTGATTTTATTTATTTAAATCAAATTCAAAATCTGACTTGTTTAACATCAGACATAAATCTATGGATAATAATCTCAGGTAAGTCCGTGAGTTCGTTTAATTAATAACACTAAAGTTTCATTAAGTGATTCCACCTTTTGCGATTCAAATTCATAGTTTCTTACTTAAATACGTTTGAAATAAATTTTAAAATCCCGCGTTTTCTGACCGTTCAAATGGAGTTATATTAGATTTGAATAAAGGTGTGAAACAGAGTAGCCACCTTGATGGTAAATCACTGGATATTGGTTCGTAACGTAAAAACATAACAATACTTATAAACCTAATTACACAAATTTCCCAAAATAACTGGAGACCGCTTAGCTATGTTACAAACGATTTTCTAACCTCAAATTCAGCAGAACGGATTAATATAAAATTTCTTATAAGTATAATTGAATTTTGATTAGAATTGAAATAATACGTTTATTTTTTAGGTAGATTTGACGTGGAGTACCTTTTTACAGGACCGAACTCTGCGATCATCGGCGTCAGGACTGTTCAAGTCGGATATGGGCTCTGGTTCGGGTACATCGAAGATAGGTACTTCAGATCAGAGAGGATGGTCGCTCAGAACAGAACATTACTCGGAAAAGTCGTCGTTGAAGAAAAATTTCCCAAAATCGTGTGTAATTTGGAATATAATTTATGTGAAAAACTTTGTTTAACAATTAACCATTACTTTTAGATTGAAATTTGGGATAAAATTGGATTTTATCGAAAAAGCCGTTAAATTTCAAGAGAACAAACAGAAATATGTCTGCCTCGAAGAAGGTTCGGTTAGTGAATCGTTCGAATTGAAAATGTTTTAACTGACTTGCATGCGATTGTCTCCAAGCAAGGAGTCCAACTGTCTTTTTGTGAGAAACCGTTAATATAACCAAAATGAGAAGCCTCCATTTGTTTTACATATGAGAATGGCCATGTGATCGACAGGATTGTCAGATCTTCAACGATGTGAAAATAAATAAAATTACAAAAACTGGAATCACCTTACACTTTTAATATAACAAAGGTATGAGTCTCTGAATTATGAGAAAAATATATTTGAAATTTTTAAACGCTTATTACTATAAAAAAACAACAATCTTAAAATTCATACTATGCCCCAAAAGGTAGGCAACCATTTATACACATAGAATTGTTACAGAATCCAATTTCCAGCAATTCCCATGTCTGTCTGTTGACATATCAAAGCAATTGGTCTGCCAATGCATATAAAAACATTACTAAACAAAAATTTACAGAAATAAATACTCTGTAAAAGAAATAAAACTGTTCACTCGAATTAAAGGTGGATCCAAATTTGATCTGTCAAAATCTATTGTAATGATATACTATTCAAATTCTAATATTCATTTTCGATGTGTAGGTGTATCACTGCCGATCATCTCGCTTCCCGAAGGGAGAATTCTAAAGGAAAATGCCTCGAAAGCCTTGCCAAATGCAGAGATTACCTACATCACCTGGACATCGTCCGGCTGTCTGCTGCTACATATTATATCCTTTTTTTATTATATCTAATAAGTTTTAAAATATACTTAAGTAAAATAGTGACATTCCCTTTTTAAATAATAGTAGAATATTAAATACTCTCTCCATAACAGTACACTCTTTTCGCTAATATTAGTTATTACCTATTTGGTGTTTCAGGTTTTAAAGACGGGGCAGAAGTTATAATACGGTCGTTAAGACATGATAACTTATTACCCAGCGAATTGGATAGCTTGTGGCAAGCTTGTGCGAACTAAATACTAAATCACATAAGAAATGCTGACAGAATGAACATAATAATTTGATTTGTAAATAAATAATGTATACTAATATTAAAATTTATCAATAAATGGTATTGATGAGTAAATTTATTTATTGCACTGTAGCTGCACCTTTTTGAAGTTGGTTGTATTATTAAGCGAATTAATTATTATTAAAGTTTGCCAAATAGTATAACCGGATTTCGAAAATGTGCTGTTAGTGTAAAAGACTTGGACTTCTTACACTAACTGCATATTTTCGAAATCTATTTATATTATTTGGCAAACTTTAGTAATAAATAGGTATAATATATAATTCACAGTTTCTACAACTATTATTAATTAGTGGACTGTATAAATTTTATATAAGCAATAAAGAAGTCAATTCATACAATTTACCACGATTAGCAATATGATAATCCAGTTTATCTATTACTTTATTACATCAAAAACTTCCTTAATCATGTTAATTATATATAAATATTATATTCATAATCAAGTGAATGATAAATTCATTATATCAACAATTTTCTTTGTTGTATAGATGAACCTATATATTTATTAATATAATAAACGCAATACTTTGTATCGATAAAAGTGTCCGTTGGACGAATTTTGATAAAATAATTATTGAATTAATGTACTTTTTATTATATTTGTGTATATTTTTCGTTCAGTGTATCCACTATACTTTTTGTATTTTTTGGATAAATATATATCTATCTATCTATCTATCTTCGTATGACGTATCATGACGTCACGTGTTTCCAAGGAAATGTACAGGACTTGCGTTTCTCATTATTATTGTTCTGTGGTTTAGGGGTAGGAAAATGATGCGGAAAATTCATTAGATTTACTATATTATTATTATATGATTCATTTAAAGTACAAGAACATTGCAATGCGTAAACAAATTCTACCTCTTCTGATTTATAAGAAGTCGCATGGTTTTTTTTTTTTGTTTTTGACGGTAGATCTTGAGCGAAAGATCTTGAAGATAAGTAATCCATATCATAACTACTAAATAAATAAATTATAACAGTACTCACTCGCTATTATCTTGTCTTTTGCGCCTATTAACAGAACTGTAGTTTTTCTTCCAATCCTGCAGCTCTTGGAAACTATACCAAAAATCCATACATAACTCTTTAGATTCATCGGAGGCGTCTTCACAATCAGCTATACCGTTGCACATTAGAGATGAATCGATAAAGGGACCGCTTTTACATTTGTACCTAAAATTATCATCAGATCGGTTTTATATCAAAAAAGAAAATAAAACGTACGCTTCCCCTTTTATTTTAGTGTGAATTTCGTTCCAGGATCTGCTGTAACAAGAATTTATCGAACCTGAAAGTAAGAAAATGTTATTGCGACAAGAAGAATGCGGGTACGAATATGTTGTATTTTAGGTCGTTATGGGTTTCTAGATTAAATACTGAAAAATATAAATACAAGGCATTACAACTGAAACGAGTCACCTCAAATAACTCTTTACCTGCTGTCATTTATATAAAATTCCGAACCTTTCAATTGTTACATCGAGAGGGACAGCTTTTAATGATGGACCTGACGATACTTAAAATCATTCCTAGGGGCACAACAGCCTCAATCAAATCATTTTTTTTTCTAATCAGTAAGCAAAAAGTGCATAATATACCATCTGTATAATAAAATACGATTAGAATGAAATGGTTTTGATTTTACTATATTAAACGTTCAAAATCATGCCCATTAACTTCCATACAACAGTAAAATCTTGCTTCAAATGCTCTCCTGACATTTCGCAACGTTTCTAGAGTTATTTGTTAGCATTCTTCAACGATTTCTTGGCGTAACTCTTGTAAGGATGCTGAACACGAGGCTATTGATTATATAGGCTGATTCAAATTAAATGCGCATCATTGCTATCTCTGTTATTATTGATTCTAGAAAGTAGGTCAAATTAGCAAAGTATTAGTATTTTTAACGCTGATTAATATGCAATATACGAAAAAACAATTGAATGGCGAATTTCCGAGAAATTTTAAAATTTATATTCTTTTTAATTTGAACACCATGTATATTGTTAAAAAAATTGAAGATATTTTAATTTGTGATACAAAAGTTCTAATACAATATTGTCTTAAAACGAATTATAAAGAAGTTATGGTGGTTTTCAATTGTTGCCAAAGATATGTAAAATTTATAGTAGGCTTCTTTCACTTTAAGTCAAAACAAATAGTATGTTGTTGGAAACTGTCAAAAACGCACTGAGCTTAAATCTTTTACACGTTTAATTATTAAAAAAGAGCAAGTTGGTTATTTCATTTTTGTGTTGTGTCCTTTACTTCTAATTGTTATAATTACATTATTATCATTAGTAGCTTGAACAGTTTTTAGATAATATCTCACCATGGTATTTTCTCATTTGGAGAAATGTGATATACTGGAAGCATACATTGTATGCGGCAAAAATTTAATAAGGACTGTCGAATATTATGCAGAACAGTATCCTTTACGACAGCAGCCGGATCGACGTTACTTTCGAAAACTTTACAGACAATTTAGGCAACACGATTACTTATTTAAGAAGAAAAGAACAAAGAAAAATATAATTATCAACGAGGAGGTAGAAATTACAGTGTTAGTATATTTCGAAGCCCATCACGAATTCTCCATTAGAGATGCTACTATGGAATTGGGTTTAAGTTATGCGTCAGTTCAGAGAATTTTAATAAAGCATAACCTCACAAATATTACAACCAGGAGATCCGAACAGGAGGTTGGCTTTCTGTGAGTGGTTTATTAATTCTTGTGATGAAAATTTGAATGGAGCACAATGTATTTTATGGAGTGACGAAACAAATTTTACAATAGAGGAATGTTTAAAAAGAAGAATGAACACCATTGGTCGCAAGAAAATTTATTAATAATCCGTCCACATGCGGCACAAGTTCGATTTAATGTTAATGTCTGTTGGTTCGACAGTCGTTGGTCCAGTGTTCTACAATGGTACATTGACAGGAGAGAGATATCTGGAATTTATTCATATACCGTTCTAGAGGATTTCCTTGATAACGTCAATTACCTGATGCGCCAAAATTTGTACTTTCAGCAGGACGGTGCTCCGACACATAACTGCCGCATAGTTCACAACTATCAGGACAACATCTTTGCCGATAAGTGGATTGGTACAAATGGACCAAATCGATGGCCAGCACGCTCTCCTGATCTTTCACCTTTAGACTTTTTTTCTTGGGGGTATATTTAAAAGATCTGATATACAGAACTCGGTACAACAGCGTGAACGAATTGCAAAATAAGGTTAGGGAGGTTTTCCGTCAATTGTATGAAAGGACAATCTTAAGAGCCACCAAGAGTGTACTCAAGCTGGCACGAAAATGTGTGAAAATGAAGGTGATACCGTTGAGCAGTATTTATTTATTTTATTTGTATCACTAGGCCAGAAACTACAGTTTTGTGAGTATGAGTACGGTTTGTACGAATACTCGCAAAATAGTTTCTGGCCGTGCGATACACAATGTTTTTTGGGCCGACAAATCTTAATTTTGAATTGAAAATAGAAAAGAAAATTTGACACTAGGGAGTTGACAGTACAAGTTGGCACACATGTTACATATCTTAGTATTTTGACGTTTCCTAGAATAAATCTTTTTTTATCTATTTATAAATAATAAGTGCAATGAAGACACCAGTTCATCTTAGCATGGTTGAACAGTAGCTTAATGACAATTTATTCCACGTATGTTATGTGGAATCTAGTGTGGCCAATTTTTAGTGACATTTTCACCTGCCTAGGCAGGAAAACGGTAGTTTTCTGCCGCTTTGAAGTACTGCAAAATGAGTGTTTCTGCACGAAGGCGCAAAAAATAAATTATGCATTTACTTTTTCCTTTTCATTTTAATTTCCACGGCATTATTTTAAGATGTAATATATTAAAATAAACATCAACCACAAAGACATGTATCTGTTTTGTCAAAAGTTGATTCCTTATACTGCTCTACATTTTACAAAATAGAAACTATCATAACTTCCTTATTATTCGTTTTAAGACAATATTGTATTGATACTTCTGCATCATAAATTAAAATATCTTCCATTTTTTTAACAATATACAGGGTGTTCCATTAAAAAAAATGTTAAAATTTCTGAGAAATGCGTCATTCAATTCTTTTTTGCATATTAATCAGCGTTGAAAATCCCAATAGTTTGGTAATTTAACCTACATTCTAGAATCAATAATAACAGAGATAGCAATGGTGGGCACTTTAATTTGAATCAGCCTGTATGTAATATAGATAAACCACGTTCATAAGAGGCAATGCCTACGCTGAAATTTAAGCACTGTTCCCTGATCCAAAATATAAGTGGGGATATCTAAGATTTCAACCCATGTTAACTCATTAGTAAAGCAAGGTGGTTCGCGTTCCAAACGAAAAACGCACATACGGGTGTTGACAGAAAAGCACCCGATTGCCCGTATAAATCCTCTAGTTGTTTTGACCGAGTAAGAGAAACACACCCATGTATAAAAACTACATGCGCCCGTAAATCACGTGCCATATTTCAATGCACAGGAATGACGCGTATATACATAACTTGTTTGTTCGATACAAACCATAAAGCAGCTGTGTTTTCCCAATATTCTACACATTGGCGGCGTCTTAGATGTAGCTGTTTATTTATATATGTGCAGCACTCAAATATCTCCGTTCAGGCTTTCATTGAAAAATAAGAATTGCTAAATAATTTATATTTTGAATACGTTTTAAGCACTGTAGCAAGACGAAATATGTAATTGTATTACTTATTTAAATAGGTAATAGTGACATTTCCTTTATTTCTTGTATTTTATTAAAAAAAAAAAAAAGATAAAACAAGCAGGAATAAAGTGTCACTAACTATTTAAAATAATAAAACAAAAACTTTGTAAGTCTTTTTATCATTCATTATAAATAATTTACATATTATTAACATCAAAACATTGTAATTTTTCACAACAATACATTTTGAAATGATGATAAGTTTGTTTTTATCTAGCGGCACGTGTAAATTTAAACGATTATCAACAAATGTATAAAATGTAATAAATCCACGCCCCTACCTCAAGACTTCTATTCAAAATATTGATGCAAGCTAGGCCAAACAAGGGAGGCTTTTGACTAAATTATGTTAATTATTGTTACTTTTCATTGCATTTTAATAAATTTTTAAAAATTGGAGTCACAATACTTTCTAGATTTTCCTTTGTAAATATGAAGTTCTCTTACATGTGAATACAGAACCTTACATAATATTCTTTACTGATTTCGCCAAAACTATGTAGATACATATGCAAGTTTCTAGGCATAGACTGCGTTAGCAACGCCACTGAGTTTTCCTTCCCCGCTTTCCGAACGAGTTTGTCAGTCTTTACTCATTAGCATGAACTGTGGTTACCCTCTAAATACCACATGGTGCTGTTTTATACACATAACATTGCCGCGCAAATAAGTAAATATTCAAATTGTAAAACTAAGTAATTGTAAGAAAATGCAAACAAACTATGGATACATTCATGACGCAATTGTTATAATTATTATATTGTTATCATGCTACATCACTGATAAAGCAAATAACTATCTATCTATAAAATAATTAAATGGTGCAGGGCATACTTCAAAAGTATAATCGTAAAGTGAAAATATATATAATATATATATTATATAATAAAGTAAGTTATATGGGTAATACGGTCTTAAAATAAAACTGCTAAATCGCCTCAATATTTCGTTATATATTTATAACTTCATCAGGAGGAACATCTACAATATTATAAAGAATATGAATCAATAGTCCTGATGAAGTTATAAATATATAACGAAATATTGAGGCGATTTAGCAGTTTTATTTTAAGACCGTATTACCCATATAACTTACTTTATTCTTCAACGAAGTTCCGGTCGGTACTCCTTTCCAAATAATATTCCAGATGGGTTTTTATCTCGAAATATCCAAGAATTATGGTTACGATATTATGAGGAAGATGAAACAATGGGCATCCTTAAATATTAAATTAGCCAACCAGTTGAACAGAAAACACTTTTTGGGAAGATGTAGAAGACAGAATGTAATTCCAGGCCATATACAACACAATATAAAAACATATGTCAGTTATTGACAACTAATGACTGGAAGCTGTCACTGGAAATTTCAAATTTTTACAACAGGTTGGGGAATAAAATTCTTAGCTTAGAAATTAACATCACTTATAAGAGCATATCTACAATTAATAACAACATTAATTTGTTAAAAAGTCAAATTTCTAATGTGATACCTTCACAAATCTTTAATAATTTCAAAAACAATTTGTTTCAATCTTTTCAAAATAGATTTAATAAGGTAAAGTTACTACTTATTAATAAATTTCAAAAGTTAATGAATTATAGAAATAATACAAAAAAATATTTTCTTGATAACAGTAAATGGTTTATGAATGTGTCTGCTGTTAATATACCTAAAGAAATATCTGACTTTTATCTTTAGGTCTAAATTTAGTGTTCCGTTAGTGGAAACAATTTAATGCAAAAAGATTTTAGCTGATGTTGAGTGTATGGTAGATGATCTACCAGAACAAAATAAAATTTAATAAGAGCAAGAATAACTAATAATGTCACAAATCATTTAACAAAAATCTAAATTCCTTCCAAATTCATGTATTACACAAACATTTGAAAAAACAAAAAAATTTTTAAAAGACCATCCAAATTTATATATTTTACAAGCTGGCAAAGGTGGATGTACTGTAGCAATGAATAAAAAAGACTATATAGAAAAAACAGAATTACTTTTAAATGATACAAGAACTTATAAGATTTTAGACAGAGATCCAACTTCGGTTACACAGAGAAGACATAATGAACTTATAAAAAAATTAAAAACAAAAAAAGAAATAAGTGATAATGATGCTAAACATATAACTACATATAAAGCAGTACCAACCGAAATTATATTGCTTACCTAAAATACATAAACAGAATATACCGATGCGTCCAATTGTTAGCTCGGTTAACTGTGTTACATATAATTTAGCAAAATTTTTATCAACATTCTTACTTTGCCTTCTCTGAAAATACTTCTTATAATATTAAAGATACTTTCACTTTTGTTAGTACTATTAAAGGAATGATATACCTCAAAATTTTATGTTGATATCTTTGGATGCTGTGTCATTATTTACAAACATTCCAATAGATTTAGTAATTGATATTCTGATACAAAAATGGTCTTTAATTGAACCACACACTACAATTTCGAAAGATAATTTTATACTATTATTACGTTTTGTTTGTAATAATTGTTATTTTTCTTTTATGAATAAATATTATTCACAAATTTTTGTACACCAATGGGTTCCCCAATTAGTCCAATTTTGGCAATGATTGTTTATTAGATGCTGTTATACCTAAATTACCTTTCAAAATTCCATTTATTTTTAAATATGTTGATGACATTATTTGTTCAATACCTAATGATAAGGTAGATATTACCTTAAATATATTTAATTCGTATAATATCATTTACAATTCACTGCTGAATTGGAAAATGATTGTTATGTACCTTTCTTGATACCAAAGTTATAAGATCAGAAAATAACATTATCATTTTAGATTGGTATCAAAAACCGACATCTTCTGGTAGATTTATTAACTTTTACTCTAATATCCTATAAATCAGAAATATAATACTGTGATTGCTATGAAAAACAGAATTACACAAATTAGCACACAAGATTCTTAACGACAATTTAAAGAAGTTATTTAAAATTTTTTCCAATAACGGCTATTCTTTCCAAATTAATTTATTCTCCAAATTCCTTACATGAACAGATAAATACTAATACAACTACCACTTTTAAATATTATAAATTACCTTTCGTAGAAGGTTTAACTAATAAAGTAATTAAACATTTTAAAGATTTTAAAAATATCAAAATTGCAAAGTATAATATAACAACCATAATAACAATCTTCACAAAAACTAAAGACAAGATACCAATTCTGGACCAAAGTAATTTGGTATATAATATTCCTTGTTGTGATTGTCAAGGTTGTTATATTGGTCAAACTTCGCAAATGCTAAAGAATAGAATAACCCAACATAAAAGTGATAGTCGTATAGGTAAACGTTCATGTGCCTTGTCTTTACATTTTCAAAATTTAGACCACAATTTTAATTATGACAATACTAAAATTCTTGATGTTGAAAATAATTACAAAAAGCGGTTATTTCTAGAAATGGTTCATATTAACAGTAATCAAAATTCAATTAATTTCAAAACAGACACAAATAAACTCAACCATATTTATTGCAACATCTTACAAAATACATAGTAACATTACCTTGTTTACATAAATGTTTTTTGACTTTTAAAAAAAATTCTAAATTTAAAATACATATAATTTGATTATTATATTTTAACTTTGTAAGTATTATTTTAAATATTTCATTACTATTGATTCATATTCTTTATAATATTGTAGATGTTCCTCCTGATGAAGTTATAAATATATAACGAAATATTGAGGCGATTTAGCAGTTTTATTTTAAGACCGTATTACCCATATAACTTACTTTATTCTTCAACGAAGTTCCGGTCGGTACTCCTTTTCAAATATTATATAATATATATATTATATATATTATATATTATATTTATATTATATATTAGATATATAATAAGTCTATTTTTACGTTCGATTTTCGACTATTGAAATATATAAAATACTTTAATTTTTATTTTTTTGTTGTAAGTTTGAAATAATGGTATTAGTTAATGTTTATTTACATTAACATTATTCAAGTCTCACTGCTGTTTTTCTTTGGAATAGTATGAAACAACTACTAAAATATTAAAATAATAATATAATAATTACATCGTTTTATTTATATTATTATTATTATTATTACTATTGTTATTGTTATTACCTTGATTAATTGAACATTCCATACGAGCAGTTAACGAGCAAGAAAATGCCCGGGTGATATTTTCGAAAATAATGTTTGATTGATTATTATTTCTTTGTATAATAAATATCGCTTTTTTTAAGATACATTTACTTTTGTTTTTTTTTAGAGAATAGTTCAAAAATTAACTGTTTTAAGAAAAAGCAATGATTTTTTTTACATAAATCCATAATTATTCGACGCTGTTTATAAAATAAAGTCTTTGTTTCTCTCAGTATATTAAATTACAAGGAAAGTGATTTTTTTTAATATGAGTCAGTTGTTAACACACACATAAAAAGTTATCAAAAGTGTCACATGTTTGCGGTTTCCAATCATAGTAACTGTTCTGAAAAACCCGCTGTTTTGATACCCTTCATTCGTCTTAGGTGATTGTTTCTCTCTCTGATATTTTCAGCAAAAATCAGTACAATAATTGATGTTCATTTGTATTGTCTCTGTAATTTTGTATAAATAACTAAAAACGAGAAAAGCAAAAGGATTTCCAAAACGGAAATTAAAATAAATTTCTAGTAATGAAAATAACTTCAGCTAAATCGTGATTTCATGAGTCGGTGGCGACTTGAAAATGTTTTAGAAAAAAAATTATAACTACCCAGTTGGGTAATACCCAAAGTTTTTGATATTCCATATTTAATACATAAGTATACAAAATGTCTTATTTGAGCGTCACTAAAAATTAAACCGAAAGCTTAATGTGTTAGTTTAAGCGAGCAATACTCACACGAAATAAGTATGGTGATTGTCACTGCCCAAAACATTCTTCTGCGATGTCTCTTGTTTATCGGGTAAGTTTCAGCAGTTCTTGTTTAATTTACTATCAAATAGCACATCCAAACAATGCTAGTTTCACTCATGTACGCGAAATAATTATATAAATGCGTCTATATCGTCCGCTTAAGTAAACAACACAGAACTCACTCTAAAACTAACACTTTGGTATTATCAAGATAATTCCAGGAATGAACTCTTACGATAGCACATTATAGGAATGACCAGTTGTGAAAAATTTACACTAAAAGCAAGGTATCTCTCGTTTCATGACCTTAGATGATCTTTTGACTAATTTTAGAGCGAAATTTAAAATATTACGTCTGCATTCGGGAAATAAGAATATACTGTTATGGAGCGATTATTTGATATTCTACTATTATTTAAAAAGGGAATGTCACTATTTAACTTAAGTATATTTTAAAACTTATTAGATATAATAATAAAAAAAGGATATAATATGTAGCAGCAGACAGCTAGACGATGTCCAGGTGATGTAGGTAATCTCTGCATTTGGCAGGTCCTTCAAGGATTTTTCCTTTAGAATTTTCCCTTCAGGAAGCAAGATGATCAGCAGTGATACACCTACACATCGAAAATGAATATTAGAATTTGAATAGTATAATTTTACAATAGCTATTGACAGATCAAATTTGGATCCACCTTTAATTCGAGTGAACAGTTTTATTTCTTTTACAGAGCATTTATTTCTGTAAATTTTTGTTTAATAATGTTTTTATATGCATTGGCAGACCAATTGCTTTGATATGTCAACAGACAGACATGGGAATTGCTAGAAATTGGATTCTGTAACAATTCTATGTGTATAAATGGTTGCCTACCTTTTGGGGGCATAGTAATGAATTTTAGATTGTTAATTTTTTTATATAGTAATAAGCGTTTAAAAATTTCAAATGTAATTTTCTCATAATTCAGAGACTCATACCTTTGTTATATAAAAAGTGTAAGGTGATTCCAAATTTTGTAATTTTATTTATTTTCACATCGTTGAAACATACGATAGTTTCTGTCGATCACATGGCCATTCTCATATGTAAAACAAATGGAAGTTCCTCATTTCGGTTTTTATTAACGGATTCTCACAAAAAGACAGTTGGACTCCTTGCTTGGAGACAATCGCTGCAAGTCAGTTAAAAACATTTTCAATTCGAACCATTCACTAACCGAACCTCTTTCGAGGCAGACATATTTCTGTGTGTTCTCTTAAAATTTAACGGTTATTTCGATAAAATCCAATTTTATTCCAAATTACGACCTAAAAATAATTGTTAATTGTTAAACAAAGTTTTTCACATAAATTTTATTCCAAATTACACACGATTTTTGGGTAATTTTTTTTCAACGACGATTTCTCCGAATAATGTTCCTGTCCTGAGCGACCCATCCTCTCTGATTTGAAGTACCTATCTTCGATGTACCCGAACCAGAGCCCATATCCGACCTGAACAGTCCTGACCACCGATGATCGCAGAATTCGGCCATGTAAAAAAAGGTACTCCTCGTCAAATCTACATAAAAAATAAACGTATTATTTCAATTCTAATCAAAATTCAATTATACTTATAAGAAATCTTATTTTAATCCGTTGTGAAAAATTTGAGTTAGAAAATCGTTTGTAACATAGCTAAACGATCTCCAGTTACTATGGGGAAATTTGTGTAATTAGGTTTATAAGTATTTGTTATGTTTTTACGTTACGAACCAATATCCAGTGATTTATCATCAAGGTTGGCTACTCTGTTTCACACCTTTATTCAAATCTAATATAACTCCATTTGAACGGTCAGAAAACGCGGGATTTTTAAAATTTATTTCAAACGTATTTAAGTATGAATTTGAATTGCAAAAGTTGGGATTACTTAATGAAACTTTAGTGTTATTAATTAAAGGGACTCACGAACTCACCTGAGATTATTATCCATAGATTTATGTCTGATATTAAACAAGTCACATTTTGAATTTGATTTAAATAAATAAAATCACTTTTATTCGCACTTAAATGTTTCATTTACACATAAGGGATTGAACACGATTAAGACACGACATAATCATGCCTATGAGAGCATTTAAACTGGTCTTAAACATTGAATTTGAGGGAGAGGACAATTGACAATCATCCCACCACATCCCAATGCGTACTGAGTTAAAATATAAGAAAGTAACGAGCTATTCAATATTTTTTTTTATGTCACCGCCCCTCGATCGGAAATTTCTTGCCCGGCATGCCATCTGGCTGGTGAGACAGAACACTTCTAAATCAAAATTATAAAAAATAGATGAAACTGGTATATATAAAACTTGATTTTTCCTATTTCAATTTATGTATTTCTTTTAAAATTTATTTTTTTTAATCCGGGCTGTATGCTACTGTGTAGCGTAACAATACATTAGTAAATAAATAATGCAGCTGCTGCAGCATAAACGGTATAAAAACAGAAATTATAGTACCAAAGACTATAATCGGCTAAGCTAGTGAAATCGGTCCTTGCCTAGATTCGGCTATTTTTTTTTTTTCTAAAGCAGCTTTATATGTAATATTGAATCCCAGAAAGTTTTAATGCCTAATATTTGTAATACCATTGTTTATATACATATTAGTTAGGCAACCTTGTGGACAAAATAGTTAACGGATTTTTGAACATTTTAGACAAAAGCGATAGATGGCGACACTCCGTTGATGTCCAACTCGATTTAAATATAAGCTTTATAGTTAGACTACTACATACAAGATGGCCCTCTTACGTGTCGGCAAAATATTATTTAATTGCAATAGTTACCCAAAGGTCAAGGTTCGTATCATAAGGTTACCTCGTAAGTTGTAGATGAGGCCCGGGGAAAGGAAAGGGTGGATGTACATGAAGACGCTGTGATGACGTGACTCGCGATAATTCTCGTGTTCGTTTACATTAAAAGGTTAGTATTGGGATATTCTGTTATAATAAAGAGAACTTGAAAGTATATTGCAAGACACGTTCTTGTTGACAAAACATTAATTGAAACATTTTCTAATTTAAGATTTTTTTATAAAAAATAAATATTTATTTATTTTTACATATATGCACCACTTTACTTATTAAAAACAGCATACATGATGACGCAAGTGTTCGCGCTCTTTCTCTTGATTGGCTGAAAAGTTACGAGGTAACCTTGTATATACGGACCTTGCCCAAAGGTTACCTCGTAACTTTTCAGCCAATCAAGAGAAAGAGCGCGAACGCGTCATCATGTATGGTGTATATATATATAAAGCAACTCTACAGGCCTTGGAGGCCCTTGGTTTTTATTTTTTCGGTGACTTCTTTCCACTTTTTCCTATCATTTGCTCTTTCTCTCCAGTCTGTCACTCCCACACCCTCCACATCTTTTATTACTTCCTGCAGCCATTTTTTCCTTGGTCGCCCTCTTCTTTGTTTTCCACCAACTCCCTCCTCCAACACTCTCCTGGGTATCTTTTGCTCCTGCATTCATCTAATATGCCCCAACCATCTTGCTCTGTGTGCTCGGATCACTTGCGTAATTCTTGGTTTACCATAAATTTTCTCCAGCTCTCTATTTGTTCGTCTTCGCCACTGGTCGTCCTGCATTTTCACCCCTCCAAAGATTTTTCTCAGCACCCTCCTTTCCCAGATTTCAAGTTTCTCTTCGTCTTGTTTCGTTATTATCCACGTTTCACTTGCATATAAAACCACCGGGCGTATTATTGTTTCATATGCACGCGTCTTTATTGCCCTAGATAAGTTCTTCTCTCGTAAAAGTTTCGATAACGATGCGGCAGCTCTGGTGCCTCTTATAATTCTTTTCTCTATTTCCTTTGTTTCTTGTCCCTTATTTGTTACGGTTACGCCCAAATATTCTAGTTGATCAACTTTCTCTATGTTATATTCTTTAGACTTGGTTTTAAATTTCACATATTTTTCCCCTTCTTTCGCGTCCACTCGCATCTCCATATATTTTGTTTTTGCTTCATTTATTTTCAGTCCGTACTCTTTTGCGTGTTGTTCAAATCTATCAAATACCTTTTCGAGTTCAATTTTCGATCTTGTTAGTAATGCCACGTCATCAGCGTAAGCTATACACTGTGTCTTATTGCGAAAAATTAGACCATTCGTTTGGATATTACTTTCTCTCATTATTAGCTCCAGCAGAACATTAAACAGGTCGGTCGAGAGTGGGTCACCTTGTCGTAATCCTCTTGCTGTTGTGAAACTCCTCGCGTATCTACCCTCCAACAGTACCTTATTATTTATGTTAGACAGTGTCATTTTCACTAGTTTTATCAATTTATATGGTATTCCTAATTTTCCCAATGCTGCGTACAATTTTTTTCTTGATATTGAGTCGTACGCCTGCTTAAAGTCTATAAAAAGTATATGTAATCCCAGATTCTGCTCGTAACTGTTGTTTTGTAGCATCTTTAGGGCAAATATTTGGTCCGTTGTTGATCTTCCCGTTCTGAATCCTCCTTGGTATTCCCCTAATACTTTGTTTTCGTAAATCTGCAGCCTACACTGAGGGAAAGAAATGCATTGATTTAACCAAAATACGCATGACCAACCAAAAAATTTGCATTAAATACGACCCACCGAAATTTATTGTTAGATTAAAATTTACGATTTGTTGAAATATATTTGTTAACTTAAAAATAATAGACTCGTTGATACAACTGAACCCTCAATTTCAATTTAAACAAGTTTAATCGTTAATGCAACACTTCAGTTTAGTTTATGTAACACTGGTTTTGATTTGTCAATACAGCTCTAAGTATGTTAGAACAAAAAAAAAATGTTTTGTTTAACGAGCATTGCTGCTTAGCGTAACTTCGAAATTGTGTTGAAACTACAAAAATAAATTGTTGCTTCAATGCATCTTTATGGTTACATTAGCAAATAAAACGTGTTGAGTGCACAAAATTAAGAGTGTCAATGCAAACATTTTTTTTTTGGTTGATTTGAAGCAAAAAATTTGTTCATTCAAATAATCTCATTTTGGATCTTTTGGAAATTTTATTAATTACAAATTGGGGTTTGAAAACAAAATATGACTAACTTAAGTTCATATATTTATTAATAACTTCACAACAGTTATAAAATACCAAATATGTAAGTACACTTTACAATAATAGTAGGTATATAAAAGTAACGCCTAAAAATATTTATTTACAAATACATTTGAATACACTTCCGACCATCTGACAACGTATGCATGTAACATAAATGAATTGCAATAAATGAGTTCCTTCATATGTAGTGAACTAAAACTGAAACTTCGGTTTGAGGTTTCCAAAAAGCTTAAGATACAATGTATTATGCTCTGCAATTAATACTTTTAGCAATTCGACGTCCTTTAAAGTAATTGATGCCTGTCCAACAAGTTCACAAATTTGTCGCAGAAATTTATATAATTCCCAAACTGGGTCATTCATCGGTATAAATTCTCCAACCAACACTCCAAAAACTCGTAAAAGTGCCTTCATTTCAGGGGCTGAAAGCACAATACACTTATTACTTATCTGTATATTTGAAATCTCTGGCGGTTTATTTTCATCGTTAAAACTATAATATTTTAATTTGGAATTAAAGTGACGCAAAGTAAATAATTTCCGTTCATTTATGTAATAATGCAAAATACATCCCATATCATACCTATGAAAATGTATTCTACAACCTAATAAACGCGATATATTCTCGATCTTAATATATCCGTTCAAACATAAAGTATACCGTTGCATTATGTTGTGCTAATAGCTAATATGGCGTTCGTTTGCCAAAACATTTATAAGAATCAATATGTGCTTACCTGCAAACACTGAGGTTAGATATTCAAATCCCCACTGAATTAACAATTCTTTTACTCGTTCGTCCCCCATGACTAGTATTAGAACTCACAATATATCACGATATCACGAGCCACGAACGAAGACAATCTGATATCTGATGGTTTGCAACAGCAAGCAACCGATCAAATCACGCCACAACATTGATCAAATGAGTATCTGACGGTATAGGTAATATACCTATGTACATTAATATAGGTACATTCCATAATATACAAATACTGACTTATTAAATCGTATTACAAGCTAAAGTAGAAATAATATACATTGTAATTATGATATTGTTTTCTAGAAAAAGACTTTCTAATAATTACTATATATAAAACGTATAACGTAGTACCTATATACCCATACTTTTAAGATCTACATATGTAGATGCGCAAAGCGCAAAACATCTTTTTTTGGTTAAGTTAACCATTTTTTAGTTTCAATATTATGCTATGAATGTTTTCCGTCAACTACTAAGATTTTTTTGTTTTAACATCACCATTTCGGTCCATCCAAACAAAAACCTTACCTTCAACCATCTAAGTTTCTTCAGTCAACAGATTTTTTTAACAGAAATAAATAGTTGCGCAAATGCCTCATTTTAGTTGGATTAAATACAAAATTTGTTGCATTAACACCTTTTGTGTTAACATAGTAGTTATTGTTAGGTTAACGCATTTCTTTCTCTCAGTGTACTTCTAATAATTTTGGCAAGGACTTTATAAGCTACTTCTAGCAAGGCTATCCCTCTGTAATTATTACAGAGCGTTCTGTCCCCTTTCTTGTAAATCGGGCATATAACGGCGTTGCCCCACTGTTCCGGCATTTTCTCCTCTCTCCATATCCTTAATATTAGGTGATACAAGCTTCTATGTAATTCCGCCCCACCTTGCCTCAAGATTTCCGCTGGTATACCACTTTCTCCTGCACTTTTATTTTTCTTGAGATATTTTATTATCTCGGCGAGTTCTTTTTCGGTAGGTTCTTCTATTTCTCCCTGCTCGTTTTCTCCTTGCTGGGGATCGTACTGTCGCCATTGTTATATGTTGTCCAGTTTCCTCTGTTTCGTTTAGCAATTGTCTAAAATACTGTGCCCATCTATTTAGTTTCTCGTTTGTTTCTCCTAGGAGTTGCCCCTCTTCGTCTCTGCAATATGTCATTTTGATGTTTTGTCTTTGTCTAATCCCCTCAGTTTCTTTGTAAAAATTTTGAATTTCCTTGTTTGCGTGATGTTCCTCTATCGTTTTAAGTCGTTTTTCCAGCATCTCTCTTTTTTTCTGTCTGCATATTCGTTTGGCGATTTTTCTCCTTCTTCATAAATTCTTATATTTTCTGCTGATCCGTTTCTGTCCCTCTCAATTTTTGCTTTATTTCTATTCATTAGCGCTTCTTCACATTCTCTATCAAACCATTCTTTTTTCCTTTTTTGCGCAGTTGTTCCCAAACATGTGCTTGCCGCCCTTGTCATTGCTGCTTGTATTATGGCCCATCGTTCTTCTATTGTCTGCGTTTCTAAATTTCCCTCTAACAGCTTCGAATTTATTTCTTCTTCTAGTTTTTTTGATACTCTATCTTCTTCCAGCTTACTTACATCGTATGCCTGTCTTTCTCTTCGCTCTTTTTTTACTATAGGCAATGTTTGTTTAAGATTGGCTATAACTATAAAATGGTTACTATCCGCTCTGCCCCTCTATAACTTTTGCAATTTCTAACCTTTTAATGTGTTTACTTTCGACGAGATATGATCTATTTGATTTTTTGTTCGTATATCCGGAGATATCCATGTAATTTTGTGGATGTCTTTGCGGTCAAAATACGTGCTTGCTATTCTCATTTGGTTTTCTGTCGCAAATTCAATTAGTTTTTTACCATTTTCATTACTATCTCTGTGTAAACTTTTTGCCCCTTATTTCTTATAGATTTCTTCTCTTCCCACCTTTGCATTGAAATCTCCCATCACAATCTTTATGTCATACCTTGGGGTGTTTTCCAATACCTCACTTAGCTGATCATAAAAATTATTCTTTACTTCTAATTCTTTTCCCTCTGTTGGGGCATGGCCATTTACTATGCTTATTTTTCTATATTTGCCACGTAGTCTTAGATAACATATCCTGTCCGATATTGCCTTGAATTCCATCACTGCTTTTTTGCTTCTCTCATTAACCATAAAACCAGTTCCAAAGTGTCTATTTTTTCCACCGCTTTTAAAGAATGTGTATGGTGTATGGTGTTTTTTAATAAGTAAAATGGTGCATATATGTAGAAATAAATCGCAATTTATACTCCCAAACCAAATATTTATTCATTATAATAAAAAACGAATTTCTATTATTATGTAATAGGAAACATAAGTAAATCAAGTAAAAAATGTTTTGTAAATATAAGAAAAAACTATATACATAAAGTATACATTAAATTAGAACTAAGAAAAAGCCAAAAAGTAAAGTAAAATGGTACATGTATGTAGGAAAAAATTACGATTATACAGTGTGTTAAAAAAAGGTTGTCGGATATTTTACCCAATTATAGTACTGGTGGTAATAAACAAAAAAGTCTTAGTAAACATGGGTCCGCAATTCAACTGTTTCTGACATATAGTCGATTGCATATTTTAAAATAAAAAAAAAAACATTTTTCGGTTTTGAGAATAGTTCCCTTTGTCAAACAACTGATTGTGACTTAAAATTAGTTCTGTCAGACATCCGTCATCAGATTATCTATCATTTGCGTCAAGTTTTTTTTGTTCTCAAATTATGCATAAGTACACAAATGCAGAAATGGCCGATATGCATTTTATGTACGGTCGTGCGAATGGTAATGCCACTGAAGCACGGCGTATGTATGCCGAAGAATTTCCAAATCGGTTGCTACCGAGTGATAAGATTTTCTCAAGACTTCATATCCGGCTGTCCGAAACTGGTTCATTTAAAATTAATGGTGGTTCTGGTAGACCTAGATCAGTTTCTTCTCCCGCAGTGGAATTTGATATTTTGAGACGGGTAGAAGACAACCCAAATATTAGCACCCGAAGACTTGCCGCAGAACTGAACGTCAGTCATCCTCTCATTTATAGAATTCTGCGGGAACAGCAGCTCTATACCTACCACATTCAACGCGTGCAAGTTCTTGCTCCTCTCGATTATGATGCACGTAGGGTTTTTTGTCATTGGGTTTTACGAAAGCTGGCAGAAACTCCTAATTTTGCGACTCAGATTTTATTTAGTGACGAGCTGGGTTTACAAGAGACGGAATATTCAATTTTCATAAGAATCACGTCTGGGCAGATGAAAATCCCCATGCTGTTGTTGAACTGCATCACCAAAACCGTTTTTCGCTAAATGTTTGGCTTGCTATTTTTGGAGACTGTTTAATTGGTCCAGTATTTCTCCCTAATCGTTTAAAGGGACAAGTACACTTGGATTTTTTAAGAAATGAATTACCCGTTTTGTTGGAAGACGTACCACTTTTTAACAGATTAAATATGTGGTTTATGCACGATGGAGCTCCTGCGCATTTTTCCATCGCAGTTAGAAATTCTTAAATCAAGATTACAACGAGAGATGGATAGGACGGGGTGGACCAACTGCATGGCCTCCTAGGTCCCCTGACCTGACACCTCTAGACTTCTATGTTTGAAGGTATCTAAAACAATTAGTGTACGCACGATCTGTAAACAATTTGGAAGAACTCAGGCAACGAATCGTAAATTGTTGCGAGGAAATTCGGAGGACTCCAGGAATTTTCGAAAGATTGCGTCGATCATTCATAAGAAGGTGTGAAGCGTGCTTAGAAATGAACGGTGGACATGTAGAACAATTTCTTTAGTTTTACTTTAAATAAACATTTGTTTAATTTACATTGCGATCAGAATTTCTTTGAAAATTTTTATGCTACTTAAACAATATGCAATCGACTATATGTCAAAAACAGTTGAATTGCGGACCCATGTTGACTAAGACTTTTTTGTTTATTTCCACCAGTACTACAATTGGGTAAAATATCCGACAACCTTTTTTTAACACACTGTGTATTATCAAACTAAATATTTATTCTTCTTAATAAAAAAAACATTTTCTGATTATTACATAATCATAAACATAAGTAAATTAAGTTAACAAAATAACTTATTAATTTAAAAACTAAGAAAACTAAAAATTGAGAAGTAGTTTTATGTTTTTTTTTCTTGGCAAATTTTCGTCCCTTTAGATTGAACTTTTCTCTTTTTAGTGATATTTTTTTTGTTTTAAGTTTAAATATTTTATTCTTAAAAAAAAACCTCAATTTCGAAAATTGTTCAATTAATGTCTTGTCAACAAGAACGTGCCTTGCAATATACTTTCAATTTCTTTATATTATAACAGAATACCCCAGAATACTAACCTTCTAATGTAAACAAACACGGGAATTATCGCGAGGCGCGTCATCACAGCGTCATCGTGTATAAACACTCCCTTTTCCCCGTGCCACACAACTCGCCAATGCGAGTGAATCACACATCACACCGATACGGGGGGATTCCGTCGTTTCCGCAGATAGATAAAACACAGAAATCTGTCTCTCTCTCTGACCGAGATACCTGTTATATCTATCATGTTTTCAAATCAATTTACATTCACCGATAGAGTGCACCACTTCTCTGAGCAATACCTTATACGTCTCACCCCAGTATACCACACGACTCCATAAATGATGAACTAAATAAATTTGGTTTAAAAGTCGTTTCAAAGATTAGTTTTATAAATGCAGGTCTAAATTTACAAGAATATAAACATGTACTAAGTTTTCGTAGACAAGTCTATGTAGATATAGATCACAGCGTTAATATTCCAGAGTCAATTGTTATACAGTATAAGTCAAACACATTCAGGATTGAAGTCTTTATATATGTATAAATATATATTCTGCTTTAATGCAGCTCAAACATTTTCAATAGGACTTAAGTCTGGACTATTTAGAGGCTAGGTCAATACTTGTTAAATAAATGTTTGCGGAACGTATCCATTCTTGCACAATTTGCGATTTCTGCACGGGACAGTTATCGTGTTGAAACACAAAATTGTCCCCATATTTACCGAAGGCATCATCAGATTTATAAGGATGCCTTGATTTCTGCAACACCTACTGCTTTCATTTCAACTATTCAGTGTTCTAATTTTTTTACTATTAAAAATATAAGAGAGACCTAATATTAGTGTCGAGATATACAATCGTAGACAATTTATTTTTCAGTATTAGGTATGTTGTAAAAAAGCAATGAAAAGCTAACTATTTAGAAAGTATTGAGAGATAATAAAAAAAATTAAAGTTATGCAAAATTTTAAATGAAATGTTTTATTAATTTTATTGTGAAAGAATATGCATATGACATTTGTACGTACCCGTATGTATTTTAGTTATGGGAGGTTTCAATGAAAAATATGTTTATACATATGTTATAGGAGGCGAATATCAGATAAACACAAATGCTTCCCTTTGTGGTTTTTGCGCAAACTTGTAGCGCTTTCAACTGAATAGATACTAATAACTAATAACAATAAATCAAGGTCATCAAAACAACTTTCTAAGACAACACTGCGTAGGCTTTCACGGCCGGTGTAACATAACTAACAGCTTCTTGCGGGTTTCGCCGTGGGTCAAAACTTTCGCTCGACGTTTCGCTGTTCATACTGACAGCTTCTTCAGGATAACTGAACTAAGGATAACTTTCTAAGACAATTTACCAAATGAATAGCGGACATAAAATATGAATTTATCAAATACGAGTAAACATTACGTATGTAGGCTACTCTTCGGCTGGCATCAATAAAATTACCTCCAATAAACATAGTTGTATATGTATAGTTCAACCTGAGAATATATAATCAAAATCGCGATTCAGATTGTTAACCTTTTTGTGGGAGGAGCTGTACTTTGAAATTCTTGATATAATCCTTGGTGAAATGAATCAAAGATTCGCACAAAATGGCCGTTTCAAGTACGGAAGATGGTCAAATAGATCTAGAAAAACTAAAGTGTTTCAAAACTTTATGCATTAAACTTCCATCACCTCAGAAAATAATTGTAGTCAACACATTTATTCAAACTCAGGAAAAAGAAAATCCCAATATTTGCGACTTTCAAGAACTTCTCTGTTAAGGTACTCTGTGTTAGCAACAACTCTCCAACAACCTTTGGATGCAGCACAGTGGCATGTAAAGCATTTTTTTTTCTGTTCTAACATGAATCAATCGCTCCCCGCGTTTGTTAATGTGCCACCAAAGAATGGCCAATTTAATTCTTCTTGTATTTGGGGCAAATCGGTACCAAAGTACTCGATATGAACTTATTTTAAGCGATCAAAGGAATTCCGAACATCGAAGCAGAAGAAGTGCGACAAGAAGTAAGCAGAGCATTGAAGAAAGCAAAACCACCGAAACGCAACCTATCCAGGGAAGAAGAGGCAGCACTTACAAATTTGAAAGCTGAAGAAGACATCGTTATCCTCAAAGCAGACAAAGGAAATGCAACAGTACTACTAAATAAAGAAGATTACCGAAAAAAGATGAATGAACTACTTGACGAGAACACCTACAAGGAAATAAGAAAAGATCCAACGGAGAAGATCACAAAAACAGTAAGGGAGAGCATAAAGACTTCATCGATACCTAAAGAGATGCAGAACAGATTGCTACCAAGAGCCGTTAGACCACCCAGGCTGTATGGAATACCAAAAATACATAAAGAAGGAGTGCCATTAAGACCGATTGTAAGCAACATTGGATCACCGACCTACGATTTGTCGAAATATTTAGCTAACTTACTAGAGCCATATACCGGACAAACGGCAACGTATGTGAAGAATTCTAAACATTTCGTGGATATTCTGTCTACGCTGAAGACTGAACCTACAGACGTTTTAGTAAGTTTCGACATTATATCGCTATTCACGAACATACCCACGGAGGACGCACTGGCCTTACTTCCAGAACTTGGACTACAAGAAGACATCATTGAATTAGTGAAACTGTGCTTATCCACGACATACTTTTTGTATGAAGGAAAATACTATGAGCAGAAGAACGGAACAGCAATGGGAAGTCCTTTATCACCTGTAATAGCCAACTTGTTTATGGAAGCATTTGAAGAAGAAGCCCTAAGTTCCAGCGATATGAAACCCAAGTGTTGGCTGCGATATGTCGACGATACTTTTGTAATATGGCAACACGGAGAAGAAAAACTACAACAGTTCTTGGAACACATAAACTCACAGCACCCAGCCATCAAGTTTACCATGGAGAAAGAACAAAATGGAAATCTCCCTTTCCTGGATGTTATGGTCAAGAAAACAAAAGAGGAAATGCTACAGCACGCAGTATTTAGAAAGAAGACGCACACCGATAGATATCTGCATGCAAGATCTCACCATCATCCGATGCAGAAGAAGACATTAATACAAACTTTGCTATCCAGAGCCGAAACCATCAGTGACGAACAACATCTTACCAGTGAAAAGATACATTTGGAGGAAGCACTAAAGAAGAATGGTTACACTGACATCGACATAAGGAGAGCCACTAAGGAGAAGACGACGCTGGAGAAAACTACAGAACCACGAAGAGGGATGGCGTGTTTACCCTACATAGCAGGAGTCACCGAAAAAGTAGGCCGAATTTTGAAGAACCGTAACGTACAAGTACGCTTCGGGACTGCAACGTCTATCCAGCAGTATCTACCGACCGCAAAGGATAAGACACCCAAGGGGCGCACAGAAGGTATCTACAAGATAACATGCCAATGCGGACAGTGCTACGTCGGACAAACAGGAAGAGCCATCGACATAAGAATAAAAGAACACGAGAGGGACGCAAGATTAAGAAGGACCGAGCAATCAGCGGTGGCAGAACACATGCACGACACCGGACACAAAATGGATTTCAAGAATGTAAAAGTAATAACTACCACCAAGAACTACGGGAAAAGACTCATCAGGGAAGCCATAGAAATAGAGAAGAATAAAACCGTTAACAGAGAAGAAGGGTACCTTAGCAACACGTGGAAGAGCCTACTACGAACCGTCACGGTCAATGGAGCGGAAACTACACGGTTGGATGCACCAGGGGCGTATATAAGAAGAATGTCGGACCATGGAGAATCAGTTCAGTTATCCTGAAGAAGGTGTCAGTATGAACAGCGAAACGTCGAGCGAAAGTTTTGACACACGGCGAAACCCGCAAGAAGCTGTTAGTTATATTTAGAAAATTTACTGCAAATTTTCCGAAGTGCAAGAAGTGTGCCTTATAAAAAAACCGATTGCCAGAAATGAAGGGATAAATATTTTAGTTATCGGATTTCTTGCTAAAAATCCACATACAAGTCAGCGAAAAATAAATGAAATTACAGGGATAAGCAGAGGGAGCATCAGAAGAATTATAAAGATAAACAAATTTTACCCATACCACATATAATTGCATCAAGAACTTTTGGAAGTAGAATATCGATTCTAGAAAAGTTAGGAGATAACGAAAATTTACCGGCCGTGAAAGTCTACGCAGTGTTAATTTAATTAATTGTATTTATTATACTAGGCGCTTGCGAATATTCGAACATTCTGCGCATGCGTTCCTGTAGAATATTCTGATTCTACTAGGGAACATGTATTTTGTTGAGTGTAGGTTTGGACTGGTAACACAACAAAAACAGATGTGCATTTATTAAATATCTCTTTTATTGTCTGCAAATAGTATGTATAAAAATATTAGGATGGCAATAGGATATATATCACATATAACATGTATGTATGTACCTATATATACAACAATCGGATCGTTTCCTTAAAGTCTTCTCAGGGTAACCCTTTCAATCCATTGTAGATACTTGGATACTTTCGTGTATAGGGCATAATGGTTCGAATCGCAGCCTGAGGGATTGCGCGGCGCCAAACTCACTATCCCGCGGATGTAAAACGAGAGTGAGGAAGCTTCTCTGAAGTATAGGCCACCACCACTATCTCCGCTGCAGACACTTGCTCCTGGAAAACATCGTATAATGAACAATACAACATTTATTCATACAGGGGGTGTCCCACCGAACTGGGACATTAGATTTTTTTGAACTTCTAATAGAAATTTGATTTTGAAACTTACAGTGTAGTCATGGCCCACTACGGTCTATTTAAGGAAAATATTTTTAACTTTATAGCACTTTCGGTATACAGGGTGTTGATATCAACTTTCTTATTTTAAATGGAATGGTACAATTTTTATCGGTACAATGAATGTATTGAGTCATTTGCAATTAGTTTACGTCAGGGTTCCCTATCCCTAAACTCAACCGTTTTTGAGATATTTGCAATTTTGTTGATTTTCTTTCAAATAAAATCAAATATTTCATGAGATAGCAGATATTTAATGGTTCTACTAAAGTCAATGTAAATACAAGGACGTAGCTATAAGGTGTTATAGCAATAATCACTAAATCACATACAGGGTGTTCAAAAACGCGCCTCCAATGTGGATACCTTTAAGCTAACAAAACTTTTTTCTTTCATATGGAACATGGTATTTTTTACCACTACAGCATTGAATGCAGCGCAAAATTCTACATCGATTGATATTAGGGTTTGGTATACTTATTCTTAATAGTTTTTAATATAAGCATTTCCTGCAAAAAATTGCCAAAAATATGCCTAAATTCTAAGTTTCAAACAAATAAAATGGGTTTTTTTCTTACAAAACACTCTGTACAGTATTTGCCTAACCTACCTAAATATTTATGTTTCAGATATCTAACGTTCACTAGTTTTTTTACTAATAATAATGTCTTTTAGTCATAGAGAACGTACATTAATTATTAGATATTAGTAGGCCATGAGATGTGCTAACAAATAAGTGATATCCATTATTGGTAATTTACCAAATTGCGCAGTGATAAACCTTTGTAGTATTAACAAGTCATATCTTTTATAGAAAGTCCTAATGGCTGTCAACTCTTTCACACATTCTCTTCTAACAAGTAAAATATTGTAAATCGAAAGAAATAAGAAAAAAACATTGAAAGTTACATATACAAATAATTTAGAATTATTCTACATTCATGAAGAATGTAACAATGATTAGATACCTACACTTATTTGCAATGAATAAAAACCTCAAAAAAATAAAATACAAAGGGAAATTAAAGCAGATATCCTAAACACACCCACAATATTTCAAATATTGTTCACTTACTAGACCAGGTATTTTCTTTGTAGGGGAGACGTCTGACATGGAGTCTCCGAAAACAATGTAGCCTCTTGGCTTTTTGTATTAAACTAGGTATTAAGCGATACAGACAGATAACATAAATCAGAAACAAACTATTAAAAGTTTTCGAAAATGTCCATTATAAATATTCTTTCAGGATAAAAGTTTCTTAGTTTTTTTTTTAATTTGACTTATTTTCGATGTATTTAATAAGCAGGTAAAAATATTAACATGTAATTTGCTGTCGCATAATAATTATGGCTTATTAATATTTTATAATTACAATTACATAAAGTTTGCTAATAATTGGAAAATTTCCAATGATAAATATCTCAGGTATGGAAACCAAATAATGCAAAAAAAGATAACGCATCAGTCTAAAAAATAATATACAGAGTGTTTTAGGAAAAAATATTTCATTTACACGAAATTTGGAAATTAGTCATATTTTAGGCAATAAATGCTAATATCTCAAAAACTATCAAAAATAGGTATACCAAACCCTAATGTCAATCGATGTAAAATTTTACGCTGCATTTAATGCTGTATTAAAAAATACCATGTTCCATTTGAAATGAAAGAGTTTTGTTGGTTTAAAGGTATCCACATTGGAGATGCGTTTTCGAACAGCCTGTATGTGATTCGGTCATTATTGCCATAACACTTTCTACCTACGTCTTTGTACTTACATCGACATTAGTGGAACCACTAAATATCTGATACCTCATCAGCTATTTAATTTCACTTGAAGCAGTGCAAACGTCAAAAAATCAACAAAATTGCAAATATCTCAAAAACGGTTGAGTTTAGGGATAGGGAAACCCTGACGTAAACTAATTGTAAATGACTCGATACATTCATTGTACTGATAAAAATTGTACCATTCTATTTAAAATAAGAAAGTTGATATCAACACCCTGTATACCGAAAGTGCTATAAAGTTGAAAATATTTTTCTTAAATAGACCACAGCGGGCCATGTCTACACTGCAAGTTTCAAAATCAAATTCCTACTAGAAGTTCAAAAAAATCTAATGACCCAGTTTGGTGGGACACCCTGTATATAATCGAACAAGTACTTGCTAACCGCATCAACGGGAATAAATGTACTAATACAATTATATTAGTATATTTGTATTAGTACATTTATTCATATATTCATACTATAACCAAGGAAACAGGACCACCTCATTACATGTTAATAAAATACGAAATAGTATATCACATACAAGGTGGAAAATGTTTCATTATAGTGGAGGAATCAGTGACTGAGACGCATAGCGTCGAGGTCAGTCACTGGAATGAATGAAATTTCCACCGAGGATAATATACATTTTATTCGCAATCATGTTAAACTGAATTACATTATAAAACAGTAAACAAAGCAACTTAGGTACTGGCAACCACTATACAGAGTTAGTATAAAGTCCGGGAACGATCGTATAACTTTGTTAGTTGAGAAGATATTGCTTTGAAATTTGGTATGGATATACAGTTAAATATTGTGAGTCTACTTATGATATCCTCATTTTATGTGCGCTTCCTGTTTGACAGCAATTGTTTTCAACTTTTGTTTTTTAATGAAAAACTACTGCTGTGGCAACCCACAATACCGCGAGTGTATTTTGTGTTGCATATTTGATTTGCTTAAAACTGCTGAATCGTTGTATCGAGAAATTTTCACAAAATTAATGTTTAGTTTGTATAATTTTAGTTAAAGAGTTAATTGTATGATTTATTTAATTAAGTGTTAAGTTTTTTTAAATTAATTCTTTTCATTAAGATGTCTAGGATTTGCTAGTTCTATTTAATGTTTGTTCTACTAAATTTTTGTTGGTAAATTGTGCATTTGCGTTGTATGCAGCGCTAGAAGTTTGTTCTTGAGTTCCTTGGTAGATGTTAGCGTGAGTACTTGTATTTTTGAATCTTTGCTGCCATTTTGTTAATTCAATTGATATCGCAATTTAATTCGTATTATTTGTCTTTTATTTAATCCATCAAGGAATTCGCGTTATAATAATTGTTATTATATTGATGTGTGCACACTATAGATATAAGATCATTTATTATTTTTGTGCAGGAAGATATATATTTTAGTTATAATTCTCTCATTAAATTTTAAAGAATTAATTTTTCCGTTTTTCCATTTTCCTGTTTTGTTTTAAATTATAAATCACCTCGGGTTGGGTGAATAGAAGCATTGTGTTTGCTTTTAGTTTTCATTTTTGCATAATTTCTAGTGTTCCACGGATTTATTTTATTTTAATTTGAAATCACGTGGATTTTTTTTGAGAAAAAGAATTATCTTCCCAGACAAACAAATGTCTTGCTTTGTATAGGATTTAGCATTGTCCTTTTGTAATTTAAAATCACGTGCAGTTTTTAAAGTTAAGCCAGAACCCTCTGTTCACAGTTTTTTTCTGCAAAGTTGTAATTAACTTTTTTTTTCCTTTTTTTTTTTTAAATAATAAATTTTGATTGTTAATTAGCGTTGTTGAGTTAAATTTCTGTTCTTTTATTTTTGATTAAAACTTTTCAATTTTTGGGGTAATTAAGAAAGTCAGATTTCTTTCACCCACAATTTACTTCATATGTATGTATACTTCCCAAATTCTCCATTTACATTAAAATTTTACTGAAATTCTTATTCATAATATTCATATACATACCTTCCCCATTGTAACCAGCGCAAATTTTATCGCTTGAATAATACTGCTGATAAAAGTCAGCTTCCATGTATTTCTTGCACTTTTCTGGTGGTTGGAAAGGTACAATCAATTTCTTCAAAACCTCTGCCGGATTGGATCCTACCGCCGTGAATCCCCAACCGGCAACCTATAATCAATAATAAGAAATAAAAAATAAAAAAAAGCGGATCATTTGCGCATTCTAAATTTCCTACTAACCACAGCCTTGACATTCTCTACGAAATCCCTATCCTCGTTGGCGTTATCCCAATCGAGACAGACCGGTTGAACTTGTATAGTCACTTCCAGCTTCTCCACTTCCACCAAAGCTATATCGTCGCGATGTTTCTGCAGTTGGCCTCTGTAATCTTCATGTATGTACAAGCGCTTGATCTAAATAACACAAACAATTAGTAAATGTGAGGATTATTGAAGGTTAATTATTCCGCACATCTCTTCTTTGCATGCCGTTCTCTACTTTATCCAGGTCACGATAGTACTTCCCGGCAACTACAGTGAAATAACTCTTGTCATATTGCTCTCCTTTCGAAGTGGTGAAGCAATGTGCAGCTGAAATATACAAAACGCGAATGAAGTGTGCTTTTCGTCATCAGGAACCAAAGATATTGGTATAGGTAGATATGTATAATCGCTACGATTTGTTTGTCTCCACACACAGAAAAAAGTTTTCTATTGTCAAGTACATCTGTGTTCTTACACATTTTTACTAAATGTAAGATAGTATTTTCTTTATTTTAGAGAATTTACTAGATCCGAGTTAATAGGTGTCCTTAAATATAATAAATTATTTTCTTGAAATTTTACTAATATTAAAACAAAATTTATTTGTGGCAAATGTTATCTCTCTTAAAACAAGTACATATAATTTATAATTCACTCTCTTACGATTTTTCTAATATTGAGTGATATTTCCTTGGCGCAAGTAACATAAGTTTCTTGTATTCAGAATAGAAAAAAAAGTTGGAATGTGGAGGGGTTGATATACGCTGAAACTTGGTTTTATCCAGTATGATCAAGTTTGCATTTCGGTGTTAGATATTTCGCAGTATTTCGATAATATTTGCCCTGTGCGTTACCTAAATCTGTTTGTCACCTGTTTACAGTGGTTTGAATAACGGTAAGTATTGTTATAATATAATGCGTATATATACTACTAAATAAAAAAAAATATACATGTATAGTTAGGGATATTTTTATAAATAGATATGTCTGAAGAACAATTTTATATTCGGCTTCAATATAAAGGCCATTTTGAGTGTTGTAGCATTGGCGCGGAGATAGAAACCGCAATAAAAAAGGTTAATAATTGATTTCATTATGCATGAATATGTAATCCCTTACAAGTCTAGTAATTGTAGAAATAGTTGCCACGATGTAGTATTAGTTTGTATCTGTTAGAAGAAGAGTTCGCTTCGTTTTGTATGTTAACATAACCTAAGAATTATTCTTAAAAAAAAACATACTGTAAATGTAGTATCTAAATAAATACTTTTTAGTTGTAAAGTTATTCGATTTGTATTTTTTTCGTTACCTATGATTTAACAATTCACAAAATAAAATTTAAATAAACTAATTTTATTAATATGTTAACTATGTATACTTGTAATTTATTTCGAGCTTTTACCTTAAAGTATGTGGTGTTACATGGTAACAATACAATTCCTATGTAAGAAACAACGTATATTATAAGTAAGATACAAATATGTATATTTAGACAACGACAATTATTATCAAGCAAGTAATCCTGCATAGAGTCCTCTGCCAGCATAATTAAAATTATAATAATGTATTTGGTTTGGTCTTGCTGTTTGCAAACAATTGAGTAACATTTCGTCATGCTGCTGGCTTTATCAGAATAACCAACAGTTCAGTTACTTTTGACGAAACTTTAATTAGTTTTTTTGCAACCAACAGTACTAGACTAAAGGTTATCGCACATTAGTCCGTCACAAAACAGCACGGTGCGCCCCGTCAAAAAAAAAACGGATAGAATTAAAGCAATGCAAATGAATGAACAAGCGCCCATTAAACCAGCATACATAGCTCAGCGCAATGCTATTGGTTTTGTGATGGGGCGCACCGTGCCGTGCTGCGACGGGCTAATGTGCGATAATCTTAAGAATAAAAACACCATTTTTGTTTCTTGATTTAAAGAAAGGAATCCCTAAGTTCAAGTAAGTACCGTTTTCATGTTTAATAAAACGTTTGATTTAAAGGTATTAGATGTTTACCACTAGAAAACGACAAACTAATATTAAGCTCGCTTTGCATTTATTTTAAGGAGATGCCTGGTTTATATCAAATTTATTTTTTTCTCAATTCAAAGTTCGAATTAAATACATAATATTCTTGAAACCAGTTTTTTTTTTATTTGTTTCAAGTAACCAGCTTTCCTTTGTCTGAGGACATTAAATTTCTTCAAACAAGGAATTAATTTCTTGGGATATTGAGAAAATAATTTTCTTCGTCCAAGAAATTATTCATTTGCTTATATATAAGAACGAGAGGTACTTCAGTTGAGAAATTCTCACTTGATTCTAGAAATTACTTCTCTGTGTGCAACATATATCTCATTCAATATATTCAAATCAAAACAAACTGCCATTACTTTGTATTTACATGTTGAATTGAATTTAAACGCAATTGGAGATCTACTAATAGACTGCGGCAAAACTACATAATTATAGTTTAGAAAGAGATGAGAAACAAAAACCTATTTGCTAGATAGGTACAATTGTCGTTAACGTGTTTAGCAAAGTTTCACACCTAATAACAGAGATTTATTTATATAATTTGAGTGAGAATACAGTGGTTTAGTGGTTATGTATACTTTTATACAATACAAAAGTTTCACAGAATTCAATGCTGCATAATCCAAAAATATTTTTGACTATACAAGGTTGTTCCAAAAAAGAAAGAGAACGTATACTTAGTCCATTATTTTAAATGCAACATCCTATATATTATTATATTTCTAAATTCTACATAGAAAAACAACATCACTTTATTTAAGCTACTGTCTATATGTAATAACAACGTTGTTATCTACGCTTTTGCAAAAATGACTCTGCTGTAAGGTTTCGGACAAGGCGGCGTAGTTTGCATAATATGCATTTGTTTTAGATATTCATATTTTAAATATCATACATACATACTTAGCTTGATACAACAGCGAAACTAAAACCAATATAATTATATACTGATATCGACTTTAGCCCAAGGTAACTTGATTCTTTTAAATAGCACCCTATATCTTTGCTTATGTTGAATCAACTCTTACCCAAAACCTTTTTAATTTATATCAAACATTTATGATAGCTCACGCAGAATTTTGTAAATAACTAATGATTTTAAATAAATCTAACGAATTTTCCATTAACGTTGATGTTGACTTAGTATATAAATTTTACACAATTGAATATATACAGGGTATCCCATCGAACCGGGACATTAGATTTTTTGAATTTTTAATAGAAATTTGATTTTGAAACTTGCAGTGTAGTCATGGCCTACTGTCATCTATTTAAGGAAAATATTTTCAACTTTATAGCACTTTAGGTATACAAGGTGTTGATATCAACTTTCTTATTTTAAATGGAATGGTACAATTTTTATCGGTACAATGAATGTATCGAGTCATTTGGAATTAGCTCACATGAGGGTTTCCTATCCCTCAACTCAACCGCTTTTGAGATATTTGCAGTTCTGTTGATTTTTTGACGTTTGCACTGTTTCAAGTGAAATTAAATAGCTGATGAGATATCAGATATTTAGTGGTTCTACTAATGTCGATGTAAGTACAAAGCCGTAGCTAGAAAGTGTTATGGCAGTAATGACCAAATCACATACAGGGTGTTCGAAAACGCATCTCCAATGTGGATACCTTTAAACCAACAAAACTTTTTTATTTCAAATGGAACATGGTATTTTTTACTACAGCATTGAATACAGCGTAAAATTTATTTGCCTGAAGCTTGGAATCTAGGCATATTTTTAGCAATTGTTTTACAAGAAATGCTAATACTTCAAAAACTATTAAGAATACATGTACCAAACCCTAATATCAATCGATGTAGAATATTGCGCCGCATTCAATGCTGTAGTAAAAAATACCATGTTCCATTTGAATGAAAAAAGTTTTGTTAGTTTAAAGTGATTATTGCTATAACACCTTATAGCTACGTCCTTGTATTTATATCGAATTTAGTAGAACCACTAAATATTTGCTATCTCATGAAATATTTGATTTTATTTGAAAGAGTATAAATGTCAAAAAATCATCGAAAATTAAAATATCTTAAAAACGGTCGAGTTTAGGGATAGGGAACCTTCATATAAATTAGTTGCAAATAACTCGCCAAATTCATTAGACCGATAAAACTTATACCATTCCATTTAAAATAGGAAAGTTGATATCAACACCCTGTATACCGAAAGTGCTATAAAGTTAAAAACATTTTCCTTAAATAGATCGCAGTAAGCCATGTCTACATTGCAAGTTTCAAAATCAAATTTCTACTAGAAGTTCAAAAAAGTCTAATGTCGCAGTTCGGTGGGACACCCTGTATATTATATTTACATTATTTAAATAGTATGTGTTTTATTCATAAATCGTTAAAATAAAAGACTTAATATTTGTCTTTTATTTATAATAAAAAACAAATGAGTATTAAACCAGAACAAAATGTATCGTCAATTAAAAGTATTTACAGGCAGCAAACATCTTCTTATCAAAATTCCCTCACTCTATTCTTCCTATTTTCCTATGTGAATGGCTCTTTTTTGTACACAAGTTTCTTTAGGTAGCCAAAAAAAAAAAAAAAAAAAAACGGAAAACATATTACATACTTTAAAAAAAAGAAAGATGGAACTGTTGTGCCGTTCACGATTAGTGCTTCCTTTGACTGCGGACCACTGTCGTCAACGTTTGAATTGGTGTCGAAAACGGCAGCATTGGGAGCAGCAAAATGGCATAATGTCGTCTTCAGCGATGAATCGCGATTCTGTCTAGGTATGTACAACGGCCATAGGGTACGACGCTGGTATTGAGAGGCATGTACACAGGACTATTGGGGGTCTATTGCCTATGGTAGCCGACCACCACTTCTCTTTATTCGAGACAATATGACAGCTGCGCTTTATGTTGATGATGTCCTATAAACAATTTAGCCCTTATCTAGATGGCCGTCTACTATACGCCCTTTTTCAGCAAGACAACGCACATCCCCATATTGCTCGTCGAACTATAGACCTTCTCCAAGAAGCCGGCGTTAATATTTTGCCGTGGCCACCCCGTTCTTCACCGGATTTAAACGCCATTTAACATGTGTGGGATATCATGAGGAGGAGACTGTCCACTTTACACCAACTTCCGCAGACTAAGGCACAGTTAACCCACTAAGTTCAAATTGTTTGGAATGAGGTGCTACAAGCAAATATCGACCATCTCATTTTGTAGATGTCTAGACAGGTGCAGGAGTGTACTCAGCTACGGGGTTGCCAAACACAGCATTTTTCACAGCAGATTTCTTGCAAATGTTAACGTTTCATTTTTGATGTAAAACTATCACATTGCCAAAAAATCAAGTTGAAGAAATTATTCCTTTCAGCTGTAAACACTTCTAATGTCATTGAGTAGTTAATAGTAGTAGTAGTAGTAGTAGTTAATAGTATTTCCAAAGTAAGTTATACCTTGTTTTTTACAATTATTTTTGATCAATGATTATGCACTGTTGGATAGTGGATAATATATATTTACATTACGTATTCGTGGTTATATACGAATAGGTTATGTTGGAGACAAACAAATGAATGCGAGAAACATCAGAATAATTCATCTACCTATGTAATATCATTAACCAGAACGATGTTGGTCCATACCTGATAGAATATACAATCTCGAAATAACGGTACCGCCACAAATATGCTTTTTTTGCCCCAACGAAGTGTTGTATACCGCTACCACCCAGGGGTACTCCCCTTTTTCGGCATCGCCGCCACCGATGACCAAAGTTTGTGCGTTCACTATCTTCTTTCCGCATTCTAAAATTAAACTGTATTTAACCAGCATTCAAGAAATAAAACAAAGGAAAATCATAGAAGCGTGTTTATTGTAGAAGACAATGTAAACACAATAAATATGTAATATGTATAAAATAATACAATCCTCTGATAACGAGCTCCAACGGATCTCCTATAAGCAGCATCCATTATCTGTGATTATCTCACCGTATAATAAGTTGGATTTTATAATGTGTTAAATCCTAACGACGCTTCCTACGAATCTCTAACAGATCGCAAAATATCATTAAATATAATTAATATAATATCAAGAGACGGATTTCTGAACACACCATTTTCATAATAAATTCTTGTTGGTTGAAAACCGCACCAAATTACACTGCACTCATCGTGCTAGAATTGTATGCTGTATAATTATTTATACAGGGTGAGCCAACACATTCGCGTCGGTTTGTACACGAAAAGTGGTAACGTATTTTCAATTTTTTGTTTGTTAAAGGTTATACAGGTTCGGAAGGACGACATCTCAAAATTATTTTGAATTGTACAGGGTGACTCAAAGGAAAATTACACACCAAAGTTGTGAAAAATTAAATGAAACACCCTGTGTATTATGGCATATTTAGATTAGTACAGTATAGTTACCTTCTTCCTCCTGTCCGTAGGAAAGCAATTTATCAAAAAAGCGCTTTTTATATGGGTTGTAAACTGTTAAATAACCTTCCTAGTGATATAAAAAATATCTCCAATTTTTATCTTTTTAAAAAGTATCTCAATCTTTATTTATTAGGAAATAGTTGTTATAATATAAATGATTTTTTGAATACGTGATTTAGATCTCAGTTACCTGTTTTCTTTTTGACTGATTTCTAGCATGTGCTTTCTGTATTGATTTGTATTTGCTTTAGAAATAAATGTTATTATTATTATTATTATTAGTATCACATGTTGCTATGCATTGTAGTTTTTTCTGTCACCCTGTATAAAAAAGCGTGTAAAGTTTGAAACTGTGACGTTTCATCATGGCCGAAAATTATTACTCTTTTCTTTTACCTCTCAAAATCTTCAGGACGGAGGGTTATTTTTCAATTTCTTTTTTCCTTAAAATGATCTATAAAAAAATGTCGGTTCGAATGATATCTTTCGATTCTCGTCATAAAAAAATCTCTTTTATCCATAAAAATATGGTTAAAAGAAAAACATCAGTCGATGGACAACAAAAACGTTAACATTTTTACTTCTTAATTTCTTTCAATTATACTATTCCTAATTAATATAGGGGAAAAAAACTCGTTACCTACTATAGGAATCTATAGAGCGAAAACCCAGCCTTAAGTATACTGTATTTACCTATCGTTTGATTTAAGTAATACCATTGTTTAAATATATCTAGTTAGTCAACGTAACGCATTTTCAGAAAACTAAAGTATTGAGCAGGGAAGTGGTGCACTCTATCGGTGAATGTAAATTGATTTGAAAACGCGATAAATATAACAGGTATCTCGACCAGAGAGAACGACAGATTTCTGTGTTGTATCTATCTATCTGCGGAAACGACGGAATCCGTATCGGTGATTTATTGGCATTGGCGATTTGTGTGGCCTGGGGGAAAGGGAGGGTGGATGCATGTGACGCTGTGATGACGCACCTCGCGATAATTCTCGTGTTTGTTTACATTAGAAGATTAGAATTCTGAGGTATTCTGTTATAAATATAAAGAAATTGAAAGTATATTGCAAGGCACGTTCTTGTTGACGAAACATTAATTGAGCAATTTTCTAAATTGAGGTTTTTTTCTTTTAAGAATAAAATATTTAAACTTAAAACAAAAATCACTGAAAAGAGAAAAGTTAAATCTAAAAGGACGAAAATTTGCCGAGAAAAAAAAACATAAATCTACTTCGCAATTTTTATTTTCTTAGTTTTTAAATTAATAAGTTGTTTTGCTAACTTAATTTACTTATGCTTATGATTATATAATAATCAGAAAATATTTGTTTTATTAAAAAGAATAAGTATTTAGTTTGATAATATATAATCTGTAGTTCGATGGCCTTTTTATATTTAAAATTTTAATAAAACGCGGATTTTTCGTTCGAACGTATATACGAAAACCTTCTTCTCCTCCTCTCTCCTATTGCTACCTTCGCTTCTCCCGTGTATAGCGGTACTGTCGCTAACTTCAGCTGGCGTAAAGGCGGGAAATTTGAAATTTAAAATGTAGCCTACTATAAATCGTTATTTTTTTTTAGATGTATGTACCATTTTACTTTACTTTTTGACTTTTTCTTAGTTCTAATTTAACGTATAGGTACTCTATGTATATAGTTTTCTTATATTCACAAAACATTTTTTATTTGATTTACTTATGTTTACAATTACATAATAATAGAAATTCGTTTTTTATATAATGAATAAATATGTAGCTTGGGGGTACAAATCGCCATTTATTTTTACATATATGCACCACTTTACTTATTAAAAACACCATACATGATGACGCATTCGCGCTCTTTCTCTTGAGCGGCTGAAAAGTTACGAGGTAACCTTTGGAGGCAACATCTGTATAGACAAGGTTACATCGTAGCTTTTCAGCCAATACAGAGAAAGAGCGCGAACGCGTCATCATGTATGCTGGTTTTAATAGCTTTGTTTATTTGTGTGCTTGAAGCAGTATCTACTGACGTCATCAGAGTAACTTGAGAGCGTCTCAGAGTTGGATTTAAAGATGGTACAAACAAACGCGCTCGATTGCAATATAACCTTAATTTTATTATTTACTATTGTCAAATTGTCACAGCTATTATGAATAGGAAAAGTAAAAGTCATTTTTCAAACTAATGAATGTAGACTACAATAAAAATGCATCATATACTAGTATTTATGTACCTATCAAGTGAAGTTTTTAAAATATAATGATTGTTCTTTACATCAATCACATTGGTATCATTATATTATCCATATCGTGCATATTTGATGCAGGTATAAATCGGATTACATTTACAAACGACAGTTTACAACACGATGTTAGTGCGATTAGGTTATGTTGCACAAATTGCTCGTAATTGCTCCGACGTCGGATCGCGAGCAGAAAGAGGAACCCCTTTGTGATCTTGATTTGCTTGCTCTGAACAAACAAACACGCACGAATCATCATCTAAAATACAAACAAACGCGTAAAATTCTTTGTTATCTGCTTAGATCAGCCAAACAAACAAACCTTATTGCAATTGAATAATATTTTGCGGACGCGTAAGAGGACCATCTTGTAGTTCGTAGTCTAACTATAAAACTTATATTTAAATCGAGACAGACATCAACGGCCTGCTGCCATCTACCGCTTTTGTCCAAAATGTTAAAAAATCCGTTAACTATTTTGTCCATAAGGTTGACTAACTAGTATGTATATAAACAATGGTAATACCTATCAAATCCAAATTCGAAATGATCTACTGAAAGCTTTATTATTCATTACAGAATATCACAAATAGTTGCCAGATCTGTAAAATTTTAACACTAATCCCTTTTCAGCGCCTTACATCTAATAATTTATTAGAATAGGGATCTATGAAAGTAATCAAAGTTGAATTTGATTTTGATTGAGTATTTAGAGGCCCTCCGAAAATAAAATAAACGATATGCAGTAGGAAAGGTTGTACTATGATCTGACCTGGAACACAAGGCGCAGGATAAGGATCCCAACTACCGTCACTGCAGGAAGGTATCTGCCTGTTTCTGTACACGTAGAACGGTTTGCACTTTAATAGCGCGATCGTGCCTTGCACCGGCTTCTTACAACTGGTCTCCCTGAAGTTTAGTTGACATTCCACGTCGTAAGTATCTGTTGGTTTCCAATGGCGGGCATGTACCTAACAAAAAAAAAAAAAACGTTACAAAGACATTGCAATCAATGATAATAGCTATCCATCATTCATTGAATGTCATATGAAAACTTACGAAGGCAAGGATTAGTCTCAAGCGGGGGTCCCCAGTTGTTGGTATTGCAGAAGAAGAAAGCGGAATCCGTAATGTAATTAGGGTCGCACTCTACCAAAATGACAGTAGAAGGAGAAGCGTAGGTGTTTGCTTGATAGGCACCGCCGGAATACAACTTGTATTTTCCGTTGGGTGGATGGGGAGGCAGCAAACAGGCGTCTCTGGTGATAAAATAGTATTTTTTCAATTAGTGGCGTAACCATACCATTTATTCCACTAGTGCCGTAATAGGGTCTATTACAGCACTAGTTGCGTAATAGAAATGGAACATTTAAGCAGATTTATTTTAAGTTGGTCACATTGCAACAGAAATGGAGATGTCAATATGACATTTTGTAAGCAAGTTTGAGGTTATTATTATATTAAAATTCATTGTAAGATTTGATATTTTTAATTAATCTTTGAAATAGTACAACTATTATAAACATTTATATTAACGTTTGAATTATCTTTCGAAGTGATAGTGATACCGTATGCAGTAGAAACATTCTGTTGAAAATTATCGTTCTCTGCGATAGTGATATTGCTTCTGTTGAAGTACTCAAACTGTGAACCATTCCCAGAAGTTCCTGGTAGATTCACATTATTTTTCCTGTGCAAACATATTTCCAACATCAATTTTATTTTTCATAGAAGAGGCAACGTAACCTTCAGCAACAGCCGTGCTTTTCCAGCCACCTAATCGTTTTATAGTTAAAATATCACCTCCAGTATTTGCTATATGTGTCGCACTGGATCTTCTAAAACAATGTCCTGTATAAAGATGAGGATCTGGTAAATGAAGAAAACTGGCAATTTGTTTAGGAACATTTCCCATGGTGTTAATACCGATAGGGCTATTAATTAAGCAGCCATGACGATAAGTTAGAAAAAAACGTTTGTGAGTAACTGTTTTAGGCCGCAGATTATTATATTTTTTTATAAGTTCGATGCAGTTTACATCAGTCACTGCGAACATTCTGGGTACATTGTTTTTTGTTTTAGGTATGTTGACTATAATGGAATCGGAATTGTATTGAAGATCTTCCACACATATATTAATTAATTCTTCTCGCCTGCAGGCTCCATTATATCCTATTATCAAAATAACCTAGAATATAAAGAATTTACAAAAAAGTAACGAAATAAAATCAACACTAACCTTTATAGCTAAGTATATTTTATCATCGGCTTGTTTCAAAAATCTATGAATATCTTCTTCTTCTAAAATTTAGATTTTTTTGTTTGATAACCTTTAGATAGCCGTTTTAATAATGCTTGAAGTTTCATATATTTTGATATATCCACATTTCTATGCACATTTAAACACGATCTTAACATCGAATAAATCGACCATAATGATAACGATTTATAATCTTTACGTAGCATTTCAAAATAAGCAAGTAAGACGTTCTCAGAAATATGAAGAATTTCCTTTTCTTTGCACCATTTTTCAAAATTTTTGTATCGCTTTTGATACATAGTGTACGATTTCTCCGGAAGTAAATTATTAATGGTTTTTTTAGCAATTTGCCGTATTTCAGGCGGAGTGCATGAAAAAGTTGTAGAACTCATATTAAATATTATAATATAGTTACTTTAGTAATATAATATATAACGAATTTCAAAAATGTGTCAATTTTAAATTAACTTGTCAATTTAAATCTTGTGCCAAACCAAGGTGACAACTGGTGACAACCGCCACAAAATTTCCCTAGATTATCAAATTTTTCTCGTTTTGCTTTTACAAAAAGAGAAATTTTAAAACTAATTGCAAAAAATAGCATAAAAGACACGTTTCATTTGACATTAAAGCACTCATTCAGTTAAGAAACTCGTGGCTACGCCACTCGTTTCTTAAACTCTGAATTCGTACTTTGAAACGTCAAAATGAAACTTGTCTTTTAATATACTATTTTGAGTATTTTAATTCTATTACGATCTATTATGGTATCAACTAGTGACGTATAAAACTGCTTCCTTACGTTAGCCAAGTAACAAACCTACTTCTGCTACTTTTGGTTAGCAATTTAGAAAAGATGCTACTCCTTGTAGCAGTTTTCCTTAAATAGCGGTATACGTTAAACAGATAAACTGTTTCTACAACTTTGCACACCGCCCCCAAAGTGTCTTTTGTTATCGCTATTCACTCAATATTTATACAGGGTTGGGATAAACTATGGAACCAAGCAAATAGCTTTAAAACGCAGAAGATAATGTTGATGCAACTTTGCAAATAAGTGTCACGAAATATAATACCTCTAATTTCGATTTTGTTGTTGTGACTGTACTTCCGGTTCAACCGGAAGTCCTCTTTATTTTTTTTTATTTAAATGGAACACCCTGTATATTTTTGCAGATTATAATAGGCCTTGTTTTTGCGAATTCGACCATACTGGTTTTAGCATCATTATCTGTAAATAATGAAGAGATAGAACACTCCACATTTACTGAACAATTAATTTTATTTATCGTAAATTATTAACAAAATGGGGTAGTCATCTTATAAACGAACTCATTTAAAATGTTCAAAATGCTCGCCGTTTACTTCCTGACAATATGCAAGTCTTCTCTACGAAATTCCTGAGTTACCTTTTCCAAAACTTCTCTACGGATTAAATCACATTCGTCGACTATATTTTTTGCCTCAACTCCTGCAAAGTAGTTGGTCGCCTAACGTAAACACGAGATTTGAGAAAACCCCACAGATAAAAATCTAATGGACTAAGGTCTGGAGAACGTGCAGGCCACTCAATGAATCATCTACGTCCAATCCATCGTCCACCCAAAAAGTTCCTAACTCGCCTATCATAGTGGAGAGGCGCTCCATCCTGTTGATACCAAAAACTTTGAGGCAACTCCCCATTGTGTTGAAGTGCAGGAATAATGTGGTTTCTCAGTAGATCCAAATACATTTCCCCACTTAAGTTTCCTTCTATAAAAAATGGGCCTATAAGCCTGTTTTCAACAATTCCTATCCAAACATTCAACTTTTGAGTTGAAGTATGGGCTTCATGGATCCAGTGAGGATTCTCATTGGACCAGTACCTGGAATTATGGCGATTGACTGTTCCATTCAAACAGAAAGTTGCTTCGTCAGAAAATACCATATGTATTAGTTGCAAAATGTTCGTCTGCATTACAAATTTCCATCATTCTTTCGCAAAACTCCAGGCGTCGGTCAAAATCATCATCTGACAATTCTTGAAGTAGGTATATTTTATACGGATGAAACTTTTCTCTCTTCAAAATTTTTCCTACAGAACGACGACTTATGCCATGGTTTAGTGCTAAAGTTGTGGTAAAAGTTTGAGGTGATTCTTCTAATTCAATAGCAATGTTTTCTCTAAAAACTGCGTTAGTTGCGGTCTGTGGTCTGCCTGTTTTTGGTGAATTTTTAACCGTTCCAGTCATACTAAAACGTTTTAGTGTTTTAGTGACAACTGAACGTGTTATAGTAGTTCTTTCTGGATGCAAATTATTAAAAAGGTGTCACACTTCTTCAAGAGTTCTAACGCGATCGCCAAACCCGATCATCATTAAAATTTCAATACGCTCTCTTTCATTTAAATGCACCATTTTTATCCGTACAATTAGTAATTTGATGGACGTGAATTAAATAAACTTGACAGTTTGTCAACAGTTACCTACTAGATGATAATACCTTTTGTTTGATTGTTGCTGGGCAGAGGGTCGGATTGAGACTGACATCTATGGACTTATTGTATCATCCCCACTGACATTTTGCCGAACTAATTATCTCTCCATTATTTACAAATAATAGTGATGCTAAAACCAGTATGGTCGAATTCAGAAAAACAAGGTCTATTATAATCTGCAAAAATATATAGGGTGTTCCATTTAATTAAAAAAAATAGAGAGAACTTCCGGTTGAACCGGAAGTACAGTCACAACAACAGAATCAACATCAGATGTATTATATTTCCTTACACCTATCTGCAAAGTTTCGTTAATATCATCCTCTTCGTTTTAAAGATATTTGCTTGGTTCCATAATTTATCCCAACTTTTTGAAATGTTAGTTTATGTTAAAATAAAAAAACACGAAATCATGTTTGCTTGCTTCTCTTTTTTGTGTATTTTCTCTAGACGTTCACAATCATGTTTTTTGCGATTACAGCGCAATCTGTTACGAATCGAAAAAAAAAAGTTTCAAACAAAAACTATGTACATACTTGATGGCGTAGAATCCGAATCTGCAATACAAAATGGGGTTCTCATTTAAGATTTTAAAGTTGTCCCCCTTCCCACTCTGGGAGAACAAATAAATACAAATCTTATTCGTATTTATTTGTTGTAGGTATCGCACAATAAACTGCAAATATAATAATACAGATACTAATGTCACTTTCATTTCACTATACGTCAAGTTTTGACAGTTGTTACTCCCACTATATCCGAAAACATCTTTAAAACCCGTGCCGCAGCAGTTTCAAACACTGAGCAAATTATTCGAATATTAATGCCTATAACGTGTTAATTTCGACAAATAAATTTGTATCTGTTACCCACTGTCATATATAACAGTTATTAAAAAACTGTAAGTATAATAGTATGACTAGTAAGAGACGAGCTCATTAGACAGCTGTCAACGGCTTTCCCTCTTAGTCTAAATATCTTCCCGAATGTGTGGACGGGTGCACGAATTCCGTCTAGCCGAACCATAGCCGAACATTCGTACACGTTGACGTGCGCCATTTTCCAATGCAGATCGGGAATAGGCAAACAGTTTGCCGACTAGTTCGCCGAACTCCGATCTGCCCGTCCACACGACTAGGAGTTCGCCAAACTAGTGCTCGGAGTTCGGCGAATGCATGGATGCACCTTTAAGCGTGGTTTAATTTTACGCAGTACTTTGAAGATGAAGGCATGTTTTATTTTTGATACAGCGAGTGTAGAGTAGTCACAATTTAAGAAACACATATTACGTCATATCCGTTTTGGGCGCTGGAGTCGTCGGATGAGTCCATTATGCCAGCTATAGGGGTGTTTGAATTCAGCGGCGTCGTCAGTCGACAATTTCGCATCTGTCAAAATTCAAATTAGTGTCTGTCTCTGAATTTGTGGGAGTTGATCGCTTTTTTACCGTGTGTTATTTATTATTATCTAGTGTTACCTACTTCATATAAATAAGTGTCTTTTTCAAGACATCTCATACTTCGTTTATAGATAGTGGTAAGTTGACTGCATTGCATAAGATTTTTTTTATAGAAATCTCTTTTATAATCAGTTATAAGCTTATGATGGCTGAAACAGTCGCATCAACACCAAAGAAAGTTGGCGTGAAAGGCAAAATGATTCATAGCCAGGGAAGGGAAATCATAGCGCATGTATTAAAATTTATGAAGGAAGAAGCTGCAAATAATGCTCCAATAATACCTTTGTCGCACTATAAAGAGAGGTTACTTGCAGCAACGGGAATATCTGACATTACATACAGAAGTATTGTCAAGGAAGCCGAGGATGTAGATGCAGGAAGAGCTACCTCTTTTAGTAGCCCTGGCAGAAAACGAACACGCCCCAGTCCAAAAAGTACCCTTCGTATTGAAGATAAACAAACAATTCGTACTATTGTACATAATTTTTATATACATGAAAAAAGACGACCTACCATAAGAGGTACAAAAATATAATTTCCTTTCTGTTAATGTTTATACAACAGCATTATTATTTAATTATAGGAATTTATGAAAAAATTCAAGAAAATGGTATATCCTTCGAAGGAGGTTTGACCACTCTCTCAAATGTTTTAAAAAAGATGGGGATTTAAGTATGTACTCATACAGAAAATTAATGTATGACAGTAAATTTATATATTTATTCACTTGCAGGTGGCAAAGAACTTCTGATAAACGGAAATTATTGATGGAAAGCTACGATATACGAGCTAAACGCATAAAATATCTACGCCAACTACAAGGTTACCTCCATGAAAATAGACCAATAGTATTTACGGATGAGTCATACATTCATAGTTCCCATACACAGCCGAAGGAATGGTCAGATGGTACACTGTTAGGACTGAAGAAACCTATTTCGAAGGGCAGCCGCTTAATCATGGTGCATGCTGGTGGTAAAATGGGCTTCATAGATAACGGATTACTTATGTTTCGATCAGGTATTTAGTAATGTATTGTATGTAGAAGTTATTATATTAATGGATGAAAAACTTCGTTATTCATCTAATATTATGGTACTCCTTGAATGTATTATAGTTTATTATGTAATCATTAATATTTTTGTTCTCAAATGCTCTGAAAAGCAAGAATTATGATATTTCTAAGATGAAAGCACCATTAAATTCTTTGTTTTTTTTTTTTTCTTAAAGGTACAAAATCAGGTGACTATCACGATGATATGAATGCGACAAATTTTTTAACATGGGTGACAAAACAATTGGTGCCTAATCTTCCACCTAGAAGTGTTTTGATAGTGGACAATGCGTCTTATCATAATGTAAAACTTCATTATGACCCAACTTCTGGAACAAAAAAGGCTGAAATGATCAAGTGGTTGACGGCAAGGAATATATTCTTTGATTCTAGCTTTACAAAACCAGAGCTTTATGAACTAATAAAGAAAAAGAAAAATGAAACGCCACAATTTAAATTCGATAAGTTACTAGCATCTCATGGGCATAGTGTTCTAAGGCTGCCACCGTACCATCCCGAATTAAACCCTATTGAGAAAATATGGGCTATTGTAAAAAACTGGGTCGCTGCAAGAAATGTTACTTTTAAGTTAGCCGATGTGGAGGCATTAGCTAGAAACAAATTTGCTTCTATAACTCGTGAAGAATGGGAATCTGTTTGTAACCACGTTGATAAAGTTGTAGAAGACTATTTGGAAACGGAGCACCTGTTGGATATGATAACAGATGAGGTGGTATTTGTTGTGAACACTGGCGAATCAGAAACTGATGAAGATTTTTATGATGATGACGAGTATGACGATGATGCTGAGAATACAGTGTCGTGATCTTTTAACTCTTAAAGGCACCCCTTAGTTTTATTTTTTACTGTAAAATATAGTTTATTGTTTTTAATCCAGTGCTATAGTATTTTAGAAAGGACTTGTGTATTTGATTATAATATTTCACCATATAGTATCGTTCATTGTACTTTGTATTTCATATTTATTCCTGAATAAATGACGATGGTTATTTTGGTGCTTTATTTTTTTTTTTTTGAACATAAACAAATAAATATTAATTTATTTAAAATTAAATAATTTTAAGCACAAAATTAAATGTTTTATTTTTACCTTCTTAGTGCATGTTCCATGTATCTAAAAACATTCTTTGTTCATTGAAAATTACGATGTATTATAATCAGAGCGAGGTGGATTTCAGGCGGCGACATACAAGGGACGCATGTTTCTCTCTTAATAAAGGTATATGTAAACATGTAAACGGGCACTTGACTATTTGTACTGCTAGCTGGTAGAAGGGGAAGAACATCACAGGCGATACTCCAATAACAGCGCAGCGGGCTCAGATGTTCTATCGTGCGATAGACGATGAAATATAATTACATGCAAAAGACAGTGGCGTCCTAAAGTTTTTATTAGCGCTGTTGTATATTAAAATTAAAAAAGTTTTTAAATTATATATCGTACAATACGCAGTTTATTTAATTTCTAGCTGCAGTAACGTGATACTTTTAGTAATTTTAGATTTTCTATAATAGTAAATTACTGCAAAAGCTGTATTTCATTAACACTACGTACTAGTGCAGTTTAAAATAAAGTAAATAATATTAAAGGCATGCGTGTGTAATTACAGACGTTATTTTAATAAAAGGGAAGAGTTTACTTGTGAATTTGTTTCTATTGATGTCCAGATATAATATGATATAAAAATAGAAATCTAAAGCCTTTAGCAAGAAAAGCCGAAGGAGATGGCAAAAGAATTATAACTGAAAATGTACTTTAAAACATAAAGAATAAGTATGTTACGAAGTAGAAAAGGTAAGAAATGCCTAGAAATATCTATAAATAATAATCGCTTTATTATTTATATATATTCCTTATATATTATTATTCGCAAATCGCAAGGAAAAAGGAACTCTTTTATAGCCAAATATATGAAAGTAATGCGCACAACGATTCTCAACAAAAGACTACGATTACACGAGCACTGAATAGTACTGACCACTACAAAGTTTACTGTCATTTACTATTGATTTAAAAATAATAGAAAATTCTTTCAAGCTGAACTATGTATATTAAAGTAATTTAAATATTATATGTAATATGTATGTAGCTTAAAGTTTGGTGAAGGAACTTCAAGTTTCTGTTACTGAACACTTCTTCTTTTGGTATAATTGTTTTTCTAACAGTAACCGCATGATACCTATATGCATGTATATATGTATATGAAACAATTCTCAACAAAAAACAAAATGCAGCAACCGTCACACGTATGTACACGTCGTACCGACACAGGGCAAGTCTAGTCGGCTCGATGCGGGCACATTACGGGCGTCCGCCTCTGCCTTGGATGATGTAATGCCAGTTCGCCCGAAATTGTCCTCCCTCTGATTATAATTATTATGTAATTTCTATTAACCCAAATATTTTTACGAACGGTTTCCAATATATTGACGTACCCAATAACTAATTTAATAATAATATTAATTATTCAACATTATTATTACATATTAATTTGATTTGCTATTTTTCTGTAGTAACTTCTGTTACTGGCGTGCATTTTCTCTCAAGCACCTCTGTCAATTTAAATCACCTCCGCCACTGATAGCTTCAGTTCGCGTATTCTACGTTGACATTATGATGACGTAATATGTATTTCTTATATTTGAGAGACTACTCTACTTAAAATTAAACCGAGCATTTAACATGTTGGTGCAAACAGTCAGTGTAATAAATAGACTGCTAAAGAGAGAAGTGAAATCGTGACTCCAAACGGGATCAATGACAGCTAAAAAGGTTAATTGTTGAAATCAAGTTACTCACGATGGTGTCACAACGGGTGGCGGTGGTGTCGGTGTGGTTACAACGGGCGTTACACCAGGGCAACCTACTTCGTCCGATCCATCAACACAATCCACGACGTTATTACATCTGGCGGAGAGGCTAATGCAGGCTCCATATTCACATCTGTACAGGAAAGATTGACAAACCACGCCTGTGCAAGCGTCCGCCGTCTCATCCGAACCATCAGGACAGTTTTTTACACCATCGCAAGCGTTCAAATTGTCGATGCACGTACCGTCGTCGCATCTAAACTCGAAACTGCGAAATAAAAAGGTCGTTAATCGCATCACACCTGACAATGATGTTAAAACGAATGCTGTGCAACCGAACAGATTCCATAACCGGTTAATCATGTGTACAGAGTCGATACTTTTGATAGGGATGACCCTATACCTCTGGAGGTCGATTTTAAAGTGAAATCCATATTTTTATATCTTCCGTAATATAAAATAAAACTAAAAAAAATGCCTGATTGTTATACAGATCCTTACGAACTTTGCAATGCTTTTAATGACAAATTTCTCAATCAATCATCAGTAATATCATGCGATCTCATTCTCAATTTCACACATGCATCGCCTGCCATTATTGGAAAACCAAACAATTGTTTTTTTTATATCACCAGTTGTTGAGAGTGATGTGCAGTCTGTTGTAAACCGTCTGAAAAATTCTAATACTATAATCTAATGATTATATTTCTAGCTCTTTGGCTAACCAGTTCTCAAAACATATTGTCTTATTTGTCTTACTTAATTAACTTTTCATTTAACAGAGGAATTTTTCCCATTTCTCTGAAACTTGTCCATGTCATTCCCATATATAAAAAAGGAGATGTAAATAATTTGGACCTTTCGCCCCATTAGTGTACTTCCGACCTTTTCTAAAATCTATGAATCGATTATGAATCAAAAACTAATAAGCTTTTTTAATAAACATAACTTCTTTTCGACTTGTCAACATGGTTTTTTTTGCCTAAATATTCTATAAATACTGCTTTAGTTCAATTTATTAACCAGATTTCTCGTGATATTGATGTCGGCTATTTTCCGTTAGCTATGTTTATCGACCTGTCTAAAGCCTTCGATAGTGCTGATCACAAAATATTACTACATAAGCTTGAGTGTTATGGGATTAGGGGAATTGCACTATCATGGTTTGAAAGTTATTTGTCTAACAGAAAACAAAGAGTTATTGCAGATAATTATCATTCTAAAATATCTGATGTTAGAAGAGGTGTACCACAGGGATCAATCCTTTGCCCTACTTTTTTTAAAATTTATATAAATGACTTATCACGTTACATAACTAATTCTGACAATATTATCCTCTATGCTGATGACATCACTCTTCTATTTAGAAGCACTAGTTTTCCTAACTTAATTGAAAATGTAAATGTTGTATACTCTAAATTGTGCCAATGGTTTTCTTATAACAATTTAACTATTAACTCGGATAAAACCCAATGCCTACTCTTTCGTAATTGTTCGAAATATAATATTAATGATTTTCTTTTGAATATGAATAGAATCAATCTTGTTAAATCAGCAAGATTGCTTGGTATTTTTATCGATGAAAACTTAAAATGGAACTATCATGTAGATCACCTTTCTAAGGAACTATCGAAAATTTGTTATGGCTATTTACAATTTAAAGTAATCTTGCAATTCGCTAACGCTAAAAACATTTTATTTTTCTAACTTCTACTCTAAAATGATATATGGAATAATTCATTGGGGAGGCGGATCAAATATTGATCGCATAATGATCTTACAAAAACGAGTACTTAGAATAATTTATGATTTAGAGTGTAGAGAATCTTGTAAACAAACCTTCAAAGAAAATATGCTACTAACTTTTTATGATTGCTACATCTGCGAATTACTATGTTCTGTTTTCAAACATAAATCTGAATTTTCTACAAATCTCCCATCAACGTATGATATCAGAAATTCCCTAAATTTATTACCCACGTCTCATAGAACGGCTCTATATCAAAAAAACATCACCTACTTGGGACGTAAGCTGTTCAATAAGCTACCAAGTAATGTTAAGTCTATAAATAATTTCAAATGTTTTACTATACAAGTTAAAAAATATTTATTAAGCATAAACTCTTACTCACTTAATGAATTTCTTACTTTCTAAGCTGCCTGGTCTTATCTTTAAATTTATTCAAACTCTTTCTATCTTTATGACATTATTTTGTACGTTTCTTTTGTAGCGTAGTTGAAATAAAAACTATCATATATTATTATTAATAATATAAGAGATACAGAGCGTTTTCGTAAAATATGCAATTTTTAAAAGCCCTTGTAATTTTTTTAATTTGTGAAAATACTTGATTTATATAAGAACTTTATTAGGGCGCTTTTTGACGCAGAATTCAATGCTCTAATTTTTTGTTTTTTTAACTCGTAATTTTGTAGATATCAAGATTTGTGTTTTTTTTTTATAGGGAACACCCTACATATTTTTACATTATTGAAAAGCACATAAAATTATCTTTACCACGATATAACACCCTTGATATTTTATTTAATCAGTTCTTAAAATATTTGATTTTCTATAATTTGCAATTTTACAGTATTTTACGATTTATAGGTACACTTGTATTACGTATAAAAAACACTTTTCTTAAGTGTTAATTTTTTTTATTTAGCAGTATTTTCGATTTTCTTATCGACTTTCTGAATCCCCATTTGCTTTTTTTTTTAATACGAATTGTTATAACTAGCTCTAAGACAGAGTACGACAATTACATTTCCCTTCCAATATTTAAATAGCTTGTTAAATAAAAGAGTTCAGATTTGTTTATTTTTGAATTTCCCGCTAAATTTGTTATACGAAGAGGAAGCAAGACAAGACGCCATTATTAGCAGACGCGTACTTCATTGCAAGCGGGTTGGAAGTATTCCTGTTCCTGTAGAGCAAGCTCTTACTCTTAAGTTACATCCTATTTTATATATCTTGTGTTTTGTAATCCAAATTTTGCTCAGTGCACGGCACGTTTTAGTGGCAAACCGAATGATAATGTAGACGCCTTTCTAAATGCAATTGTTGTGTATAAGGAATGTGTTAATATATCAAATGAAAATTCATTGAAAGGGTTATTAATGCTTCGTACAAGTGATGCTGCCATATGGTGGCAAGGTATTAAGTCTTCAGTGACATCGTTTGAAGAAGCCTTACAAGCACTTCGTCATGCATATTGATATGTGAAACGCGCACACCAAATACATATATCGAGAGTTGTTTTCAAGACTATCAAAACAACTGCTTACAAGACTATCAAAATTATAGTAGGTGTGCTGATTGGTCACTGTAGACTAAATAAGCATATGATGCTACTTGGAGATTCTGCCAAGGGGGACGAAGAAAGACTAATTCAGTAAATTAAAAGATATCATGCATATTTTATATTAGAAGTAACTGCGAGATAAAAAAGAAAAAAGCCGTGAGCTGAACCTGCTGGTGCATCAGCTGACAGGTATGTGTTTACAGTCGACAAGGCCAACGCTATTTTTACACTTCTAAAAAGACTTACTTGCCACATTTTCCCTCGGAAACAGTCGATTTGCAACCAGGGCCTTGTTCATCAGATCCATCGGCGCAATCCCTTACTCCGTCGCAAACTTGTCTTCGTTCTATGCACGCGCCGTATCTACACCGGGCTAAGAAACCGGGACACCTAAATATAAATATTGGGTAAGATACTAAAGTACCTATAACATTGCAGGTTGCAGTTGACGTACTGAATTTTGCTGCACAGGGCCGCAGTTTCATCTGAAGCATCGCTACAATCCGCTTTGCCGTCGCATACTTTCTCAGTTGAAACACATTCTCCTGATCCACATCTGAAGCTGAAATCCGTTAAAAATAAATAAAAAAATTGTTAGTTAACATTTATTATGCTTCACAGATTTTCCAAATAGCAGATAATATAGCCAATATTCGTCCAATGTAAATCCAATAATATAATGTCTTTTTTTTTGATTTAACGGATAGGAAATATCATTGTAAAAATTTGTAAATTTAATATTTTGTTTAAAATATTTGAATCATAGTTATTTTATTAGCATTATATTACAAAATTAGATATACAACGGTAGTATCTCTTCTCTTCTTCGTAACGTAACAGACAGGTCACTCACCAACTGCAAACTGGCTGAGAACGCTCACCACATTCTGTGTGAAATGCGAGACAGGCAATTTTTGTCAAGCCAAAAATGAACCCAGAGGATCAGAGATCTGTACAGATTAGTTCAGGGTACTAGGATACTATAGTATCCCTTCCAATAAGTGTTGGGTAGAATCGAACGATTCTACCCCTTCGATGAAGGGGAGGAGGATGATTTTATTTTAAACATTATTTTTTTTTTTAAATATTTGGGTAAAAGACGGATTAAAATGTTTTACATGATATTTTTGTTTTAAGTTGGAAATGATGAGAAGGAGAAAGGGATGAATCTTGTTTCGATAGCAACACCTTAAATGCATGTTTTAATAGGAATACGTAATAGATAAGTGACGTAAATGTAATATTAAATAATTGAATACATATATTTTTATTTTGCGAAACGTAGAATCTTATAAGCATATTGCAAAACGATTATTACAATTTCTAGAAAAATTCAACATTTTGAATAGCAATCAGTACGGTTTTCGTAAAGGTCGTAACACTATTTCTGCGATTAACAAGTTTTTGAATATGCTATATGATAACATTGATCATGGTAATGCGTGTGTTAGAATATTTTTAGATTTGAGTAAGGCTTTTTATCTTGTGAATCATGAAATTTTGTTGGAAAAGATGTATAATTATGGTATTAGAGGAATAGCCTGGAATTGGTTTAAAGACTACTTGAATGAAAGATGACATTACGTGGAGGTACACTCACATTGTTTATGTGCTAAAAGAGGTGTACCTCAAGGTAGTGTTCTGGGACCTCTCCTGTACCTTTTGTATGTAAATGATTTTGTAAGACCAGATACCATTTTGTTTGCCGATGATACGTCAGTTCTTGTTTGTACAGAAAATGTTAAAAAATTGGGCGCTGCAGCTTGGGGATTCTGTAACGAGTCTATCTACATATTTTAAAAATAATGATCTACACTTAAATTTAACAAAAACTGTATGTGTAGAATTTAAACCTACAAAAATGGAAAGATTGCTTCTCATTTAGTAAAAATAGACAAAACTAGCATTTCTCAGGTTGAGAATACAAAATTTTTAGGATTAATAATTGACAGCAATCTAAACTTTAATGAACACATAAATTTATTATGTAAAAAATTAGCTCCAATCTGTTTTGTATTGAGTAGGTTGAGGGGTGTAGTAGATGCCTCTATATTGAAAATGTACTATTTTTCTCATTTTCATGCAATAATTTCATATGCAATAACTGCATGGGGAGCCAGTAGCAATTCTATAAGGGTTTTTCGCTTACAGAAAAAAGCAATTCGTATGATGAAAGGTGTTACTTCTAGAACTAGTTGCAGCGACATTTTTATAGAAATGGGTATAATGACTGTACCACGTATAGTTATCTGGAATTTACTGGTTTATGCAAAACAGAATGTAAAAAATTGGAACAGACTTGATACACAGTTTTATGATACACGAATGCGCATATATTTGAAATTCCAAAACACCGTCTTACGTTTAGTGAAAAATGCCCAAAGTATTGAGCAATAAAAGCATATAACAAATTACCAGTTACATATAAAACACTTAAATTCACTACATTTAAGGAGCAAACAAAACGTATGTTGAATCGGAAGTGCTACTACTCACTAGATGAATATTTTAATGACAAAGATAACATTAAAATGTGAATATCTGAACGTTATAAGTGATTGGAGGTTAAAGGAAGAACATCTTACGATGATTTAGCCTTTTTTGCATATATGAGTAATATGTATATAGGTATAATTTGTATAATGCCAATAAATGATATTATTATTATTATTATTATATTTAGTTGGCCTATATTCATTTGTGACGAGTATTTTAATACCATTTTCTTATGTAATGTATTGTCCCATTTACATTTTTACATTGTTTATTTTAATCCGTTAACATACTATATATAATTGTAATATTTATAATTAATATATAAGTTTGTACATGTATTCATAGGAATGACAATGTCGATACACCGGCCGTGAAAGTCTACGCAGTGTTATCACAAGCCTGTACGGGGAGGAATTGTACTTATCTACTAGACGACTAGATTCTCTACGCACCAAGAAGAACAAGTTATTGTCAACTTTGGCATTTCTACGTCGATGCCGAGACAAGAAGATTACACTTAATTTCGTAAAGTTGAAACATCACATAACAACGGATGCCGCAAAGAAAATCTTAAGAAGAACGGAGGAAGCCTTACTACGAGAACGAGTGCATCAAGCGTATACGGAGCTACATCTGATTTCCAAGATGATCATGGAGCTACATTTGACATTAGCCAACAAAATGTCAAAAGAAGATTGGGACCTTATCGACCGCATAACCTGGGAAGCAGCAGAAAGTGAGTTCGAGAAATCCAGAACAACACAAGTGAAGAAGTTTGCAAGGATGGAAGAAAAGAAGATCAAGGAGCAACCTGGTACACTGAAGAACGTTGTGATTAATTTATCAACGAAGCTACTATCTGCAGACGAAACAAAAGTACTTGCCTTAGGGATGAACTACGTCATTGCACCCAAAAGAGTACCAACAGAAGAAATCATCACGGAGGTAGAAGCAGCGATCAAAGGAATTCCGAACATCGAAGCAGAAGAAGTGCGACAAGAAGTAAGCAGAGCATTGAAGAAAGCAAAACAACCGAAACGCAACCTATCCAGGGAAGAAGAGGCAGCACTTACAAATTTGAAAGCTGAAGAAGACATCGTTATCCTCAAAGCAGACAAAGGGAATGCAACAGTACTACTAAATAAAGAAGATTACCGGAAAAAGATGAATGAACTACTTGACGAGAACACCTACAAGTAAATAAGAAAAGATCCAACGGAGAAGATCACAAAAACAGTAAGGGAGAGCATAAAGATTTCATCGATACCTAAAGAGATGCAGAACAGATTGCTACCAAGAGCCGCTAGACCACCCAGGCTGTATGGAATACCAAAAATACATAAAGAAGGAGTGCCATTAAGACCGATTGTAAGCAACATTGGATCACCGACCTACGATTTGTCGAAATATTTAGCTAACTTACTAAAGCCATATACCGGACAAACTGCAACGTATGTGAAGAATTCGAAACATTTCGTGGATATTCTGTCTACGCTAAAGACTGAACCTACAGACATTTTAGTAAGTTTCGACATTATATCGCTATTCACTAACATACCCACGGAGGACGCACTGGCCTTACTTCCAGAACTTGGACTACAAGAAGACATCATTGAATTAGTGAAACTGTGCTTATCCACGACATACTTTTTGTATGAAGGAAAATACTACGAGCAGAAGAACGAAACAGCAATGGGAAGTCCTTTATCACCAGTAATAGCCAACTTATTTATGGAAGCATTTGAAGAAGAAGCCTTAAGTTCCAGCGATATGAAACCCAAGTGTTGGCTGCGATATGTCGACGATACTTTTGTAATATGGCAACACGGAGAAGAAAAACTACAACAGTTCTTGGAACACATAAACTCACACCACCCAGCCATCAAGTTTAACATGGAGAAAGAACAAAATGGAAATTTCCTGGACGTTATGGTTAAGAAAACAAAAGAGGGAATGCTACAGCACGCAGTATTTAGAAAGAAGACGCACACCGATAGATATCTGCATGCAAGATCTCACCATCATCTGATGCAGAAGAAGACATCAATACAAACATTGCTATCCAGAGCCGGAAACCATCAGTGACGAACAACATCTTACCAGTGAAAAGATACATTTGGAGAAAGCGCTAAAGAAGAATGGTTACACTGACATCGACATAAGGAGAGCCACTAAGAAGAAGACGACACTGGAGACAACTACAGAACCACGAAGAGGGATGGCGTGTTTACCTTACATAGCAGGAGTCACCGAAAAAGTAGGCCGAATTTTGAAGAAACGTAACGTAGAAGTACGCTTCGGGACTGCAACGTCGATCCAGCAGTATCTACCGACCGCAAAGGATAAGATACCCAAGGGGCACACAGAAGGCATCTACAAGATAACATGCCAATGCGGACAGTGCTACGTCGGACAAACAGGAAGAGCCATCGACATAAGAATAAAAGAACACGAGAGGGACGCAAGATTAAGAAGGACCGAGCAATCAGCGGTGGCAGAACACATGCACGACACCGGACACAAAATGGATTTCAAGAATGTAAAAGTAATAACTACCACCAAGAACTACGGGAAAAGACTCATCAGGGAAGCCATAGAAATAGAGAAGAATAAAACCGTTAACAGAGAAGAAGGGTACCACCTTAGCAACACGTGGAAGAGCCTACTACGAATCGTCACGGTCAATGGAGCGGAAACTACACGGTTGGATGCACCAGGGGCGTATATAAGAAGAATGTCGGATCATGGAGAATCAGTTCAGTTATCCTGAAGAAGCTGTCAGTATGAACAGCGAAACGTCGAGCGAAAGTTTTGACACACGGCGAAACCCACAAAAAGCTGTTAGTTATTATTATTATTATTAATCAACATGACGTAGAATAAGAATATCGCTTAGACACTGGATTTGTACATTAGAAGTTATCGGCATTTATCGGGAAATCTCGACTCGTCCCGCTAAATAAAATCTCGGGTCGGGACGGGAATTCCCGATGCTACCCGTCCAGATTTAATAGGTATTTTATTCCATAATTTCCATATACTCACTCGCAATTATCCTGCCTTTTCTGTCTGACACCAATGCTGTAGTTTGCATTCCAATTGAGCATCTTCTGGAAAATATAAGGAAAATCCAAGCATAATCCTCTAGATTCATCTGAGGCATCTTCACAATCGGCTACGCCATTACATGTGAGGGCTGAATCGATTACGAGACCATTTTTACATCTGAACCTGAAATTCTTATCTTCTGTGTATTGATTTACTTGTTTTTTTTTTTTTTAAGAAAATATAGCCTACGTTTCGGTTAGTTTCCCCTTTATTTCGGTAGCTAGTGGGTCAATTTCGTTCCAAGATATGCTGCCACATGAGTTTATTAAACCTGAAAGTGAGAAAATATTATTACAGGTGGTTAAGTAAACGCTAGTCCAAAAGTAAACAATGCATCCACATCATTGTGGTACAGAGCGGATAGAAAAATAAATTATTAAGGTTTTTTTAGCGTATACTCACGCCAATTTTAATTGAAAAACGCGAATTCACTTTTTTTTTTAAAACCAGTCAAACGAAAACAATTCTTTATTTTCGGGCATCCAGATATATGCACACTTGACTTGCATTTAAAATTTTGAATTAGATCATATATCCTACTGAAATTGTAAGTGATAAAACACATACAATTCGTTTCAGATTTTCCTCATATTCGTGCCTGGAGATTCTTCCACCATGTTTAAAACTTTTTCCTCAAGTTGTAGGATCTCGCTGTAAGTGATCGGCCGTCTATTTTTCTTTTTCCAAAGCTAGCTGTGTTTTCTCTAACCTGAGATGCAATCTCCTAAATGCTTCCGAATATCGTCTATTAGGAAAACGTTATGCATATAAATGCATCTTGCCTGTCCCGCATTATCATTTAATAAACCGTACATGAAATGAATTCCAGCCATTCTTTTGATTGATAAACTCAGGTATTATGAAAAGTACTACACTGAGAAAAGAGATTGCATTAAATGAAAAGTTTTATAACTTTTGGTTTTTATCATGTTCAACGAAAAGAATACCTTTTCTCAGAAAAGTGTTTATTTTAATTGAAAGTAGCGTACTGTTTTGCCGGAAGACAATTTTCTCTTCTTAAGTACATGCTTTTCGACGAAAAGTAACCGTAATTAAATGGAATGCACCTTAGTTTTGATTAATATTTTATAATATCTGTATAACTTCTGTTTAAGCAAGGCAATACACATTACATATTATATTGTTATTATTATACAGGGTATTCCACGTAACTGGTTCATTAAAAGTTTACGATGTTCTATTATTTACTTATATTTGAGATTTTGGCACCAGTATCTGTTCGATTGGAACTACAAATGTAAAATACCTTAACCAAAGTATCCCTTCCGGTTGACCGGAAATTGATGTCAACTTTCTTATTTTAAATAGAATGATATAATTTTTTATTCATTTTTGGATTCTACAAATATAAATACGTCAGTTTTCATTAGCTATTCCTATAGCTACATGTTGCCGTTTTTGAGTTATTTAAGTTTTTCCTTTTTTTTAGTCATAATCATTGCATCATTGCGAAAATAATATCTCGGTTAATACTGCAAGTAGAGATTCCAAATTTGCTATGTTATGAATGTAGATATTACTCTAAGAAACGGTAAGCACATTTTACATTCTAACATACAGGGTGTTCAAAACTGAGAAACAAAGTGACATATTTTCAAAAGCAGAAAACTCATTTTTTTTAAATAGAACACCCTGTATTTTAATTCGGAATTAGGAAGTAAATATCATCTCCTATCGCTTTATATGAGCATTCCCTATACCTCTCTTTAATAGATTTTGAGATATGAGCGACTTTTTGTTAAACAGGCTAAGTATTATTTTTTTTTTTAAATAGAACACCCTGTATTTTGATTCAGAATTAAGAAGTAAATATCATCCCCTATCACTTTATATCAGCATTCCCTATACCTATCTTTAATAGAGTTTGAGATATGAACGACTTTTTGTTAAACAGACTAAGTAGTCCTATCTTTGCGTATTTGTAAGCAAGTCGTTCATATCTCAAAATCTCTTAAAGATAGGTATAGGGAATGCTCATATAAAGTGATAGGGGATGATATTTACTTCTTAATTCCGAATTAAAATACAGGGTGTTCTAAAAGGGGTAACTAGGTAACTTCTAAGGTAACTTAAAAACTAGTGGAAATAGATATAGGGACTCCTAATACTGGTTTAAAGAAAATAAAAATTCCTATCTAGCAACGTAAAAATATACTGAGTGTTCCATTTAAAATAACAAAGTTACGTACAAGTAAAATTCACAAAGTTTGACTTAGGTACTTGAACATCCTGTAGACTACTGGACAACGTTGAATATAACGTTGCATACAATCTAGTAGTTCTTTCGATAGAATTTGATAGGAACCACTATTTTTCTTGGATACTGGTAAAATGACATCATTATCTTTAATGGTTTACAAAATATGGTATGTTTTCGAAAGAGATGAAAACGTCAAAATTTCGACTAAATCGTAAATATCTCAAAAACGGTTGAATTTAGCTAAATTTAGCTATCCCTAGGGATAGAGAACTTTAGTGAAAATTGTATTCAAATAATCTGTAGAATCCATTGAGGTAAGAAAAAACATATGATTCCATTTAAAATAAGAAAATTGCTATCCACTTCCGGTGTAATGGAACGTTTCCGGAAGTTAAAAATATTTTCTTCTTTTGATTCTTTAGGTGGAGTTCTGTTATTAAATTTTTTGTCGTATTAGCCTAGCTGCAATAGATCGCGAGAAAAAGATAGTGGACGAGTGGTATGAAACACCCTGTATATACTGTGCTATGGTAAAGTTTGTTTAAAGAATAGTCTAGGAATATCCTCTGCTGTTTGGGTTGGTGTCTCCAAACTTTTCGGACAGACTGTACAAAAATTAAGTAAAGAGTTTTTTTTTCATTGATATGAGAATTTACTAAAACACATTAATATGATGTTATTTTCTTAATTAAGCTTCTCAATATCTTTTATTTAGCGTGAGCCCAGTTGTTAACACACTTTAAAAAATAATCATAATAAATGTGACATGTTTGTGGTTTCCAGTTCAAACATTTCAACACGACTTCTTGATAAAATGAAATGTATAATAACTTCTAGTTACGTCATAATATTGGGAAACCCACTGTTCTTGTACTTTTAAATCGTCACCGTGATTATATTACTTACTATGTATATATTTAAAAATATAATGATACAATAACTAGAGAAGAAAGTAAAAATTAAGGAGAATGAAAAAGAATATCAATTTTTGAAACATTACTGCCATACCTAAACACAACATTTGAAGATATCTTACAGGTTATAATGATACTAGGTAGTTATGTTAATTATATACATATTTATGATACTTACATGAAATAACTACGGTTATTAAAGTTGTAACTATCCAAAACATAATTCTTCTATATTTCCTGATTATTGAGCAAGTTTCAACGGCTGCTATTTATTATTATATATTATATTTTTAAATTAGTAACGATCAACAAATCCGAAATTTCACTGTTTTATTTCAAATAAATAAAGAAATTCATGTGTATATCCTAGGCCCAAACATACTCTACGACACAAACACTTCGCTATTATCAAACATGATTTCACAAACAAACTTTTACGACTGCATGACCCTGATAAGGTCAGTGTCGAATCGCTGCTCTTCTCCTTCTTTTCAAAATCACGCGTCCGAACCAACATAACTAGCGAACCATTGATTACGCGCTACTATAGTGAAGATTCACGATAACTCGTTTCTGAAGTAAGATAATTTACTCACTGAAGTTTGCCTGTGGTATTGGTTGCTCAGCGTTTACCTTGACGACCTAGTATGAGTGTAAAAACCCGCTAACGTAATCAAAGCGAGAATTATCAATTCCCGTTCATTTGAATGTGTATGCCCCCGCCAAAAAAAATTCAATGTATAAAATTTATATATGATTGGCCTACTTTAAAAATTTCATATGTTTTTCCATGTTACCTCTTCAGCTAACAAATGGTGCTGCAATAAGTATTAAAGCAATTGTAGATGCACATATATTTTAAGAATAAAAACAATTTTTAAATTGTCATCTATAGTTCGATAGTTGAATTACCTTGTGAAATATTTAATCCAAATGGTATTGATACCATCTAGTAACTGTTGCGTAAGCTACTTTAAAATAATCATGATTTTAGGACATAGATGTCAGCACTAAAAACCAATAAAATGGCATCAATTTCTTTAAGGGTGGGTTTTTACACTATAGATTCCTACAGTCGGTAACGAGTTTTTTCTCCTATATTGATTAGGATTAGTATAACCAAATATTATACCAGTATACATATGGTCAACGAAATGTTCCACTGGCGTACTATAGATGGCACCACAAGTATTCTCTTATGGAAATATATTACCACTACAAATGTACAACAATAGAAAATGCTGGTGGTGCCATCTATAGTGCGCCAGCGGAATATTTCTTTGACCATATGTATACTGGTATAATATTTGGTATAACGAAATTAAAAGAAATTAAGAAGTAAAAATGTTAACGTTTTTATTGGCTATCGACTGATGTTTTTCTTTTAACGATTTTTTTATGAATAAAAGAGTTTTTTTTATGAAGAGAATCGAAAGAATCACTTGAACCGGAATTTTTTATAGATCATTTTAAGGAAGAAGAAATTAAAAACTAAGCCTCCGTTCTAAAGATTATGGGAGTTAAAACAAATGACTAGCAATTTTCGGCCATGATGAAACGTCACAGTTTCAAACTTTGCACCTTCTCTTATAGATGGGGCATGCTTTGTTTGCATATTGGGTTGCCTGGCAAAATAAAGGTTGATTTCGTCAGAAATTTTATTACCAGGATATTAGAATATATGCGTAGCGCCATATAGTAAACGCATAAAATACGTTTATATGGGTACACCATTCATAGAAGTTTAGATTAATAGATTATCTACATTTTTCACACTTGGCGTTTAAAAATTGTGCTTTTTTAAAAAGCGTATCAAATTATTTTTAAAATTTAAGATAAATTGTACTAGCCAACTTATGTACACATTAAACTCATGCTAACCGAAATGCAATAAAAGAAAATAATGTTATATTAATAGAAGCAAATGTGGAACATACAAAAAGAGATCTGCTTTTCCACAACGATTGAATTCGGTATATAAAAAAAAAAACACACTTGATCAAATTTTTATTAAAGTGACAACATCTTGTGGATTTAATTCAATATCAGTATTTCTTGAAGAAAATATTAGTTCGTTTTTGCACTCATTTAAGTATGTGCTTTCGAATTCAGCATTTGTAATTATAAATATGTTAGTAATGTGTTTATTTATTTCATTAAAGTTGCTCATGTGTTATTGTCATTTTTATATTTTTTTTAAAATGATCTTTGGATATCCCTTAATACGTCTAGCAAATAATATTTGAAATTAAAGATGACGAACGAAGCCAAAATAAATATAATATAGGGTGTGGGCTTGCATTTAGTTGGGATAATTACGAATGTTAAAAACATCGTGATTTTGTAAAAATATTGTGTGTTCCACTCTTTGCAATGCTGTGGGAAGTGATTTTATTCATAAAATGCAATTGTATTACATTTGGAATTAATTTGACCGAAAAAAAATTATTACTAACTTCACACCGGTAAAACTGTAGGTATTACAAATATTAGGTATTAAAACTTTCTGGGATTCAATATTACATATAAAGCTGCTTTAGAAAAAAAAAAATAGCCGAATCTATGCAAGGACCAATTTCACTAGCTTAGCCGATTATAGTCTTTGGTACTATAATTTCTGTTTTTATATCGTTTATGCTGCAGCAGTTGCATTATTTATTTACTAATGTATATTCCTATTTCCCTAATGCAAATGTAATTTTTTAAATTTCGCTCTAAAAGCAGTCAAAGATCATCGAAGGTCATTCAATGTGAGATACCTTGCTTTTAGTATAAATTCCTCGCAACTGGTTATTCTTATAATGTGCTATCGTAAGAGTTTATTCCTGGAATTATCTTGGATAATACCAAAGTGTTAGTTTTAGAGTAAGTTCCGTGTTGTTTACTTAAGCGGTCGATATAGACGCATTTATATAATTATTTCGCTTACATGAGTGAAACTAACATTGTGGATCTGCTATTTGATAGTAAATTAAACAAGAACTGCTGAAACTTACCCGATAAACAGGAGACATCGCAGAAGAATGTTTTGGGCAGTGACAATCACCATACTTATTTCGTGTGAGTATTGCACGCTTAAACTAACACGTTAAACTTTTGGTTTAATTTTCAATGACGCTCAAATAAGACATTTCGTATACTTATGTATTAAATATGGAATATCAAAAACTATCTTTAAAAAGTATATTGGGGTTTTATACGGAACTTTGAAAATGTTGAGTTTGTAACAATTGGGTAGTTATAACATTTTTTTTTAAATATTTTCAAGTCGCCACGACTCATAAAATTACGATTTAACTGAAGTTATTTTTATTACTAGAAATTTATTTTAATTTCCGTTTTTGAAATGCTTTTGCTTTTCTTGTTTTTAGTTATTTATACAAAATTACAGAGACAACACAAATGAACATCAATTATTGTACTGATTTTTGCTGAAAATATCAGAGAGAGAAAGAATCACCTAAGACGAATGAAGAATATCAAAACAGCGGGTTTTTCAGAACAGTTACTATAATTGGAAACCACAAACATGTAAGATTTGTGATAACTTTTTATGTGTGTGTTAACAACTGACTCATACTTAAAAAAAAATAACTTTCCTTATAATTTAATATACTGAGAGAAACAAAGATTTTATTTTAGAAACAGCGCCGAATAATTATGGATTATGTAAAAAAAATCATTGCTTTTTCTTAAAACGGTTAATTTGAACTATTCTCTAAAAACAAAAGCAAATGTATCTTAAAAAAGCGATATTTATTATACAGAGAAATAATAATCAATCAAATATTATTTTGGAAAATATCACCGGGGCATTTTCTTGCTCGTTAACTACTAATAATAATAATAATAAAACGATGTGATTATTATATTATTATTTTAATATTTTTGTGGTTGTTTCATACTGTTCCAGAGAAAAACAGCCGTGAGAGTTTAATAATGTTAATGTAAATAAACATTAACTAATACCATTATTTCAAACTTACAACAAAAAAATAAAAATTAAAGTATTTCATATATTTCAATAGTCGAAAATCCAACGTAAACATAGACTTATTATATTTATTTTCACTTTACGATTATACTTTTGAAGTATCTCCTGCACCATTTAATTATATTATAGATAGATAGTTATTTGCTTTACCAGTGATGTAGCATGATAACAATATAATAATAATAATATAACAATTGCGGCATGAATGTATCCATAGTTTGTTTGCATTTTCTTACAATTATTTAGTTTTACAATTTGAATATTTACTTATTTGCGCGGGCAATGTGTATAAGTGATACAACAGCACCATGTGTTATTTAGAAATATCCCCACTTATATTTTGGGACCAGGGAACAGTGCTCAAATTTTAGCGTTGTCATTGCCACTTATGAACGTGATTTATCTATATTATATACAGGCTGATTCAAATTAAGTGCGCACTATTGATATCCCTGTTATTATTGATTCTAGAATGTAGATTAAATTACCAAAGTATTGCAACGCTTTTTTCCTGGATATTTGTTTGAATATTTGCCGATGAGGTTATATTTATCTATAATTTACGCTTAAATAGCAACGAAATCGCCTGGATTAATAAATACAGACATTATAAGAGTGAACGAGGATATTAATGATACCTTTAAAATATGTTACTCTATAAAACTAATTTTAAAGTTTTAATTACGGTGGTTGTTTTTATTTCCTATAGTTTTGTGATTAAAATAATTGTTGTGTACAATTTCTTATTCCTTTATACGTGTAACAAGATATTGTTGTCTAAGATTAAACACGAACGTTTAGTTTTGTGATATAAATTAAAAGAAACGCTTAAGCAAGCAACCTAACCTTTCAACATAGCCCAATTCTGTAAACGCCGCTATCAAACACACTAAATAAGTAAGCAAAGAGCATGCGCCAGCAAAAGCTATTCTTATGACCCGTTCAAGGAGTTCTAGCGCCGGCCACAGCGCTAGCGGTTATCGCTTCCAGCGCCGTAACTCCCTGAACGCAGCCATATGTGTGCTGATGACATTAGCGGCGTAGTATCTACAGTTACCACTCACCAGACAGAAAATCGATGAAATGCTTTGTTGCATGATATGGCTACATGGTTTTCTAATAACAAGTTATATTTAAACAACGAAAAAACAAATTGCATGATTTTTCATACAATTCAGAACAAGAAGGAATATTATTTACACATTCATGTACAAAATGAGAAGATAAGTCATGTCCGAGAAATAATTTTTTTAGGTTTGTATATGGACGAAACACTCTCTTGGAACTTGCACTGTGAAAAAACCGCAAATAGATTGAATAGTTACTGTTACCAGATACGTAACTTAAAAACTATGATTGAATTTAGTTCTCTACTTTCATTTTACTATGCAAACGTGTACACCAGAGTGTCATGCGGCATCACGGTTTGGGGAGCATCGCCTGCTAGCAGGACTGTCATTTTGGCTCAGAAACGCATAATCCGATGTATGGCTGGAGTTCAATGCATAGAGTCTTGCAGGCCTTATTTCAAAAGGTGGAATATTTTACCTATACCTGCTATACACATATACGAACTCTTAAATTACGTTTATGCGAACAGAGGTAATTTTCAACGCAATGAGCAATTTCACGTCCATAACACTAGGTCAAAGCAAAATTTCCGTGTCCCTAAACATTCTCTGAATATTACCAAACATTCTCCCAATGTTTTGGGTTCGAAACTATTTAATGCCTTGCCTCAGAAATATCAAAATGTAATATCGGTTAACATCTTCAAACGGCATATTAAAAGCTTGTTACTGTCATCCTGTATTTATTCTATCGAGGAGAACTTTGAGTTATATACTAAATGTAGATAAACTTCATGTAATTTACCTATTTTTATTTTTGACTTATCCTACACATTTATTCATACACATGTACACAGGATTAAATATATTATTATTATTATTATTATTAAAGTTATTATTATTATTATTATTATTATTGTTATTAACCATGCTAAGATGAACTGGTGTCTTCATTGCATTTATTATTGATAAATAGATATTAAACTAGAAAGAAAAATACAGAAAAAGATTTGTTCTCGGAAACGTCAAAATACTAAGGTTTGTAACATGTGTGCCAACTTGTACTGTCAACTCCCTAGTGTCAAATTTTCTTTTCTATTTTCAATTCAAAATTAAGATTTGTCGGCCCAAAAAACATTGTGTATTATTCGTGTAGTATTCGTGCAAACCGTACTCATACTCACAAAACTGTAGTTTCTGGCCTAGTGATACCAATAACTATAATACTACTCAAAGGTATCACCTTCATTTTCAACACATTTTTGCGCACGCTTGAGCACACTCTTGGTGGCTCTTAAGATTGTCACTCCATCCAATTGGCGGAAAACCTCCCTAACCTTATTTTGCAATTCGTTCACGTTGTTGTACCGGGTTCTGTATATCTGATCTTTTAAATATCCCCAAAGACAAAAGTTTAAAGATGAAAAGTCAGGAGAGCGTGCTGGCCATCGAATTGGCCCATTTGTACCAATCCACTTATCGGCAAAGATGATGTCCAGATAGTTGTGAACTATGCGGCAGTTATGTGTCGGAGCACCGTCCTGCTGAAAGTACAAATTTTGGCGCATCAGGTAATGGGCGTTATCAAGGAAATCCTCTAGAACGGTATATGAATAAATTCCAGATATCTCTCTCCTGTCAATGTACCATTGTAGAACACTGGACCAACGACTGTCGAACCAATTAATCCGCACCAGATATTAAAACTAAATCGAACTTGTGCAGTATGTGGACGGATCATTAATAAATTTTCTTGCGACCAGTAGTGTTCATTCTTCTTATTAAACATTCTTCTATTGGAAAATTTGTTTCATCACTCCATAAAATACATTGTGCTCCATTCAAATTTTCATCACAAAAATTAATAAACCATTCACAGAAAGCCAACCTCCTGTTCGAATCTCCTGGTTGTAATGTTTGCGAGGTTCGGTACTTAAATGGGATATACTTATGCTTTTTTAGAATTCTCTGAACTGACGCGTAACTTAAACCCAATTCCTTAGTGGCATCTCTAATGGAAAATTCGCGATTGGTTTCAAAATATGCTAACACTGTAACTTCTACCTCCTCGTTGATAATGATATTTTTCTTTGTTCTTTTCTTCTTAAATAAGCAATCGTGTTGCCTAAATTGTCTGTAAAGTTTTCGAAGGTAACGTCGATCCGGCTGCTGTCGTAAAGGATACTGTTCTGCATAATATTCGACAGTCCTTATTAAATTTTTGCTGCATACAATGTATGCTTCCAGTATATCACATTTCTCCAAATGAGAAAATACCATGGTGAGATATTATCTGATACTTAGAACTAAATATAACGAAAACTGTTCACGCTACTAATGATAATAATGTAATTATAACAATTAGAAGTAAAGGATACAACACAAAAATGAAATAACCAACTTTTTTTAATAATTAAACGTGTAAACAATTTTAGCTCAGTGCGTTTTTGACAGTTTCAAACAACATACTATTTGTTTTAACTTAAAGTGAAAGAAGCCTACTATAAATTTTACATATCTTTGGCATCAATTAAAAAACCACCATAACTTCTTTATTATTCGTTTTAAGACAATATTGTATTAAAACTTTTGCATCACAAATTAAAATATCTTTCCTCTTTCCACGCGTTCAGCATCCTTACAAGGGTTACGCTAAGAAATCGTTGAAGAATGCTAACAAATAACTCTAGAAACGTCGCGAAATGTCAGGAGAGCATTTGAAGCAAGATTTTACTGGTGTATGGAGGTTAATGGGCATCATTTTGAACGTTTAATACAGTAAAATCAAAACCATTTCATTTTAATCGTATTTTATTATACAGATGGTATATTATGCACTTTTTGCTTACTGATTAGAAAAAAAAAATGATTTGATTGAGGCTGTTGTGCCCCCAGGAATGATCTTAAGTATCGTGAGGTCCATCATTAAAAGCTGTCCCTCTCGATGTAACAATTGAAAGGTTCGGAATTTTATATTAATGACAGCAGGTAGAGTTATTGGAGGTGGCTCGTTTCAGTTGTAATGCCTTGTATTTATCTTTTTCAATATTTAATCTAAAAATCCATAACGACCTAACATACAACATATTCGTATCCGCATTCTTCTTGTCGCAATAACATTTCCTTACTTTCAGGTTCGATAAATTCTTGTTACAGCAGATCCTGGAACGAAATTCACACTAAAATGAAAGGGGAAGCGTACGTTTTATTTTCTTTTTTGATATAAAACCGATCTGATGATAATTTTAGGTACAAATGTAAAAGCGGTCCCTTTATCGATTCATCTCTAATGTGCAACGGTATAGCTGATTGTGAAGACGCCTCCGATGAATCTAAAGAGTTATGTATGAATTTTTGGTATAGTTTCCAAGAGCTGCAGGATGGGAAGAAAAACTACAGTTCTGTTAATAGGCGCAAAAGACAAGATAATACCGAGTGAGTACTGTTATAATTTATTTATTTCACAGATATGATATGGATTACTCATCTTCAAGATCTTTCGCTCAAGATCTACCGTCAAAAACAAAAAAAAAGAAACCATGCGACTTCTTATAAATCAGAGGAGGTAGAATTTGTTTGCGCATTGCAATGTTCTTGTACTTTAAATGAATCATATAATAATAATAATAATAATAATAATAATAATAATAATAATAATAATAATAATAATATCATTTATTGGCATTATACAAATTATACCTATATACATATATTAAACTCATATATGCCAAAAAGGCTAAATCATCGTAAGATGTTCTTCCTTTAACCTCCATCACTTATAACGTCCAGATTTTCACATTTTAATGTTGGCCAAATGTTTAATTTATGCAATTATAGTTTTCCAATTTATACTTAATTTCATTTTTCGAAGACCCAAGCAATTTTAAACCAAAAGCAGACCAAAGGTAAGGTTCCTGTCACTTTGACAAGTATCATCTATATTTATATTTATATTTATCCAAAAAATACAAAAAGGCTAGTGGATACACTGAACAAAAAATATACACAAATATAATAAAAAGTAAGTTAATTCAATAATTATTTTATCAAAATTCAGAGGTGCAGAGGTAATTAACTATATTGATGAGTAATAAAACTTAAACTATTTTCAATGTGTATCAGCTCGCGTTTCTTTGTCTATTTTTTTTATTCTAAACTTCCAAGTTTTCACTGAATTTTTTATTTAATTTTCTTCTTGAAAATTTGATTTTCCCAAAATCGAGAATCACGAGCATAAATGTGAGAGACATGTAACAGTATCCTTTTTCTTTTAGAAAAGTCGTCGTTTTATAAATGTTAGCGTGGTGGAATTAGTGGCAAAGTTCTTTTTTTTTGCAAAATAATTTTTAATTACTAACTCTCTTTTTTATTGCCAGTTCTGGTTGTTTGCTCCCTCCGCATCCACCCAATGGAAAATACGAGTTGCAATCTGGTAGCACGTATGAAGCAAACACATACGTCTCACTTTCAATCGCCATCACGCTAGAATGCAACGCTAACTACACTTCGGATTCCAAATTATTCTACTGCATGACTAACCGTTGGGAGCCTGCACTTGACAACAACCCTTGCCTTCGTAAGTTCCAATAACACGCAATTAAAAAGTAATATCAGAGTATAACGGTAAGCCACCTTTGATAGTTTGCATACAAGTCCAAATACCAGATGAAGTTATAAGCATCCTTTCAAGATTGCGAAATAGATAGTACACAGGTCAAAATAAAAAACTTTATTAATGGATAAAATTTAATGCTTTATCAGAATTTAAATGTTGAAATGAAAATAAAACTGTTTCAATTCCTATGTTTTTTCAGTTTCTCTGTAAGTTATCACCAGTGCCTATTTGTATGTGTGTATATGAGGATGCGACCTAAAAGATCTATTGTGTCGCCTATTCTTGCTGCTTTACAGCTGGCCTTCCAATCCTGTTCCTTTTAGAAAGTGTAGGATATCAGAAGGCCCCAGGTTAGGTAAGTCTCCCTCTTCGATTTCACATGCTCCCAGGTGCAACGCCCTTGAGTTGCACAGTGCTACGCATTTTGAGAGGAGATGGATGAGTGTTTCATCCTGTTCCCCAATCTGCTCATTTTACTCTCACTTTGAAAGTGGAAGGCTTCTTATGAAGGTCCTGCTCCAATTCCTGTTTATTAGTGGTGTCGTCCCGCTAATAAACGTCCTTCCTCCATGGTTGATCCCACGAGTAGCTAGGGAAGAAAAGATCCACCTCCACAGAGCCCCGCATGCAGCGGTAAGGCTAAGTACAATGGGGTGCACCAGATGTCCCAAGGCTGGACTAGTAGACTGATCTTATATCTAGCCACGCAACCCATCAGCCTAGTCCGCCAGCTAAGAATTTTAGGGTTTTGTTGAGGTTTTCTCCTCTCGGTCCGTGCAGTTAAGCCAAGACTCCCATCCCTTCCGGGACCTGGTTTAACAGTTGGGCTTTCGGCAACCGAAAGCAACTGGCATCGTTGTAGAACCCTGTGCAAACCCTTAGCCACGACCCTGCTCCGGTTTTAAGCAGAGAGGACGAACTTATAGCCGCCACTAACCATCTCGTCTTGAGCGAACCCTGGCAAGATGACCTTTCCCCTATCCACCACCTCGGGGACGCGCTTGGTAGGTACTCCCAACTCCCAAGCAGTGCCTATTTACACTTAAACTACAACGTAGACTTCCGCGGTCGCCGTCCATGCTATATTCTGCTGGGTTTCCAAGCCAGAATCGAGTCCTGGATCTTTGGAAAATTGTGGTCACGTCATATTTTTCTTCACTACCAAACTACGCGGAAACTTTTTTCGCTTGCTGTACAATAAGTAATGATCTGGCCATCAGCCAAACCTCAGTATCGAGAACTTTGCGAAAACATAAATTTCCTCCATTTCATATTCGATTGGGTTCAAGGACTTGATGTCGGTAATTTTCAAAAACGTTTGCAATTTGCGGAATGGACTTTAGACAAATTTCGCCAAGAAAATACTTTACATTTCTACTAATTATCTTCTATTTATCGATGAGGCAGCCTTTCACAAAAATGACTGTGTAAACCGCCATAATTTTCATTACTATGACACAGCAACTCCCCATTTCATAACATCATTAGATCACCAACATCGATGGTCTGTAAATGTTTGGGCAGGAATAGTGGGATTTCACTTGATTGGACCATATTCTTTTGAAGGGAATGTTGACGGGAATGCCTATTTGAGTCTTTTAGAAAATCAATTACCGATTTTATTAGAAGATGTTCCACTCAGTGTAAGATATAGAATGTGGTTTCAACGCGATGGTGCCCTAGCCCATTATAGCAAAATAGTTAGGAGATATTTAGAAAGAAATTTTATGGATAGGTGGATAGGCAGAGAAGATCCAGTAAGGTGACCACCACGGTCTCCAAAATTAACAAAATTAGATTTCTTTCTATGGAGATATGTGAAAAATTTTGTTCACCAAGAACCACCAACAACAAAACCAAACATGATGGATCGGATTCGTGACGCACTTCGCACAATAAACTGCGCCTAGACATATTCCTACTGAAGACATCATCACCAGCATAGACTTCATTCCTGTCAGAATATCTAAACAGTCTGTATGATATAGTAGGAATCTTTTATTACGTTTAGGTGAAGCAATGTTATCTTAGTGTTCATTTAACAAATCGAGGCCGCCCTTAAGGTGTGTCAGAATCTTATTGAATGAAATTGTTCTCAGGTCTTCTAGGGAAAGATCAATCTTCTCAAAGATCAAGTATGTATGTGACTCTCATGGCGACAGGACAGTGGTAGAAAATACGTCGGCATTCAGTCTCATCCGAGAATCCGAATCTGTGTAGGTGCTTTTTGAGCCTGCAGTAACCCGTAAAAATAGAAACAACTGCCTTGATCCTTTTGTAGTCAAGCAAATAGTTCCTTGTTTCTGACATGGTTAGGTGAAATGCACTTGCTGTTTGTTAAATATGTAGGTTTTGCGTGTAAAGGAGAGCAAAAGAAAGGCTGCTTTTTAAACATCCCCACGAAAAACGTATTTTTTTTTTTAAATCACAGTAACTCAAAAACAGTTTAAGGTAGGTATAGAATAACCTAAATACAGTGTATCGTAGAATCGACTGTACAATCCAAAAATGCAATGATAAATAGGGCGTTTCATTTGTATTAAGAAAGTTGGTGGCAATTTTCGGTTCTTTCGAAAGTTGTACAACATCTGGAATATTTAATAACAAAAAAAGTCTATGGGTTACTCTTAACCTAAAAGTTTCGAATTCATAAATATGTAGTAAGAAACCCCTGAAAGCTTCTAATGAACGGGGTTCCGTGGTACATCCTGTATATTAGCTCACATGATATACGCGCCAACTAAATTTCAAGAAATGCTTTCTCCGTATCCAAATGAAATTTTGCTAACACGACATATGCTCTTTATTTATTTTACTTTTTTAGCAAGATGCCCACCGTTACAATCGACAGATACTTATAGTGTTCAATGCCAACTGAACTCCAAAAATATCAGTTGTGAGAAATCTGTAGAAGGTACCAGAGCGATAATAGAGTGCAAACCGTACTACTTCTACAAGGATAGGCAGATATCTTATTGCAGGGATGGTAGTTGGACCCATTTACCTGTACCTTGCATTCCAGGTAAGGTACACTACGACGTAATCTAATGTCAACAGCAAATCATTTATTTTATTTTGAACCATCTCTAGTTATCCAAAATTCAAATCTGACTAAAATAATGACTTTGCTGTTGATAATTTATAGATCTGGGAAGTACAGGGTGTTGCAAGAAAACATCCCTAACTTTGAAGATGAATAAAAATGAAACTAGAAAAGGTCGAACAAACTTATTTTTTTTTGTTTTAAAAAACCAATAATTGGAAGTTTATTTCGTTACACTGAGAGAAATATCCTTTTCATTTAAAACTAATTGCATTAAACCAAAAGTTTTTGCGTTTTCTACATGGTCAACAATGACTTAGTGTTTCCTTGAAAAGGAATATAATTTTAAATTCTCGCATTTCTTCGAAAATAATATATTTTTTCTTGAAACAGTTTATTCTTTTAAGTGAAAGATATTGATAGTTGATTCAAGTCCTCTTTATTTTGAACTTGAAAACTATGCAGATTGGTAGAAAACCGTAAATATTTTGATTCAAGAGGTTTTTCCTTTTCTTATAACATTTATTCCTTTTATACTTAAGCGTAAACACAACAAAATGCCGTGATCATTTTTGATCGAAATGAAAATGAATTATCTCCCAAAACCCATGCGGTAAGGAGGAATTTGCCGTTAGAATGTTGTAAATCCTAGTAGTGTTGGGAAGTTGGTCGCAGTGACCATCCCTAGCGCTCTAGGTGTGCCGTTAAAGAAATCGTCCATTCAATGGCGATGACTCCTATCAGATGTTGTTCTGATAAATATAGCAGATTAGTATGGTACGATCGTAGTTTCCAGCCTATTTTGTGCGAAATATTATGTGTTACTGGTAGGAAACAGGAGATGCGCCATCTATGCGACAATTTCTCTACTACACATAAGTATACCTGCTCATCTGCTCATATCACTATATGGGGAGAAAACTGCTATACGAAAATAAAATGCGATATTTATTTTTACTTCCACCTAAATATTTAGTTAAATCAATAAATACTGCGCTAACTTCAAACAAATCTACTAACCAAATTATTTGTTTGATTGAAAACAGGAATACTTTTAATATTCCTAGATCAAGTAATAATTTAGTAACTGTAACCAAATGCATAAAAAATGGTTGAAAACAAGATCGTTTATCCCGTGTATCACAGTTTTAAAACCTTCAAACACTACATATTGCTGTAAAGTTTCTTGGTTTATAAGTAAATTAGTATTAACTGAAAAGATTCCAATTATCTCTGAAATTTCTTTAACCTCGCGCGAAAAATATTCACTTTGTTCAGTCTTGTTTGTGTATCTGAGAAATATGCACGTGGGAACATGAATAAAACTAAAGTACTTCCGCGTAAAAAAACATTCAGCTTGAATACAGGTGCTTGCATTTTCTGTTAAAAGGCAAAAGTTTTAAATCAATGCGTGCGTGCGTGTCCACGCAAATAAACCAAAACGTCCGACTTTTTTATTTAAAATACTGTCTATAATTCAATAATACTTAAAAGACACTAAAATATGTTGTTAAATATGTGCATAATAATAAGAATATAATATGTAATGTGTATTGTCTTACTTAAACGGAAGTTATACGGACATTATAAAATATTAATCAAAACTAAGGTGCATTCCATTTAATTAATGTTGCTTTTCGTCGAAAAGCATGTACTTAAGAAAAAAAATAGTCTTCCAGCAAAACAGCACGTTACTTTCAATTAAAGTAAACACTTTTCCGAGAAAAGGTATTCTTTTCGTTGAACATGATAAAAACCAAAAGTTATAAACTTTTCATTTAATGCAATCTCTTTCCTCAGTGTACGTTTTAGACAAAATATCCTGCAAATGATGGCCCTCATTATCAATAAAAATTAATTAAAATTAAGAAAATGCTTAACAAAAATCTAATACAAATTATTGTTTTTGCAATGAAATTTATTTACTACGTAAAGTCCAATTATTTTTGTTAATTTCCCTAAAAGAAAATACATAAATGTGCCAAACACGTATATTCAACGTCCTTAGATTTCTGAACTATTTTAAAAAAATTTCTGTTCGGTTGCAGTATTTTTTATTGAACTCATGAATCGACAGCGAAATATCGCTTTTTAAATTTCGTTTTACTCATTATACAATTTTTTATTTCTTTGAAAATGTTTTAAATAATATAGCCAACAATATACGACTGTATGTTTTCCTATTATTGCATTTGGTTTCCAAAATATGACAGTTAATTGCAATAGATTGTTGTAAATTATGTTTTATGCTGCATTCCCTGCTTCAACAATATTGCCATTTGATGAGTCTGTCAGACTAAGCACCGATACGCTAGGTAAAGATATGTATATCTCCACCAGACTGACTTTGGATTGCCAAACAGGTTTTAAGAACAAGATGAATACATCTTGTATATGCACAATAAATCACATGTTACTGCTAACCATTGGTTCCATTGTCTAATGTATTATCTTCATTCTTCAACATTTTATGTCTTTCTGAATACAGTGAAGATGCTGAAAATACATTCCATTAATTAAAATTTTTTGATAGCCATTGCAGGTGTGGGCGATTTACGAAATTTAGATTTCGTATTAGAGAACTGTTCACATACTTAACTCCTGAACTTGTGCATACAGTATAATGGATATGCTTTCAATTAATAAAAATTATAGGAATCATGAAACCAAGAAAGTAACATGAACAATCGGATTTATTAAACATAATACAAAATTGTAAACAAAATTGTTTCCAAATTTATCCAGCCATGTACTTGTTTTATTTCTTGAATATCTACTAGTCAAGCAAGGTTTAATTTTAGAATGCGGAAAGACGCCAGTTAACCCCCAAACTTTGGACATCGGCGTTGGTGATGCCGGAGTAGCGAATTACCCTTGGGTAGCGGCAATTTACAGAAGTTATGCAAGGAGAAACGAACATATTTGCAACGGGATTATTATTTCGAGGTTCTTTATTTTGTCAGGTATTGGTCAATATTGTTTTGTCGCGAAGAAGAGTACATACAAATTTATATATGTTTTAGCTGCACACTGCTTCACCACACGTAGAGGAATCCCAAACGATAAAAGTAATTACACCATTGTTGCCGGCAAGTATCATCGTGACTTCGATATAAAAGACAACGGGACGCAAGAGAGAAGTGTAAGAAAATAAACTAAAGTACATTAATGTTTCTTAGTAGGTAGGTGAACATACCAAATTGTTGGAAAGCCTGGGGATATGGCTCAAAAGTTTGTAAGATTTTGGGTTCTAAATCAACGCGTTTTCTTTTCGTCATTTTAGCATAACTAAATTTTCATTTTTGATTTGCGATATAGAACTCAGGTACATTTTGCTTGGGTTTATTTCAAAAATTTAAAAAAATATATATGGCAATAATGATACAACCAGCACAACGCTGCCTTGGCTGAAAATTGCTGTTATTTGTAAAAGACTAAATAACAACATTAGAGATGGTAGACTAATACAGAAAAAAATCAATCATATATTTAATGCAACATTTTTTTTTCATTATGCATGGCATAATTAGTCAATAATATAGCAGCGACGAAGATTACCATTAAAGTTTTTTTTTTCTTTGGTTGTGGAAGCCGTATAAGTTTCCAAAAGCCTCTAGGTTTTCGTTTTTAGTGACCTATTTCCTTTAGCTACTGAAGTATTACCCCTTAGTCTTATGTCATTCGAATATCCTATTACCTTGTACTAATCTGTGATGTCTAGTCTTGCATTCACACAATAAATACTTCAATTATTACTACAAATGAACAGTGGCGGCTCGTGAGTTATAAAAGAGAGTGGGCACAAAATAAAAAAAATACTTTCTAATTCTTCCATTAATATAATATATGTAGGATCAAATTGTTTTGGCTACTACTTTCGACATATGGTAGTAATTGTCTTCTTCAAGCCACAGCATGATCCCATAATAAGGATTGTATACCGTGTGTACCGGTTTACCGGTTAACCGGTAAATTGACCAAAAAACGTTCGGTAAATTTATCGGTAAATTACAAAAATTTACCGGTAATTCGGTAAATGAAAAATCCATGCCAGATATTTTTATGTTCGAAATATTGGGCCGTATTATTTTCCCTTTATTAAGCCTTAAAGAGTGTGTTTAAATTTTTGACGAATTTTATTAATTTTTTGTTATTATTTTCCTTTGTCTAACGAGTTAGAGAATGTTGTTAAAATCTAATAAAGATAATATTTTAAGCAACAGAAAGCGTTCTTTAAAATATTATTTAATTTGACAATTGGCTCAATAATAAATTACTGACAGTTAATACGAGAGATATTCAAGATATGTTGGATGAAATTGAGTTAATTGATAATAATTAATTGACTGGCAATCTGTGATCACAGCTCTCTTTTTCTTCTATTAACACTACTCCTCCGGGTTTTTAGATTCTAGTATTAATTTATTTTCACGAACAAACTACACAAGTAATGCTTTTTCATCTTCAGAAAAGTTCTTTGCTCTTTCCCCTTTTACTTTTTCTAGAAATGGTTTTATTTCTTATTATTCATTTTAATATTTAAGTGCTAATTATTACTTACTGCATAATTAATGTAAATTTCGAGTTTAAATCTAACTAAAATTCCATACAAACACACAAAGCGAAAGTACTAATTAAATCCCAGATCCGTCAATATCTGTCATACCTGTCATTTGACGTAAATGACAACAGAACTAATAGACGTATAGAAAAGTCATCGTTATTTGCTATGTTGTCGCGTTTAGTTTTTCTAAGTGATTATTTTGTTAAAAATGATTTAAATAAAGAAAATAATAAACCATTATTTAAAATAGTCTATTGTGTCCCAGGGGATTACTGTAATGTATGTTGATATTGTAATTAAAACAAGGTAAATTCGTATTCCAACCCTTTTTATTCTATTACATTTACTGCGACATGTCCAAGGGCGCACTTAGCTGGCATTCGGGCCATTTTGTTGTGTTTTTCTGTTCGATTGCCTGTGATATTCTGAGATTTTAAATCACATACGTTTTAATGTGTTGTCTCTTGTTTTTTAAAGTTACATCACTTTAATCTAGTTTTAATTTGTTTAAATGGTTTTTGAAGAATTTCTCTTATTGCACCAACAAAAAATTTTTGACACATCAATCTTACATGGGAAACAAACATTTGACGTTTTATTGCCAGATGGTGGTTTGAAAAACCGAAACATGTCGCAGTAAATATAATAGAATAAAAAGGATTGGAATACGAATTTACCTTGTTTTAATTACAATATCAACATTATTTAAAATGTTTAATAAGACATTTATTAAGCCCTAACAGTTATTTAGTTAAACAAGGGTTAAATAAGTGTTAAAATAAAGGAAAATAGTACCGCCCATTGTGTTTTTAGATATTTAAAATAATAAAAAATTGAAAATAATAAAAAAAAAACAGTAAGTAGCAATATACCCAATTATGGGAGATGTTTTTTGTTTAATTTTAATTTAAACTCTCTTGAGATTGAGAGCCGCTGTAATGCCCTAGAATAGAGAATGTAGAAAAGAAACTGACAAAAATTTTTAATTAGAAACGTATAACCTCCATTCCACCGAGTTAGTCAGAAGGAGAAGGAATCCAAAAATTCTTAATAAAAAAAGCAAAAAATTGAAAAATTGTTTAAATGTTTTGACGATATTACTTTTTTCGAGGATATTTATATTAAAGTCACCACACAAAACTAAATTTTTACATTTTTTATGATATTCAAGAACTACGTTAATTTTTCTAAAAATGTCAATCTGATGTCTGTAAATTGACATCAGATAAATATATCGGACGTTGTATTTAAACAAATGCAAGCGGTATTCATTTGTCTATCAATTTATGAGATCAACTTTGAAATTTGTAAGAGATAACGGGCTATATTCCTATAGCTTTTCTAATTAAAGTTGTTTTCCAAGTTTAATAATACAGTCTGTAGATAGGGATCAAAATATAAATGGACAGCCTGTATCCTTAGGTTCCACTATCATACAGAGGACCTCAAAACTCAAACGCTTTGGTTCACTTAACTTCACGTGGTGTAGTGGACACGGAGGCCTTTGTTTAAATGTTTGCAAGTTTTTTAGTACCTCCTTCTGTTCAGCTCCCTATCAGGTTTTTTTTTCAAACAAAATGATTCTGGGATCTTTACTATTTATAACTTTTATTAATGACTTGCCAACCGTTTCTACTTCTGGTGAACTGATACATTATGCGAATGACAGTACTTGCGTTTGTGGCGACAGTAATAGACAGGATTTACTAAGTAACTTACAAAAAGAATTAATCAACTTCGAGGAATTGTTTACAAAAAATAAATTATATCTTAATAAAAATAAAACATCGTTTATTAATTTTACACCTGGAATTATGAATGAAAGTTATTTACTGCAAGTTGATAATAAATCTATTAAACAAGTAGCACATATAAAATTTCGAGGCCTAGTTTTGGAAAACAGTTTAAGTTGAGAAACGCATGTCTCCTACCTGGAAACAAAATTGTCGCACCTATGTTATTATAATATATTGTTATCTTTTTATTATTCACATTTCGAATCCAGACTTTAGTATGGATTATTGTTTTGGGGGGCATCGTCATTTATCCATAGAATTTTTGTTTCACAGAAAATGGCTGTAAGGAGTTTAGTTATTATTATTATTAGTATTATTATTATTATTATTATTATTATTATTATTATTATTATTATTATTATTATTATTATTAGTTGGAAATTATTACTGATTGTCTCTGCGAACAAAGTGATCATTACATACTATTGTTTATTTAGATCAAGACGTTGTACATACATGAAAACTACAAAGCTACCCTGAATAAGCATCGAGATGACCTAGCTATATTGGAAGTGGACAAATTGGAGATGACTATGTACGTTCGACTGGTCTGCCTGGATTGGAATAACGCTAACGGGGACAATGATTTCAGGGAAAACGACACAGCTGTGGTAAGCATAATTGAATTTTAGAGTGTATGAGTGGTCGTCAGAAAGAGGCAGCGCATATGGGATAATTCATCTTGCGATTCAGTAAATTGGTTCTTATGAATGTCATCAACATCAAACAAAATAAATAAATTATTTAAGTTACGTCGTGAATCCTGGCTGTCCCTGTTGTTTTCTTGCATTCCCCTCCTCCACTCTGTCATCCTCCTCCACAGCGTGCCCCCATCTGTTACACTGCGATCTAAGAAATCTATTGTGTCTTCTATTCTTACTGTTTTACACCTGGCCTTTCAATGCTATTCCTTTCAGAAAATGTAGAATATGAGAAAGCTCCAGGTCAGGTAAGTCCCTCTCTTCGATTTCACATGTTCCCAGGTGCAACGCCCTTTAGTTGCGCAGTGCTACGCAATTTTGAGAAAAGGTGGGTGTGTGACTGTGTGTTTCATTCTGTTTCCCACAAAATCTACATTTAGATTCTTTTGCGAATCCAAGCTTACTCAGATGTCCTTTCAGTCTACAGTGGCCCGAAAGTATTCCTGTTAATAAGCGAACATTGTTCTTACTCAGGTTGATGCATTCTGTAAACCTTTTCTGGTTATAAGTTCCCAGAAAAATTTTACTTTGCCTCATTCCCTGGAGATTCTCCCAATAATTAGATCTACTCTGCTCCATTTCTCTTTTCAGTTTCTTCTGTATTGTACTGCTACACCCAATACATTTAATTAATAATCGAAAAAAATTGATTTATTTAAAATGTTCATAAAATAAAATACTTACATAAATAGGAAAGCACCAACGAAACTCATGAAGTAGACGTGTTGCTACTTATGTATATAGCACACTGTAACCATACACGAACACCATATCTATAAACCTTATCTGTCGAGAAACAAAACTTGCTCACTTGCTCCTATAGGTCTTATACAGTGAGGTCGTAAATTGTCCCCCCCCCCCCTCTGATAACTTTTGAATGGTATGAGATAGAGCAATGAAACAAAAAGAAAGTGAAATTAGAGATAATTTGTGACTTTTTGCCTATAGAGATACGCACATGGCTTCTGATGTGAAATAGAGGGCGCAACTATCTTTAAAATTTTAAATGGGAAGTAATTTCATTTAGAAGCTCATTTGGAAGATATTTCTATTACTTTTATGGCAATGCAAACAGTTTTACGATTTTCAAAATTTTTACCAACTTATCCAAGGTTAATTATTGGGGTACTTACAATTTACAACCTCACTGTATATTTGCTCCTCGGAGCAACTAATCGGAGCGGGAGCTGTTTTTAAGAACTGGTTTGTCAGCGGAGCAGGAACAGAAAGAGCAGCTCCGAGAAAAGAGCAGCATTTACTCATATTTGAGATTTTGACAGCATCATCTGTTCGATTGGCACTATAAATGTGAAATACTCTAACCAAATTATCACTTCCAAATTTCAAAATACTGCCTTTGTGGTCAATTTATCTTAATGGAATATTAATATTTTTCAAAAGACGCGAAAACACGTTCTTAGGGAATGGGTGATGTCAACAATCATATGACCACAAGGTCCTACCACAAATTAAGTTTCCCTCTTTCAGCACAGCCATTGCAATACGCAGCCATTGCATACTTCAATAAACTACCCATTGAAATTCTCCGAGCTAGCACCTTTTCCCAATTTAAAAGGATGCTGCGTAACTTCCTGCTGAAAAATATTTTTTGTAGTAATGACGAATTCATGATTGCATGAGCTCCCGTATAGTAACACTTTTGTTGGTGTGCATATATTTCATTCTACGTTTTTTTATACGTACACATGCACATCTTCCTCTACCTCCTCTTGTCCTTTTATACTTACCTGTTCGATATTTGTATTTTTATGCTGTATGTTTAGATATATTCTGACAATGTCGATGTTTTTATAACTAATGACAAATAAATTATTATTATTATTAAATTGTAGAACATCATAAACTATTAACGAACCGCTTATGTGGAATAGTCTGTATAGTCCTAAACATTTGCTTAACTTTAGCCCAAGGTAACTTGATTTTTATAAATAATAGTATCCTATATCTATGCTTATCTTAAATTTATTCAATAAGCAAAATTATTTTTTTTAAACTTCCATACCGTAAACAGAAGACATTCGAGAACATCGAAATTGTAAAATTACAGCCAATTTTCTTTCAGTGAAGGGCATACCTTAAGATACCTTTAAGATATAACATCTTGTTCAAAACTTACTAATACATCATATCTAGAAATGGAAATGAAATAGGGGGTGTTTAAGAAAATAAAATAGGAAGCTGTACCATGGTTACGAAACATCCTGTACGTAATTTCACATTATGGAAAATGCAAAAATTTATAAAACCTTTTTTTCATATCTGTCACTATTTATGAGCAGGAGGAATTGGAGGAGTTCCGTCTCAATGAAACAGTCTGTATTTTTTACTTTAATTTTCTCACATAGCATTTTATATACCGTACGCCCTATTCTAAATGCGAACACCCGAATATTCCCGAAGCGCGCCGCTCTTATGCTGGCTGTAGCGACGATACGAAATGTACCGCCGAGGTAGTCTGATTTGGGAAACGCAACGCATTGATTGAGGAAGAACGTATTTAGAAAATTTACGCTGTGTGGTAGACACTAGAGACACTACTAGATAGGTAGTATCTAGTTAGAAATAAAAAAAATAAGGGCATATCTAACATTCATAACAGTCACTAATAAATTATTTTGTAATTTTTTTTTTCAAGTAACATTTGAGTACCTACTTCTGCTAGTAATTGCCCCTGATATTTTCAGTAAACGTCAGCACAATAATTGGTGCTTGTTTGAAATTGTTTTTTTTTTTTTTTGAAAAGCAAAAGGATATCGAAAATGGAAATTAAAATAAGTTTCAAGTAATGAAAATATCTCCGGCTATATTGTGATTAGAACTTGATTAGTGATTAGAGGAAAGAATATTAGCCCCAGCCAAACGAATGCCTAAATAAAAATGTATACACGACATAACTAATTATAACAAAAATACACCAATAAGCAGAGGTAATAAATAATGGCATGAATACGTCCGGCTAATAACGGTAATTCAAACTGCCTCCCTGTGCAGCTCCTATTTGACTACTGCCTATTCACCCATCGAGCGATAGATATTACGTCCCCACTCCCGATTTTTGCGATGCCGGTAATTCACGATGTATGACAATGAAATCCTTGAGCGAAAGAAGGTTTGAATTTGAAATATTACCTATCGTGAAATGTAAATCCCAAAACAGTTTCAATTCAAGTTTTAATTTTTTATGCCTGACTGATAGTCGAGTGCCTTGCACGCTCAGCTATCAGTGCGGAGTCCGGAGTTCAGATCTCATTCTGGTCAGTTCCGATGATCGGAATGCACCAAAAATACATGATTTTTTCACGTAAATTACAATAAATCTCAATAACAACCCATAACGCATAGGAAGTACCACTGATTTACGTTTTTTTTTTGTTAGTTACATCAATTACAAATACTCTAAGCAGGTTAGATGTTGTAAAGGTGGAATGATTCAGAAAAAAGGATTTTTTTATTTTATTTTTGAGATAGGAGGTTGTGATTTCATATTTAAGTATAACTATTAATTCTGAAAAACTTTTCATAATACTATTTTCCTCTATTTTGGAAAAAAGTACTTTAGATTAGATTAGATTAGGATTGGGGTGGCGACGCTTTTACCCGGTGCGGCTTTCTATCTCTCTGACACAGTGGTGAATTGCAGCAACCTCAGCTTGGAACACAGTCGTGTCTTTGCTGAAGCTTATCGAAAGAGCCTTTTTAGGTTTCTTAGTGTATATTCCCGCTCCAACGCCGTAATCCGTTTTAGAGCCGTCAGTAAACCAGTTTGAGTCCGCTCTTACCGGGGCACCTGCCTCCCAGTCCTTCTTATCTGGTATTATAACCTGATATTTCCTATCTAGGTTAGGGGTTCGAACCATGGCATCACATGGCATTCCTAAAAGAGGTGCCTCCTTGAGTTCGTCTAGCAGTTTTTTATAGTCAGCCCCGTGCGATTTACTTATCGGTACTTGACTATGTAAGAGTCTATGTACTGTGGACCTTGCGGCTCCTTGTACAAAAATATGTATTGGTGGCAGGTTCAGAATTACTTCCATCGCGGTGGTAGGGGTCGATCTCAACGCCCCCGTGGCGCACAGGCACGCCAACCTCTGCACGCCACCCAACGCCTTGGCCGCCCCCACTTGCCGCGCCTTTGGCCACCATACTACTGTTCCATATGTTATCATGAGTCTAATTACCCTTGTGTACAACCACAGAGTCATCTTGGGGCTAAGGCCCCAATTCTTTCCACAGAGCCTCCTGCACCTGCCCAGGGCGATGGTGGCTTTGCTAGTCAATTTTTGGATGTGTGAATTCCATGTGTGCCTTTGATCAAACCATACTCCCAGGTATTTCGCCGCTTTGACGTAGAAAAAAAAAGTACTTTACTCTTTAGCCTCTTTCAATTTTTGGACAAAGACAGGCAAAAGAGTTCCTAAAGGAGCAGAGGCCTGAATTCACGAGAGATCTACTGATTAAAGACAGGAAGACTGTCAAAATGATTGTAGATCTGCTAACTGGTCACTGTAGACTAAATAGGCATATGTACAATATAGGCCTGGCAGATGATGCAACTTGCAAATACTGCCAAGAGGAGGAAGAAACACCAGTTCATGTGCTTTGCCAATGTGAAGGCCTGGCGAGGACACGGTTTCTAGTAATGGGGTATGAGAACCCCACAGCTAGTAGCTACATAAAGAAGCTCTCAAAGATGATAGGCCTAATTAAGAGGGCAAAATTAGAGAGCGTCCTCTAGGAAAAAAGGGATCACAATAGCAGTGGCGGCTCGTGAGTTATGAAAGAGGGTGGGCACAAAATAAGAATTTGCCTATTTTTTGTATGTACATAAAATCCGTTCTCCTATTTTTCATGCTGGAAAAGACGTCTATGACTTTGTTTTAATGCGTTTGAGGGTGGAAAAACATCGTTCACATTCTGTTGTCGACATGGAGGTTGTACAAATAATATCCAACAGTTTGTATGTTTCCGTCAAAACTTTCTTTAGGTTATTGTCTGTTATGAACACTAAAGCCGGCTTCACAGAACTATGTTCTGTCATTGTATATGTTATCATTTATTCCATGCCTTATGTCCGCACTTGTTTTTTAGATAATAAATTTGCAATAGATAAATATTATGGTTTACTAGCAGTGCCCTCTCTCGCTGTGTTAGCCAAAAATTGCCAGCGACATTATAAAAATGTAGGGAAATGGAATTCTCGCCGCGACAATATTCAGTTCTGTGAAATCGGCTTCAAAGTGGCAAAACACCACCTACACCTTCGTCACACATGTCATCGCACTCAACAATTACTGAAAATTTACTTTTCAATTTTACGCTTTCCAACATAGGATAAGATTTCACAGTTTTTCATACACATAATTAACCGACGCAAAATATGACGATTTTTTTTCCACATCTTCCTTGTACTTAATTTTACGTCGCAAATAAGCACTGTCTAACTATTAACTTTGCCTAGAACATTAAAATCTTTGCCCTCTCTGCGATATGCTTTAAATCATTTAACGCTTGTTTATTCCACACACTAACCTCTTTCTTAAAAATTAAGCAGATAAAACAAAATAGTTTGTTGTTAGTGAATATCCGCACATCCACTCATATTTTTCATATACATTTGTATTGAATACTCTATTCTAAGTTGGAGAGCGGGTTTTTTTTTTTTAAGATTTCGCACTCAATTAACTTCCATCATTAATAATAAACGTCACTTCAAGCTTTCGAAATCACACATGCGCGATACGCGTTGAAAACGATGCAGTCGCAATGAATGTAGACATTAACTTGAGACACGAAATTGCGTGGTCCAAAGCGACCGTATAAGCGCATATGGCGAAGATAAACGGAGCCGTCCGATTCATACTGGAAATAGGTACATCGGAAATAGTGCCCTGGAACATAGTTTCGAGCGTTCGCATATGCGCTAGTGTGGAAAGAAACTTTGATACTATCGTTATAAAAATACGTAAAATAAAATAAAATAATGCACTGAATTACATGCGACTTTCTTTCTGTGTTCATCTTGGTGGCTAGGTGGGCACGTGCCCTTGTGCCCTTTAGTACCAGCCGCCACTGCACAATAAATCTGAAAAGGTCGCGGTGGAACAGGTCCATAGGCCACTCCAATCCTAATCTAATCTAATCTAATCTTTCAATTTTAAATGCCTACCCTGTATGCGGTAGAAGATAAATTGCATTTGATGGGTCTTAAGTTAATTGTAAAAGATGCTCAAATTTTCTGCGTCATTAATAGTTTCTGAAAGTCCATAACAAAAAAAAAGTCCCATATGGTGCGCATTTTGTTACACACGCTGTATATAAAAGGCAATCAACTGAGTCGCAAGATGTACGAGTCTTTCTCTGGCGATCATATAACATTTTGTTTGTCATAGATTATCGGCTGGAACAGAGATGCACCAAATTTGGAGAGACTAATTGTGCCATTAGTATCTGTAGAAAAATGTAAGCAATTAATGGATCCCGATTTCTACCAGACGTATTATACGACCGAAAGCATTTGCGCTGGTTACAAAGGCGAACGTAAGATTTGAAAAGTAATTAATAATATCTAGGAAATAGCTATACTTCTTACTAATACCAATAAAATTTAAAAACAAGAAAATTACTATAGCCAACAATTAATCGACTTGAATCAATGCTCTCAAATCCAATATTTAAAAATTTGAGCAATCACGGTTACTAAGCACAAAATGAATTAAATGAATTTGATATGTATGTATTATTATATTTATTTATTCGCTAATACCACGAAATTTAAGAATAAAAATAGACTCAAGCAACATCTAATTACCTTTGGACGATTATTGGCATAAAGTTCCTCTTAGCGTATCTATTTTTGTATAATCAATTCACTAGTCGGACAATAGAAGCGGTGAGAAATCTGCACACTAGTAATTAGTGTTGGGAGTGAAACTTTCACCATCATTCACGGCAGAACGTTCATAATACAGTTTCAAGCAGTGCATTTCATTCACCACGGGAATGATGAAAATTCGATGAATTAAATACCTTCACGTGCCCATATTCAAGGAATATAACCCTTCAGTCATGTGAGCGAACTTGTATCTAGGTGAATGAAACCTGCTGTTTGTGCGTGAAGTAAGTCTTCTACATTGCTTTCATAAGACTAAACTGATAGCATTATTCTTTCGTACGCTAAGCGACTACTATGTTGCTGTATTTTTTTTTTGTTACAGCTATTAAAAAGAAATAGTGTACTGAGATTTTAACTAGACAACATCAAGTGTTATTTATTACCAAATAAGCATTTATTATCATATATTATGTATTTATGTTTTAATATAAACACTAACTTTAAATATTGTAGCAATTTTGAAATAAAAAGAAAAATGATCGCTGACACACACATATCAAAGAAAGCGTTATATTAATTCTAAATAATTAATATACAGAGCACTACAACAATTTATGATAAGCGAATGAAACAATAGTAATGCCAAATTTGTTTCTGCTTTCTAAAATACAAATCAAAAATTAAAATTTTCTATGATTCAACTATTTATTTAATTGTAGAGTAAAAATGTTATAAAAAAAATAAATAATAGGTAATAGGTATTCAAATTATTCAGTTTTTCTTGAAACAGAAACATAATCTCTAACTAAAAGCAATTTTTTAGTAATTTCATTTAGCAACGTGTTTGATTTATAAAGGGAGGCAACTGTAAAGAAGACTAAGTAGACACGAAACTTTTACCAACATTTGCGGTAGATCCAATCGTAACACGGCTTCAAGCAGTGTACAGGTGAGCCTGCTATAACGCGCAAGGTGGGACAAGAAAAAAAGCGCGTAATAGAAACACTCGTTGTAGCATACTTTCATTCATTCATTCATTCATTCATTCAAGTTAAGGTGGGCACTTGATGTCCGGGCACTTGAGCAAGGTGCTCATTGTACCATCCCTATTGATTCTCTTATTTCCACTCGAGCAGCTTGGTGTTCTCTATAAAGCCCAGTATCTTGCCCAGTGGAAACTTGAGGACCTTCAAGGGCCCCAATGGATCTCTCCCGAAATATTTCTGCCTGAGTATCTTCAGTTCCTCACATGTGCAGATTACATGTAAACTCGTTTCCTCCTGTAGTTCGCATCTTCCACACCACGGTTCGCTTACACGGCCTGTGTTGTATAGATGCTTTTTCAGAGGACAGTGTCCAGTTACCAACCCAGTAATGGTTTTAACTTCTTTCTTACTGCGCTTGAGTAGGTTATCAGAGAAACTACCATCCCCATCCCCTATCAGCGTTTTGGTATGGAGTTGACCTTCAGTCGACCTCCATTTCTTTGTACTTTCTTTATCTAACCAGGTCCAGATCTCCCTTCTTACGGAATCCTTAGTAATCCCACATACGGGCTCTGGACCCATGAAGTGTCTCTTAGAGCCCTCCTTGGCTAGTTCATCGGCGATTACGTTGCCCTTTATATCCTCATGTCCCGGCACCCAAATCAGAGACACCGTATAATCTCGTGCCAGTGCATTGAGGGATTGTTTGCAGTCCCTAACTAGTTTTGACCTAGTTGTAGCATACATATCCTTTTGGGCCCTTTTGATGCAGCAATTAATATTGTTCTTCACTAATACGTGATAAAAGAAAAATGTTGTGTGAAAATTAATTTGGTAAAAAACGACAGTAAAAAATATAATTTATTTCACTAGAAAACAAATATATATTTTCAAACATAAATATTGTAGTCTATGTACATATTTAAACGTCTTTATTGAATAATATCTTTTTGAAAAAATATCTATAGTTGGTTGTTTAGCTTGCATCTTTCTAACATGGAGTCTCCGAAAACAATGCAGCCTCTTGGCTTTTTGTATTAAACTAGGTGTTAAGCTGTACAGACAGATAACATAAATCAGGAACAAACTATTAAAAGTCTTCGAAAATGTCCAATATAAATGTTCTTTCAGAATAACAGTTTTAGTTTTTTTTTTTAATTTGACTTATTTTCGATGTATTTAATAAGCAGGCAACAACATTAACATGTAATTTGCTGTCGCATAATAATTATGGCTCATTAATATTTTATAATTACAATTACATAAAATTTGCTAATAATTGGAAAACTTCCAATGATAAATGTCTCATGTATGGAAACCAGACAATGCAAAAAAAGATAACGCATCATTCTAAAAAATAATATACGGAGTGTTTTTAGGAAAAAAATATTTTATTTACTCGAAACTAGGAAATTAGTCATACTTTAGGCAATAAATATAAAATATCTAATATCTCAAAAACTATCAAAAATAGGTATACCAAACCCTAAAGTCAATCGATGTAGGATTTTACGCTGCATTCAATACTGCAGCAAAAAATACCATAATCCATTTGAAATAAAAGAGTTTTGTTGGTTTAAAGGTATCCACATTGGAGATGCGTTTTCGAACAGCCTGTATATGATTCGGTCATTATTGCTATAACATTTTCTACCTACGTTTTTGTACTTATATCGACATTAGTAGAACCACTAAATATCTGATACCTCATCAGCTATTTAATTTCACTTGAGATAGTGCAAATGTCAAAAAATCAACAAAATTGCAAATATCTCAAAAACGTGTTACGATTTTTCCTTTCGCTTACCTCGTTTTCGTTTGTGTCGAGTTCATCTCCTTCTCGGCTAGCTTTTCGACAGGTTTTTGTAACTCTATTTCCTTCTTTTACCTTGAGAGATGCTCCTGCGTCTCGTAGTTCACTACGTGGACAATATTGTTTACTTTTGGTTTTTGAATTGTATTTCTTTCCCCTGTTAGAGTGGTCTTGTCGGTAGTTTTTAGGTTTCCGGAGTGTGTGTTGGACGCATAGCTAGAATTTGTATCTTTTATTTTTCATTCACTTACAGATAGATTCTTATATTTAAAACGGTCTTAAATTCTCGTCTAATTCCTTGAATTCCTGTGTTAAGCTTGGCTGTTGACATTCTCGGTAGGGTTAGGTCAGTCTGTTTTGACAGAACAGCGGTATTTTTCACGTCGGTATTATCGATTTCGCGCTTCGATTCGTTTGATTTATCACTGTTTCATCTGGATCCGCTTATCTGTGTTTACACCTTTTCGACGTTAGAGGACACCTATATGTCCTTAGTCTTGTTTTAATTGGTAGTCTTCTGAATGGTATGCCTGACGTACTCATTTTCCGTATCCTGCTTCTTTTTGGTGGTTGTTAGACGCGTTCTCACGAGTGAATCTTCCTGTCCATGGGAATTTTGGATATTTTCACACATCTGTGGATTTTATTGGAAGTTTACTTGAAATAATCATTGGCCGTATCTTCGCTTGTGGTTGAAGTTGAAATTTCGTGATTTCGACGGCGGATGTATCTGATATTTTGGGATATAATTTGAGAACCACGCGTTAACGGTAAGCCAAATTTTGTTACTTCTTTTATTTTACTAACTTTGGAGTTTCTGTTGTTTTAGAGGTTTTTTTTTTTGATTCCCCTTATTCTTAACTATGGAATCTTCCCTCGTCTTGTGTAAGGTTTTGAATTACCCACGTGCGGCTTAGAATTTTTGCGACTTCTTAAGTCCTTCGGAGAACCCACCTCCTTCGGAATTCACACTGGGCCACCTGTTTTGGCTGCTGCCGAGTCAGTCCAAAGGCTTCGCCTTGATTGTCCGTATAGGAGAGGATCTCCACGCCCCGCTGACAGTTGATCAAGGGCAAAGCTAAGTTGCACCCTTTTTTTTTTAGTAATCTCTCTTTCGTATAAAATTTAATAATAGAAAACCACCCCCGATCATTTTTTTCTTGTGATTTCTTTCCCGATCCTGTAAATTTCACATGTTATATCCTGGATCGGAGGGTGCCACTTGTTACTAACTCAGCAGAATATTTCAAATTCAGTACAATTATTTACCCATCTTTTCATTTACTTATCAAATTCAGTATAATTGTTTAAACACCAACCGATTGAATATCGGCTTGTCATGTACAGGGTGATTTATTCACCATTAATGTAGTCGATTCAAATATTTAGTTGTATTTTTGTTCCTGTACTTGTAACTACGTTTTCTTGAATTTCAATTAACTTATACCGTAAGAATTATTTGTGTAAACCAATGTGAACTGATTGCGTTGGCCAAAGCGTTCGGTGCTCGTGTCCTACCGTATGACTGTCTGTTATTATCGCAATATTTACGGTATATATATATATTATATATATATACTCGCCGATACAGTTTAATAATACAGAGTATCATATATTTTCTTTTTGAATTGTATGTTACATCTAACAATAAAATTTTAATTGTCTTGTCAGTAATTTAATTTTTGTATGGGCTTTTGCAAACCGCCTTACCCCTCGATTTTCATTTTTCACCGTGGATTCCTGCTTATCTTGGGGGCATGACAGGGTAAGTAAACCTAAGCAGGTGGCGCCGAAATTCTATCCATCTGAACCCTTTGGGTCTGTGCGACTATCAACCCACTCTTTCGCCGACGAGCCGGCTGCCACCCTGCATGATTGCCAAATATCATCCCTCTTATTTGAAGATTTGTAAAGCTGAGGTGGCACCTTCTCTATTCTTTTGAATTCTTGCATCGCGATTTCTCCCGGTACTCTACCGCCGCTTTTCGGTGCCGGTAAATTAGGTAACAAACGATTGAGTTCAGGGCTAGGGAATCCTCATGTAAACTAATTGCAAATGATTCGATACATTCACTGTACCGATAAAAATTGTACCATACTATTTAAAATAAGAAAGTTGATATCAACACCCTGTATACCGAAAGTGCTATAAAGTTGAAAACATTTTCCATAAATAGATCACAGTAGGCCATGTCTACACTGCAAGTTTCAAAATCAAATTTCTGCTAGAACTTCAAAAAAAATCTAATGTACCAGTTCGGTGGGACACCTGTATATGCGTACTGCTGTGTACTGATTGAATTAATTGAAAATGCTAAATGAATTTTAAAAATGAAAAAGAAAATTAAATTAGCTAGCTCAACGGATAAAATTTTATTTGAACGCAAAAGAACTATTAATCTCAGAGTTACCCTCGCGAATTGAAACTTAAATCTAACCATGAAAAGTAAATTAGGAGTGAATGAAATCTGACTTTCTTAATTACCCGAAAAATTGAGGTTTAATTAATTAAAAATAAAAGAACAGAATTTTCAACCCAACGCCAACGTCGTTAATTAACAATCAAATTTATTAAACAAAATGGGTTAAATTACAACTTGTCCAGAAAAAAAAAAACCTTGAACTAAAGGTTTTGGCCTAAAATTAAAACTGCACTTGACTCTAAATTAAAATAGGACAATGCTATTTCCTATACAAAGCAAAAGTTTTGTTTGTTCAGGAAGATTATCCAAAATATTTCAATTTCAATCCACGTGGTTTCAAATTAAAATAAACTAAACGTGGACAAATACTAGAAAATTACAAAAAATAAACTAAATGCAAGAACAATGCTTCTACTCACCCAACCGAGGTGATTGAAAAATAAAATTGAAACAACAAAATTGAAATACTAAAAATTAACTCTTAAAACTATAATGAGAGAACAAAAACTAAAAAAATATCTTCCCGAACAAAAATAATAAATGATCTTATATCTACTACGTTTACACGTCAATATATTAACAATTATTACAATATGAATTCCTTGATGGACTAAATAAAAGACAAATACAGAATTAAATTACGATATCAAATGAATTACAAAATGGCAACCAAAATTTAAAAACACGTCTACTCACGTCAATAGTCGAACAAGAAAGTCCTTAACAAATAGCTACAATTGTTTTTCTTACGAAAATCCCTCTCTCAAAAACGTACAACGCAGTCGTATTACAATTCAACGACAAAATCTAATAGAATCCGCATAAAACAAAACTAGCAAACGCTAGACAAATAAATGAATGGAATTAATTTAAACAAAACTTAACACTTAATTAATTTAAAAATGATTCAAAAGCTAAATAACTAAATTTATACAAACAAAATCTAAATTTGTGAAAACTCATGGTTAAATGAACAAGAGCTCGGAAGAAAGTAAACAAATCAAAATACACTCAGCAAACATGGGTTGCCTATCCATAGAAGAACGTATATGAGCATGAGGTAAGCGCGTATCTATGAATCATCCTACGCATAACTAAAGGTATGGTGCCAAACAATTATGCGCGTAACTTCGAGTCCGCGTTATAAGAAGGCGCGTTGTAGCAGGTCCGTCTGTATTTCATTCATTATCACAATAAATATTTGTGCGACGGAACATATATCTAGGTGAATGAAGTACCTGTGCATGAAGTAATTTTTTTAGATTGTCTCACGAGTATGGAAAAACCACGAAAATACTTTGTAAACACATACGAAATTTGCTAAAATTGTAGAAATAAACACGAGCGCTACTAGATGGCGACAAGATAAAAAAGTAAACTTCAACTTAAAACAGGCTTTTTTAAAGCAAAGCTGCATTTGAATTACATTAATTAGCAGTTGTGAATAATTTAGATTTTAACATTTTACCGTTTACCATGCATGTATTTTATTGTTTTTGATATGTTCCGTAATGACGTCAACTGACCGGCCTTGACGAATTTGAGAATCAAAACAAGGATGCCGTGTTATTTGTACCGTGCACTACACTAGTTATGATTCCAGATTATCCGTATTTCTTTCATTGTAGCCTGGGGCAAAAGCATTTCTTTATACGCTTTCTTTTAGATGCACGTTATTGTTTCGGATGCATCCATGGCAGCTTATATTTCAGAGAAGCTTCCTCATCCTCATTTTACGTTCGAGGGATAAGTCATTTAGCACAGCGCAATGCAACAGCAGCATTTGTGGACGATTTCGCTCTGTATACGAGAGTATCGAATTACTTACAATGGATCGAAAGGATTACCCAAAAACGGGGAATAGGGTAAGGCTACACACTAAGAAATTTAGGTAGTTTTTCTTGGTAAAAATCACTTATTGTGATAATTTTCCACACTGAATGGCGGTAAATGTATAGAATCTTAAAGAAATTGTCGAAATGTTAGAATACTTTAATCCTATGGAGAAAGTTATTACATTTATTTTCTAAAATATCATGTTTCCTATCTGATATTAAAACTGAAACATCATCTGCATACAAGGTCATATGGGTTTTCCCGTCCACAATAATATTGTCTAAATCGTTAATATATAATAGGAAAAGAATTGGGCCCAATACAGAGCCTTGCGGTACTCCGAAGGTGTTTTTAAGCATTCAGAATTTACAGGGCGAATATATCTCCACAAATTAAAATTTAAGGCTACATACTGCGACCGATCATCCAGAAAAGAAGCCACCCAGCGCAAGGCCAACTCTCTAACGCCAGTGTCGCACAATTTCTCTATCAAAATATTATATCATATTACGAAGCTTGCGATATGTTCGCATTTACATTATTGTGATGTACAGAACTTGGTTTCTTGGGATGATGTAAATATAACTTGAATATTCTAGAGAAAATTTTTTACTTGCTTTAATTAATCGAATAGTAACTTATTCTTATGTTGATAAAGCGATTTTTTTTTGAAACTTCTACTGTGGCCTTACCCGTTATAGGGCAAACAGGTATAAAATTATGCTCAAGGGCATTCCTCACTATACTCACCCGGCTACAGCCTTTCAAAGCCGAATTGCAAGGCGGTGCATATTTATTGCTGATACTGAAGTGATTCAGAAATAAAGTACTCAAATATATTACGTTATAGTGCCAACAACGAACGGCCAGGTTGCTTCCTGCCTGACCACCCGTCCGACGGGAAATATGAGTTCGTTTCTGGTGGTGTATATCGAACAAACACCTATGTTTCATCTCCAACAGTTATCATGGTGAAATGCAACGTTAATTACACTTCGGGTTCCACTTTCTTCTCCTGCAATAGCGACCGCTGGGAGCCCACCCTTCTTAACAACCCTTGTCTTCGTAAGTTTCCCGATAACAAGCAATAAAAGGTAATATTTTTACATGTTCGTTATTTAATTTACTTTTCAGATACTTGCCCGCCGTTACATGCAACAGAGACTTACGATGTACAATGCCAGTTAAACTTTACGAATGTTAGTTGTAAGAAGCCAGTACAGGGTACCATCGCGGTATTAAGTTGCAAACCACACTACGTCTACAAGTACAGCGAGATATCTGCATGCAGAGATGGTAAATGGGACCCTTATCCTACGCCTTGCGTTCCAGGTCAGGTACCACTTCTCACTGCAAATTGCTTATTTTACTTTTGCCTCTACTAAAGCATCATAAAAATATTAAATAAATATAAAAATTATACAGGGTGTGTTTTTTATCTGGAGACAACGGAATATCTCTAAAACACTGCATCAAATCAAAAAAAGATCTTAATAAGATTTGTTATAATGTAGGGGGCTCACTGAATGGTGCCGAACTCGATCCTCCACCTCACCCCTCCTCCCCCAGACTGGAAGGGGGACAACTTTGAAGTCTTAAATGGGAACCCTCATTTTGTATTGCAGATTCGGATTCTACGCCATCAAGTATGTAGTTTCTGTTTGAAACTTTTTTTTCTATTCGTAATAGATTGCGCTGTACCACGTCTTCCGACCCATCGACGATTGTAGGCTCGATCTAATACTTCTCATGTTATTCTTGAATAACGAGCTGGACAACCGTCATGTTGGAACCACATTGTTTGTCGTACGTCCAAGGGAAGGTCTTCAAGTAACACTGGAAGTTCGTTCTGCAAGATATTTCGATATTTTTCATGATTTGATGCAGTGTTTTAGAGATATTCCGTTGTCTCAAGATAAAAAAACTCACCCTGTATATTAATTAAATCATTGTAGAGTTTTGTGGCTGGAGTTTTCACTTCTTCTAATTGAATGAGAAGATAGTTGTATCGTTTTAAATTAATTATTGGAATCGGGACTAACAACTAGCACATAACAATTAGTTTTCTTCATTCATTCATTTCATCAGAGTCATTACGACAAGCTATAAGTACTTATTCCGTTTAAACTCGCCGAACTCACGATACACTGATGACGACGCTTACGCACAATTATACGCGCGAAAAAATTGTAGATTTTTGTTGCCTTCCAGATGTCTGAGATCTCACTCACTTATTTTGTCTCAGTTACAATAGCTTTCCAATAGGCAAAACTTGCTAAGCAATACGCCCCCTTCAGGTCATTAAAGCAATCTTTCAAATAGACATTAATTGTGTTGTTTGTAGTTGTTTGCATTAATTGCGAATAGCTTCGAATGGTTTTGTGCATTAGAGTTGTATTGTGCAATTGTAAAGTATACTATTTTCATTTCTTAAATATTTTTAGTAATGTTTTCGGAGGTAGTTTTTCTAATTTGCAAAAGAAGTAAGTAAAATTATTATAGGACAAACACAGTGACTACCTGATATGAATGTAATGTAATGCTTAAGCTACATAAACAAAGGACAAGGAGAAATATGGCTTTGAAGTTACAACTAATAACAAAGAAATTATATACCTAGGCGGTAAACTTGCGGTTTCTGTTCTTTCTTTGCACTGGGCGTTGTCTCGGCGAGTTGATCCTCTGTCGGCGTACGTGGCGGTTATGTCCGGTGATCGCCTCGAAAACGCCTACTTCGTCGGGGTATCCCTAACTGCAGGTGGCACTTGGACTGTCACTCACCTAGCGACGGTATCCACACTTTAACTTCACCAGCGTGCGCAGATATCATCACAATGATGGGAAATTCAAATATCCCACCACGTGGTTTTAAACTGCAATCTTGAAACATCCGATTGCTTATAGGCTCGGTGCTTCTTCTTTCGCTAGGATTCTTTATACAGATGGGGCATTGAGTTAACCCACTCGGTATTTTTAATATATTTGCGTTCCAACTGGCCTACAATGGCTGTACTCCTTGGCCACCCTTTTTCGACGACCTTTTCCCACGTCCATAACTCTTACTTGACCCTAGCCCGCGCCTGCGTGTGTAGCCATCTCGGGGACTATTTCATTACTCCGCCGCATTAACCAATCAGGAATAGGAAAGCAATCACGTGGTCGCAGCAAAACTCAAATAAACATAGTTGTGGCAAGTTGTTACCTATTTAAGAAAATACATGAGTTTAATAGCGATCAGCATTGTTGTTACTTCTACTAACCATGTGCTGTAGTTAGATACAGTACCAGTAGTCATAAGTAATACATTACTTACCACAAATTTGTCAGGTACGCTGTGTAATAGCCGTTAATAAAAGCACTACAGTAACAACTTGCATTCAGGAAACTGAGTTTAGTTGCAAGTATTAATTAACGAGAATAGTTCCAAGTAAAACTTCATCTATTGTAAATAATTTTTTATCAAGTAAACACTTTACTTTACTACAAAAATGTTTAAAGGATTGAGAAATCACTCACAGAACCAGCTCACCACGGTATCTTCAATCAAATGGGTTCATGGAACGTCATGTTCAAACAATAAAGAAAATATTGAAAAAGAAGAGAAAAAAGATATGATTCCAAATCAACCTCCCCAGCTGAAATAAAATTATTTAATAGAAAAATTAATGGATTGGTCGAGGTGGACCACACGCATGGCCTGCTCGATCCCCAGACTTAAACCCCCTAGATTATTTTTTCTGGGGATCTCTGAAGTCAATAGTTTACGCTACTCCAGTGGAGAATATGGACGATTTGCGAAATCGGATAATTCCTGGATGTAACTCAATTAGAAACGACCCTGGTGTGTGGCTGGAGGAAGCCATTTCGAACATTTATTGTAGATCTTCGAAACAAAGGGGATTTCCAAAAATCATCATAGGACAAAATATTCTTAGAATAGGCCAAGGAATAACCCTTACATTTTTGCCGCATGTTTATCTAACACCCTGTATAACACTAATAAAATGCGTAAAATGAATAAATAAAACAAGTATATCATGTAGACTAAAGGATGAGTATACTAATTTATGTAGTATCTGTCTATTTTATGTTTTAACCAACGTCATTGATGTATCATACAAGTAAAGACAATCTTCTGATTTGACTATTTTTCTCAAGCATTACTATTGAAAAAAGAAGCAAAGTTCCCGCTTGTCTCACAGAAAAAGATACAATGATTAATTTCATGAATGTGACAGATAGAGATAGACTGCTTTGTTTAAGTACCATACTTAAAATAGTGCACTGTTTCCGGTTTCTATTGTGGCACCTGTCAGTTATCAAATCTAGCTTATAGCGTCGTTAGTTTGTGTATTTGGTTTATTATTAGTTATTTCACGTCCGTTTTTCGCTTTCTTTTTATATTTTGCAAGAAAAATGTGTTCTTTTTAGAGCACAGCTACAGATAGTAGGTATGAATGTAAACAATAACAAACTGCCATATTGGGAGTGAAGTTCTTACTCTTTGTACTCTGTTTATAGTTTCCTTTAGATGATTTTACTTTTTTATTTACTATGCTGTCAATTATTTCAGCAAACTCATCATTTTTCATAAAATAAATTAAATCTTCATTTTTATTTCCGGATGACCGTAGACTAGACCGGGAATTTATTTGTTGCAAGTTTTACAAACTCACTACTATTTTAATAATTTCTCAAGCGCTTGATGGAAACACGTCTATAAACCACGAACGACTGTTAACAATTATTAAAGTTTTTTTTTAGAGTGCGGAAGGAAGACAGTAAACGTACAAACTTTACTAATTGCCGGTCGTCCCGCCGAAATATGGGAATACCCTTGGGTGGCGGCTATCTACAATACTTCTTTAGGGCAAAAAGAACTTATTTGCGGCGGGACCATCATCTCCACGTTGTATATTTTATCAGGTATCGGTCGATATTGCTTTATCGCGACGAAGAGTACACTATACCTAATAGTTTTTTTTTTTTTAATTTTAGCCGCACATTGCTTCACCGATTTGGAAGGGGTCCCATATGATAAGAGCTATTTCACCATCGTGGCCGGAAAATACTATAGCGACTTCGATATAAAGGAGGATGGAATACAAAAAAGAAGTGTAAGATATTAAATCAAAGCACAATTATTGCAACAGAAGCAACGAAGTACTCGTAATAAATGAACAAATAAACAAATCACGCAAATTACTCCATCAAGTTTGAAGTTCAATGATCAATCATACGATAAAAAACGCTGTTGGCTAACTTATACTTCCTTAATACACCAAATGTTTTCAGTACCGATTTACGTTTTTTTTCAGTGTATATACTGCTATGGTATCAAAGGTATGGAATCGAATTTAGAGTCATTTAGAACAGGTTTCAAAACCAAATGAAGAAGTAATTGAAAAGTCAAGCGTGTGTTCAGTTGCCTAATTTACAAGCGAATTTTGAATTTGTTAAAAATAGCTATTTAAAATGGACAATATTAGCATTAGGTGCTAAATATTGCCTTAATTATAATGTAGACTTTATTTTCTATGTTAATTCAAGCTTACCTGGTATATTTATGTATTTGTATTATATTTTACTCGGAGAGATTTTTCATTCTTCGGGTCATGTCCATTTGGTAACTTTTGTCGTATCCCCCTCAAACTAGAGAAAATAACGGTATCTAAAATATTGGTTAGCGATATCTTTCAAAATTGAAGCTGGCCTCCCTGTTAGCGATAACAATCAAAGGCTATTTACTGGAAAATGTGGTTTGAATCCTCATTCTGCCAGTGGTCACGAGAGACAACGGTTGTATCGAATTCCTATAACGATTTTTATGCCACATTTTAAAAAATATATCAAAGTTCCAAGAAGTGTTTACTTAAAAAAGTATCGATATAACTCCTGAATAATTAAATTGTCAAGAATTTCCTATAAAAATTTTCCTACGAAGAATCCTGACCAGATTGGCATTCCGTGCTATTGACCGAGGCGGGGGGTCCTGTCCAATCGAAAGTCTATCCTGTACCCAGAGAATTGCCAGTTCGTCGTGTAGGGTCAAGTTAGTATTCCATCAAGTAATTACCTCACCTAAAACAGAAAAGAATTAATCAGTTTCCATTCAATATTAATCAGAAATTTAGATTTTTATAATTTATTTCACTATACGTTAATTTGGGGTTGGATTTATATCAACCGCCATATAGTTTAGTATTTTAGGAATTTTTATATTTAGGGGTTGTATATAAAAATCACTGAGTTGGTCTATGATAAAATAGCTGTTTTTAACAAATATCGATAATCACAGTTGATCGTTTTCTATAAAATTTAGTTTCTGCTATTTACGGGTAGATGGCGCCATTATTTTTATTTAATTACAGATTAAAATTAATTTGACATTTCCATAACCTCATAGTCATTTAAGTTCGAAAACGTATTTTTGTATTAAATAATTTGTTTTATATACTATTTACTGATTCCAACATACGTACCTTGTGATCAAAAAGTCTCAATGATGATAAAACCTGGCATTTGGTAATTATATAATAAAGATTTAAGCTTGTTTTGGTTTGAAACATTTCTTTTATTTGTACAGTTAGTGTTTTTACATCGATTTTCGATAATTACTTTTTTCAAATTTTAATAATCAGAGAAGGGGCTTTGAGGGTGCGCCCGTTAGGTGAGAGAACAGTCTATTCGTTAGTAAGCGTCCGGAGTATGATTTTGACAGGCGGTCTGGTGCTCCTTGAAGCGTCCAGTGCCACCTAGCAAGTAGGAAGTCACTTCTCACAGTATTCTTTCACTTATCAGAGAGGTCGCTGGGTGTATTCAAACCACTATTTTATTTTAATTGATTTTTATTGAAAAAAAAAAAAAAAATCGTAAACGGACAAGCTAAATAATAATATAAATTGAAAACATAAGTTTAAAAATATAATAATAAATTGTGCTGAACTGAAGAAAATAAAATTTTGAAATCCCGGGCATTTTGTTCTGAAAAACAGACCAGTACATAAATAAAATTATAATATGCAAAAATATGCAAGGAAAATTCCTCTCTCCTCTCTCAATTTATTGCAGTAATTATCGGAAATATATTAAATTCGTTGAAATTAGGACAACTTCATGTAAAAGTGCAATTGCGTTGCTTACAATTATTAGATGGGAATACCTGCTGAAAGTTTGGGGAGATGACTTTAAAAATCAACCTTTCATCAAGATCGCCCCGGAATATTGCTGTTGCTATGATCCTTTTATAGTTTTGTAGATTCGATTTTTCAAAAAGCCATGACTGCTTACTCATAACTCTCAAAGTGATTTCTTTCTTTTTTAATCAAATATCTGTCCAGGGTTCGTTTCTATCAGCTAAACGATTCAGAGTGTCACTTTGTAAAAAAAAGTTACTGCATTTTTCAATTTTTTTCAAAATATCATCTCCCAAAATAGAAAGGCTATTTCAAATCTCCCAAACTTCCTCTCAAGTCCTATAGCTTCCATTTATGCGGTAGCTTTATGAGTATGCTCTACGGAAAAATCTTTGAGAAAATTCCAAATCTCGTTGTAGCCGTGGCCCAATGCCCAGTTGGCAAACTGGCGTCATAATGACGTTGTTTAATGGTCGTTCACGACGAACTGCGACGCCGAAAATGACATACATACGACGCCAAAACGACGAGTCAATGTCACATCCCACCGACATCATTTTAAGACGAACTCAGTGCGTTATTTGATACGTCGGATTGACGTACTTACATTTAGGGCTAAAATAAAAGTGTAACATAAAGAGAATACATTTATTCTTATGAATGTTTAAATTCAGCAACAAATTGTGAAAATCGCACTGTTAAAGAACATTTAAGATATTCTAATACATCTATTTTTTATTAGTATAAAACCCCAAATTATAATAGCCAAAAAAATTAAGGTTCTGTCGTTGAGTGAAGGAATTGTAATTTTGGATGATTTCAGTAGGGTTTCATTTTCTTCTTATTTCTGGGATCATTCTGCACTATATTGCCAAAAATTACGACAACCGAAGCTACTATGTTGTTCATGGTATTACGCAATATTATACAAATAACTAATAAATAAGGGCTCGGCCATTTTAACGTCAACTTTGCAATACCGCACACCAGCATACCTCTCAGCCGAGACTATCGAAGCGACTAAAGATGGACTAAAGCAAACTAAAATGGTGGGTGGCGAGAATCATGGGGGTATACGAATCACGCCAACCGCCAACACATGTAACTGCAGGCATCCTTTGTTACCCGTTGTGAGGTGCCCCAAGTAGCACATTTAGTCGCCATGACGTATTTGTTACTTTAAAGGTTTCCACAAAGTAAAAATTACTAGTAGCTGCTACGTTCTAATTACGTGATATATCCGTAACTACTACCAAAATAGGGAACAAATATTAGATTCTAATTATGTTATGGCAACGTAATCGTTACTTTTATAGGACGTAATAGTTACGTAGTCATAACGTGGCGGATAGTAGCTGCTACGTATTAGTTGGAACGTTCTGAAAAAGTAATTTTTACTTTATATGGCATTGCAATTCATTTTTACTGTTCCTTTTTCTTCTTTATGCCTTTTTATAACATATTTACTCTAACTGTTATTAGAATGAATAATATGATGGTCCATGTGTTTATAAAATAAATATATCTGTTAGACCACTTACTGAATCGTGCATTTTGCATCAATGACGACATAAAATTAAAAACGCATACCATTTTACTGGTAAATATTAATACGATTGCTCTTAAAAATAAAAAAAGGTTAACTGATAAAAATGATAAGTGTCAGTAACGTTGTTTTTTATTTAGCATGTTGGTTAAGAAATGTACGTTGCTCTGTTCTTATTAACTAAAAATATGAATAGCGAAATTGAAAATGTGGATTTGTGTCGGGTTAGAATCTTGTTTATTTTATATATTGTTCCATGACAATTGTATTGTAATGGCGCATACATGTTTTGTTTCACTTGGCATTTACGTTTTCGTATTCAAAGTAATATATACTAGAAGTGTATAACTCTGAAGTGATATCTACTAGATGGTAGGAGTTAATACTATTCTTTATCGTAAATATTACGTGACCATTTCCTGTTAAATTTACTTTCAAGTTGTATATGTTGCTATAACGTAATTAAATTCACTTTGAAGTAATATAATGGAACTTGAAAGTAACTGAATTCACTTTCAAGTTCCGTGTGTAACTTTTAGCTTCTTCACAACCTAAAAGTTATATTAACTAGTGATTGATCTATATAGCGACAGCACAATACTAGTGCAACATGTTCAAATTCAATTCAAATTTCTTTCTTCAGACGGCACTCATCTTATAGAGACCAAGTTTACATTAAAGTATGTAAAAACATTTAGGTACCCACTAGTGTTTAACGGGCGAGACAGAGACTTATTACTTCCGTTTACAAGATGCAGTAATAGAAAATAAGATCACGTCGTTGTAAGGAACAATAGGAAAATGTAGTTTTTTAATTTAAATAGGTGATAAATCTTCTTTTATAAGTTTTCATATTTGTGTCATAATTTTGATAAACCAAAGATAAAATATGTGTGCATAATAAAAACAAAAAGACAAAACCCGCATATTGTGTTTTAACATTATTATTAGAAAGAATGGTTAATAGTTGTGTCCTTCGCGGTGGACGAGGTTTCAATACAGGTCTCGGGAAATCGTACCTGTTATACGTCACCGAGATCTCAACGACCCTCGATGATGTATGCGCAGTGTATCGAAGCCTCAATAAGCTAGCTTGCGTTAAACCCTAGTACCCATTACGCTTATATTGCATCTAGCAAAACCACTGCTCATCTAAATACGTTTAAACTCTACTACTTTATAGTTAAATTTCCTATAAAGTTGTATATATTCGGAATGGTTACTTTAAGGTGATAGTCAAATGTAACTTTTTGGTGAAAGGTACATATAGTCGCTCTAGGAGGTAATGATTACGTAATTGTAACCCAAAAAAATTCTATAACTTTGGTAGGTAATATCTATGTGCTGTTCACCTTAATTCTAGTGAATATATTACTCGCAGGTCATGATTACCATAAGGTCAGATTTTGGTAGCATGTGTCAGTAAAGTCGACTTTTAATCTGTAACTATGTGCACGAATTAACTTTAGAGTGACTCAACAAGTAAGAATGACGTAACAATTACTATTTTATTAGTATCATAAAGTAATAAACCTTAAAGTAATTTATTTGGTGGCCACGACGCGACGTAGCTACGTCTACAACTACAGATATATCATCTAAGTAGATATCCCTTCAAAGTTAATAATTGCAGTGAAAATTACGTAACATTGACTATAATGAAGTAGTTGTGTCTATAGCAGTGGGTAAATACAACTAAATGTGCTACTTGGCCATTCCAACGAAACATCGGGCATTTGCAAAATCGGTTGTGATAAAATTTATATTGGACAAACAAAGCGTTCAATTAGAATTAGGTTCAAAGAGCACATTGCATGTTATCGATTTGGTAGACTAGAATCATCCAGCGTTGCGCAACATATAAACGATGCCGGACATAAAATCGACGTAGAAAACTTCGAATTGGTGAAAAATATACAATCACCGAGAGAGTTAAACGCGTACGAAATCATATACGCATATGAGAAAAACATTGAATTTATTGAATAGGGAAACAGGCACCCTGCGGCACTCGAGTTTGATGTTTTTACGAGGGTAGAAAGGCACTTGTAAATATGATTCCTTTTTAGAGGGAGATAGCAATGCATGTTTAGGTAACAGGTCACACATGGGAATTCACGTGTTCCCGAAACAATTGTTTGGAATCAATCAAATTTGATGTAGCGGTGAGTGATTGGATATTTATATATCGTATGTTGTTTATTTTAAGTCTATTATCCTGTAATTGGATGCGTCTGTTGGACAATAATTAAATATTATTATTACCATAATGTTCAGCACATATTCGCCAGTAGCATTCGTTTTTGATTTAGATCAACAAGTTGCACATACACGGTGACTATAAAGGTAAAAGTCAGAGGTACCGTGATGACATAGCCTTAGTGGAGGTGCACAAATTAGACATTACGTCACAAGTTCAACCCGCCTGCCTCGATTGGAATAACCCCAACGACGACAATGAATTCCGAGAGAATGTTACAGCTGTGGTAAGCATAATGCAACTTTAGAATCTAAGAGTGATCATATAGGATTTTGTTTATCACATCAGCTTGCCGGTTGGGGATACATAACAGTGGATTCTGAGCAGCCGGATGTTTTGCAAAAGCTGGAAATACCTGTCCAGCCTCAAGAAAAGTGCAGGAAATTTATGGATCCAGACTTCTATCAGCTGTTTTACTCGAGCGACAAAATTTGCGCGGGTTACATAGGCGAAGGTAAATTTCTTCAATTTATTTATTTTATATTTTCTTCATCCATTTTTTTTTGTTTACACTGAGAAAAAAAAATTTAATAATCATAAATAAAAATACAATTATCGTAAGTAAAAAGCTCAGCTGAAGAGGAGACAAAAGTACAGATTACTTACCACTAGTAAAAAAAGAGATACTAAACACTGATACTAACAAAAAGCAATCTAACAATAAGTCTTAATCTCTTAAGTTACCTACGGTCTGCTTCATACCGATAACTTATGAAGTTACTTATGATAATTAAACTGAAGTAGTTAAGCCAAAGAATATATTTATGTAGTTGTAGTAAGCAAAGATTTGCCCTTGTCAAACAGTAGGTGTATTGCTATGAGTGAGCTATTCTATAATGGCTATCACACCTTCATTATTACCCTCAATTAATACAAGCTATTTGGATTACTTGTGATAAGGAAATAGTATCATTAATGCACGTTCACCTTAAATTTGTTGTTCAACTATAGGTAGTATAGGAAACGAAGAAGTTTAGTGAATATTTACTAAGTAGCTTACTGTGTACTCTGTGTGAATAACTGATAAAGCACAAAAAAAAAGTTCCACAAATCTTCAATTATTTATGCAACCGCAACTACAAGTACTGCGTACCGAGCAATGGGTAAAATTGTTTTAAAATAATTTTTAATTACTATTCAGTGTGCTGTGGCTTCGATTGCATTAATAATCGAAGATTAAATTCGCATTTAATTTGCTAAAGATAGTACGTAATACTTATTACTTAAGAAAAAAAGCAGTATTATTAGTAATAATTTTATTTTGTATAGGACAAACACCGTGACTACCTGATATGATTGAAAGGTATTGGTTTCACTTTAACAACAGTTTTTTTTAAACAATTTACAACGTAATGACTCATAAAATATATTCCTTAATAATGAAAAAATGAACAAAGGAATAATACAAGATAAGGTAAATGGGGCCTCCTTGAAACGTTATTTAGGTATTTATTTAATTATTTAAATCTAAACAAAGGACAAAGAGAAACATGGCTTTGAAGTTACAACTAATAACAAACAAAGAAATAATATACCTAGGTGGTAAACTTGCGGTTTCTGTTGGTTCTTTGCACTGGGCGTTGTCTCGGCGGGTTGATCCTCCGTCGGCATACGTGGCGGTTATGTCCGTTGATCGCCTCGAAAACGGCTACTTCTCCGGGTATCCCTAACTGCAGGTGCACCTGGACTGTTGGATCACTCAGCTAGCGACGGCATCCACACTTTAACTTCACCAGCGGGCGCAGATATCATCACAATGATGGGAAATTCAAATATCCCACCACGTGGTTTAAAACTGCAATCTTGAAACATCCGACTGCTTATAGGCTGGGTGCTTCTTCTTTCGCTGGGATTCTTTATACGGATGGGGCCTTGAGTTAACCCACTCGGTATTTTTAATATATTTGCGTTCCAACTGGCCTACAATGGCCGTCCTCCTTGCACACCCTTTTTCGACGACCTTTTCCCACGTCCGTAACCCTTATTTGACGCTAGCCCGACCTTGCGCGCGTAGCAGTCTCGAGAACTATTTCATTGCTCCGTCGCAGTAGCCAATCAGGAATAGTAAAACAATCACGGGGTAGCAGCAAAACTAAAATAATCATAGTTGTGGCAAGTTGTTACCTATTTAAGAAAATACATGAGTTTAATAGCGAGCAGCATTGGTGTTACTTCTACTAACCATGTCCTGTAGTTAGATACAGTACCAGTAGTCATAAATAATACGTTACTTACCACAAATTTGTCAGGTACGCTGTGTAATAGCCGTTAATAAAAGCACTGTTTACAGTAACAACTTGCATTCAGGAAACTGGGTTTAGTTGCAGGTATTAATTAAGGAGAATAGTTCCAAGTAAAACTTTATCTATTGTAAATATTTTTTTATCAAGTAAACACTTTACTTAGCCCATTTTTCTCAGTGTATGAGAAATTATAAAAATTAAGAAAAAACGCTACATAAATAATTTATAATATAATTATTATTATTAGCATTTATTATACTACTGGATATGCGCTTATTTCTAACCAGATGGGTAGATAGTATGTATTTATCCTCTGCGAATACGTAGCATTTAACGGCAGCAGACTGGTTCGTTAGTCGCTTCAGCCAGCATAAGAGCGGCGCGCTTCAGAAATATTCGGGTGTTCGCATTTAGAGTGCGCTACCGTACGCGCGTACATAACAGAAACAATCGGAAGACACGTCTACTGTTGATAGACACTAAAATTAATTCTACTTACGTATCGGACACCACACAGATGCTTACTGTCTACGATAAGTGATGTTTATGCATACGTATTGCTGTGAATTAATTGAAGTAGATAAGAATACTAAACTGATTATCAAAAATTAAAAAGACAAAAATATTAGCTAGCTCAACGGAAAGGATTTTTAATAAAACAAAAGAACTATTAACCCCAGAGTTACCCTGGCGAAGTAAAACTTTAATTTAACCACGAAAAGTAATTAATGAAATTGTTTTTGCTTTGCGAAAGTTCGTCGTGAACGACCATTAACAATGTCGTTATGACGACAGTTTGCTACCTGGGTCTAAATGTATTTTTTTTTAAAGAAAAATATTTTGATGCATTTCTAAATGAATACAGTTATAAATTTAACTTAAAATGCTATATGTGGGTCGCCGACAATTTTGTTAAAAAAATGGTTTCCCATCTCAAACTCTGCCAAAAGTGATGCGCAATATACTTTAACATAATTTTAACGTCAGACGGAATAAAAGAAAAATATGTTGTTTTAATGCGCATATTGTATCCTACACAAAATATAATTCGGTTCAACAGTCTTCAATTTCTTTCATAATGTTTATGTTGCAGTGACATTAAAATTTTAAGACACATTTTATCTTGATCTTACAACTAAATTTTTGTTGAAATCCCTGAATATATATCTGATTCAACCAAAATAAAATAAAAAGCGTTTCTTAAACCAATGCATGCATTTTTCTGAGTGTATGTTTATAATGACTTTTAAAAATATAGGATTGCGTAACTTATTTCTGCATTTTGTTGGTACATAATGCAATTATTCGTATTATTTCCTTTGTATTTAGCATTAAAAATAACTCATTTCGATATTCCACAGATGCAGGTGTTTGTCGCGGAGACAGCGGTAGTGGCTTATATTTCAGAAGGACTTCCTCGTCCTTGTTTTACGTCCGAGGGATAGTAAGCTTGTCACGGCGCACCAAAGTAGGATGCGATGTGAACCAGTATGCTCTATACACAAAAGTTTCAAGATACTTACATTGGATCCAAGGAATTACCTTAAGAAGATCTTAATGATATAACTACCATTGCATATACCGATACAATTAGTGTAAAATCAATGGTTAACATTGACAGCAGTGCAAGCGATAATAATCAAATGAAATAAGGAAAGTGTTACCTATATAATTCTGTGAGCACATCTATCTCAGTGTGCTACACCAAAATACTACGCTTAAATTTTTTTAGTCAATTCCGAATCTTCTTTTGGTTTATGTTCACGTTCATCTATTTGTTTTTATTCTATTATCATAAACGACGGGTTTTTTTTTTAATATTTCACCATACATTGTTTTATAATTAGTTCAATATGATTTTCTAATATTTTTTTTATGTATATTTTGAAATATTTCTTATGTGTAATAGATTAATTAATATTTTACATATCATCATTGTTGTACGAAAAATCCCTTATTTTTTGCGAGGTGGTACTCATGTAGTACCCGCCGTTAATTTTGCACAAATTATATCGGCATACAAACACATCAGGTACAATATGTGATACGTATTCTATTGCCTTTTTAATATTTTTCTACGTACATGACATCTCTGAACAATAAAACAATACTATTGCCAAATATAAATCTATTATTTCATCACCTACTAAATCCTTTAAGTAACTAACTCTGTCCCAAACCAGGTAGCACACAATATTTATAAAATATGTATTTCATATTTCACAAATATTATATGTATGAGAAATATTTCCAACATAAACAACACATTTATACAGGGTATTCCACGTAACTGGTTCATTAAAAGTTTATGATGTTCTATTATTTACTTATATTTGAGATTTTGGCACCATTATCGGTTCGATTGGAACTATAAATGCAAATACCTTAACCAAAATATCACTTCCGGTTGACCGGAAATGGATGTCAACTTTGTTATTTTAAATAGAATGATATAATTTTTTATTCATTTTTGGATTCTACAACTATAAATACGTCATTTTTCATTAGCTATTCCTATAGCTACATGTTGCCGTTTTTGAGTTATTTAAATTTTTCTTTTTTTTTTTAGTCATAATCATTGCATCATTGAGAAATTAATATCTCGGTTAATACTGCAAGTAGAGACTCCAAATTTGCTATGCTATGAATGCAGATATAACTCTAAGAAACGGTAAGCACACTTTACATTCTAACATACAGAGTGTTCAAAACTCAGGAACAAAGTGACATATTTTCAAATGCAGAAAACTCATTTTTTTATAAATAGAACACCCTGTATTTTAATTCGGAATTAGGAAGTAAATGTCATCCCCTATCACTTTATGTCAGCATTCCCTATACCTATCTGTAATAAATTTTGAGATATGAGCGACTTTTTGTTAAACAGACTAAGTAGCCCTATCTTTAAATGTTTCTAGCTGGCTCTGAAATGGATTCACGTCAAATTCATGTATTACTTTTGAATAACCATACAAGAATGTCTGTTCGAATAGTCATTTCTATTAATATTGCGTTGTAGGAAAGTGTAATTACTATTGTTAACTATATTTTATTGTTACAATTGTTATTGCACTTAACGGATTACAAAGATAATAAACTATAAGCTTAAATATTTTTAGAACTCTCGCGTCCCACGCGTATATCCTATTCCGTAACCGCCGCGTACCCCGTACGTGCTTGTCCCTTTCTTGTCATAATGCCAACCCCTCTTTTTCCCTTTTGTTGCCAACTGTATCATAATTGTTTTACTGTCTATTACATTCGGCCAACCTGACAGTATTTACCCCCTGGTAAATCCTTAACAAATTAAATTAATTCTACAAGTACAACATTATCGTAAGTATATTCACTCTAGCTCATAGTCTTTATATTTGGCAGGCAATCTTCTTCGGCGAGTCCCTTCAGTTGGTAACGTCTGGACTTCTGAGGTTTCGTCTTCGAGCACACAACTCTCTCTCTCGTTTCGGTTGTTGTCCTCGGAGTAGTCTTCTTCATCATCTGTTCCCATTAATTCCAGATCTGTGTCGTCATCTTGAATATCTTCATCTTCGTGGTTCTGGTACAATCTTAACTGACTCACGTGTGCTGTGGTACTGTATGGTCGCGTACCATCTTTGGTGAGACTTGCAATGCGGTAGGTATCGCCTGGTAATATCCCTACTACAACAAATGACGCTTTGTATTTTGGATGTAATTTGGTTGGTTGCCCTGTCGCTGGCGTTGCCCACTTCATTGCCACAATGTCTCCTGGTTTGTAGTTCATCTGGCACCGATGTTGGTCATACCGGTCCTTGGTCTTCTGCTGCGCTACCTCACATCTACTTCGGACTTGGTCTTGTATCGCCGTTGGTTGTACCCAGTTTTGCTGGCCCGTAATGTCCTCCCACTGGTTGTCTCGAAATTCCGGGTAGTAGCCCATCAGTATTTCATACGGAGTTTTGCCTGTGGTCTGATTCACTGACGTATTCATGGCCCGTTCCACGTCAGGTATCTTGTGATCCCATTGCTCCTCTTCACCTAACGTTGCGATTAGGGATGGAACCAGTGTCTTCATGACCCTCTCTGCCATTCCATTGCCTTGGGGATGTCTGGGGGGATATCAGAGTATGCTTACAACCAATATCATTGAGATATTTTGCAAAATGACCAGAAGTAAAACTTGTTCCGCGATCAGTCACTATACGGTTTGGTATACCAAAAGTTTGTACGAACGACTTCAATTTCTTTAATGTCACTTCCGTTTTTGTAGATTTGACCGGATACAGTTTAACAAATCGCGAAAACGCGTCGATGATCACTAACACATGCATGTTACCACGTTTGGTTGGGATAAAAGGTCCGCAGTGATCTAAATGTACTCTATAGAAAGGTCTCTTTGGAATAGGTAACGGGTGCAATTTGCCCGGTTGCCTACCTCCCGGCACTTTCGTAAGCAAGCACTTAATACACGAACTTACATGTCGTCGCACGTATCGCCGCATCCGAGCAAACCAAAATTTCGATCGTATACTAGTCAATGTTCGGTCTACACTAAAATGTCCCTTTAAGTCGTGATGTTCGATGCACGTTGATTTTCGCATAGAGTCCGGAATAACATAACGCAAGATTACACTATCGTTTACATTTACCTTTCGATATAACCTTCCATTCTCTAATTGATAATTCATTATTAAACTTTTTTCATGCGGGTCTCTTTCTGAATCATCCTTCTCCAGTAATTGTATTAATTCCAGTAATCGCTTATCACTCCGTTGAATCATCAAAATTCTTTCTTCTTCTGTAAGTATCTGCATCACGTCTAGCCGTTCATATAGGTGTAACAAGGTATCATCTCGATCGTTTACTGGTGCGCGTGATAACGCGTCTACGTGAGCCATCTTCTCTCCCTTTCGGTGTTTTAATACAAAATTAAATTCTTGCAATAGCTGGAACCACCTTGCGATTTGTGAATTCTTCGTTTTCTGGGTGTTCATATGTACTACAGATTCACAATCCGTCACAATTACAAACTCCATACCTATGAGATAGTGTCTAAATTTCTCCAGTGCATAGGCTACAGCCATCAGTTCCAATTTGCACGACGCATATTTCGATTCCGTATCGCTCGTCTTTCTGGATGCGTAACACACAGGTCGTACATCCTCATTCGCATCTGCTTGTAATAAAATAGCAGCCAAACCAGCTTGCGACGCATCTGTATGCACTTCCGTTATTTGCGCTCTCGGGTTAAATAAACGTAATATCGGTGCTTGCATCATAGCACTCTTCAAACCATCAAACGCTTGCTGTTGCTCACCATCCCAAATAAATGGATTTCCTTTCCTTGTCAGATCTGTGAGGGGTCTACTCTTCCTAGCATAGTCTTTAATGAAACGACGAAAGTAATTCGTCAAACCGATAAATCGCCTCAAGTCGTGAATGTTAGTTGGTGCTGGGTAATCTTCAATGGCTTTCGTCTTTGATCCCGGTTTCAGTCCATTCTCTGATAGAATATAGCCTAGATACTCCACTTTCTTCTGACCAATATAACATTTCTTCAACTTCAATGTTAAATGTGCTCCTCTAATGGCTTTCAGCACCAATTCTAGCTTATGTAACATTTCTCCCCATTCCCTTGCCGCTATCAGGATATCATCTAGATACCAACGAACGACATCTCTTCCTAATGGTCCCAAAACTATCGACATCAGTCTGGAAAACTCATATGGTGCATTACATAGTCCAAACATCATTCTATTAAAATGACCAGTGGTGTCGGGTGTTATAAAAGCCGTTTTCTGCTTAGCTTCCTCTGTAAGCGGTATTTGAAGGTACGCATTCCCCATATTCAGCAACGTAAATACCGTATGACCATGCAAACCTTCGAGCTGTTCATCAATGGTCGGGATAGGGTAGTTCATCTTGACAGTTTGACTGTTTAATGGTCGGAAATCAACTACAAGTCTCTGATCTCCATCCTTCTTGTTTACCAAAATGCATGCTGACGCGTACGGTGATTTCGTCTCATCCACTATCCCATGCTGTTTCCACTCTTTGATTATATTTGACATAGTTTCCCGTTCGGACATACTAGCTTTAAATGGCTTGGATCTGACCGGAATGCCACTATCAATTATGTCCATCTCCATAACGTCCGTACACCCCAATTCACTTAAGTCTACTGCAAAACACTCACGATATCTATTAAATAGTTCAACTAATTGACTCACCACATTTTTAGGTGCATCTTCGGATACGTTAACCATTGCTGCTGTAATCGGTTCCCTATACTGTACTTCGGGTTTCCTAACGATCTCACCTTGCACTTGTCGTACATGTCCAACGATGTCTCCCTTCTTCACAGATATATCTGACAAACATGGGTTTACTATTGATATTAATTGAGGTTCATTTCCTATCCGAACGTTGATTAAGTTAATGCGTTGTTTTGTTAATAGAATTTCTTCATTGCTTATCACGGCTACATGTTTTGGTCTCACCTCTAACTCGTCCAAATTCAAATCTTTAAATGGTTGCTGTATTTTCTCCCCAAACATTAATTTACTACCAATTTTTATGTACGCAACATGTTCTAGTTCTGTAAATGTTCTACCAATCAATAGTTCTACCTTTTGTGCATGATCTGCTACTACGCAAAAATCTACTTCTGCTTCCACTGTATCAACCATTAACAAAGCATTTAACAACACCTAAACATTTTACTGCAGGAGTATTGTCATTCCCATAACCATACAGGTTTATATCTAATGGTCTAATTTTCAAACCTAATCTGTCTGTTACCGATTGAGTAACTATACACATTGAACTACCTGGATCTATCAATGCAGTCAATTGACGTCCATTAAATGACACTACTTTCAGATATTTTTCTAAATTTGGATCAATCTGGGAATTCTTTACACAGTTGAGGTTATTGTTTGGGCAATTTTTCTTTAAATGTCCCACCTGCTTACATTTAAAACATTGAATTTGTTTCGTTTCGCCTACTTCTCTACAGTTACGAGCAATATCTCCTGTTTTACTACACTTAAAACATTTGATTAATTTACCTTCTGTTGCATCCTTGCGCTCACTACCAGTTTTATCAGCTACCGTTGCAGGTTTATTCTTCTTGTCCTTATTAAAAATTTCATTTCGTGCATCTTCAATTCTGTAATAATTCTGTAAATCATGTAATAGATTATTCATATCTTCATGCTCCACACTTGTCATCTTATGGCATAACTCCTTATTCCAAAGACCAATCAGAATCTGTTCTTTTGTTTCTGATACACTTAACTTCAAATCTCGACATAGCTTTACCTTTTCGTGGAAATACACGTTGATGTCTTCGTCTCTATGTTGCATCCTTTCAACCATTTTTTTCCACTTTGTGCTAGTATTTTCTGCTACAATGAAAGTTGCTTTAAATTCTGTCATGAATTCTCTCCATGTATGTAGTTTTTCTACATGCGCCTCATACCAAAAGTGTGCACCAGCCTTTAATTTCGTCCTAGCTATCTCTACTATAATTGCATCATTTAATCCATGTAAAATTTGCAATCTCTCTAAAGTTTCGACCCAACTCTTTGCTGACGTTCGATTACCATCATACTCACTGATGTTTCTTAACAATTCTGGCATAATACTCATTACTCCGGTATTGTTCATGTTTACACTCGGACTGGGGCTTGCCATTGACATTCTATCTAATAATGTTTCTAAAAACCTATCTCTACGTTTATTATCTTCAATAATACTGTGTAACAGCTTATTCATATCCGTGGCTCCTGTAACAATTGTGTCTTCAGATTGTTCTGACATACCTGTTCGCGATTCTGATACTGCTCTCGCTTCATTTCTTACTAAATCGTCTTGAAATTTATCAAAAACATTACTTGTTTCTTTGTTCTCCATTTTCTTCCTTACGTAGGTTAAGTGAATCACGTATCCCGCTTCTGAATAAATGTTAACTATATTTTATTGTTACAATTGTTATTGCACTTAACGGATTACAAAGATAATAAACTATAAGCTTAAATATTGTTAGAACTCTCGCGTCCCACGCGTATATCCTATTCCGTAACCGCCGCGTACCCCGTACGTGCTTGTCCCTTTCTTGTCATAATGCCAACCCCTCTTTTTCCCTTTTGTTGCCAACTGTATCATAATTGTTTTACTGTCTATTACACTATGATATACATACACACTTTTGATTAGTCAATGAATTTGACATTAATCCCATTCAGGACCAGTTACAAACACGCAAAGATAGGGCTACTTAGTCTGTTTAACAAAAAGTCGCTCATATCTTAAAATCTATTAAAGATAGGTATAGGGAATGCTGATATAAAGTGATAAGGGATGATATTTACTTCTTAATTCCGAATTAAAATACAGGGTGTTCTATTTAAAAAAATAGAATACTTAGTCTGTTTAACAAAAAGTCGCTCATATCTCAAAATCTATTACAGATAGGTATAGGGAATGCTCATATAAAGCGATAGGGGATGATATTTACTTTCTAATTCCGAATTAAAATACAGGATGTTCTATTTAAAAAAATGAGTTTTCTGCATTTGAAAATATGTCACTTTGTTCCTCAGTTTTGAACACCCTGTATGTTAGAATGTAAAGTGTGCTTACCGTTTCTTAGAGTTATATCTGCATTCATAGCATAGCAAATTTGGAGTCTCTACTTGCAGTATTAACCGAGATATTCATTTCTCAATGATGCAATGATTATGACTAAAAAAAAAGAAAAATTTAAATAACTCAAAAACGGCAACATGTAGCTATAGGAATAGCTAATGAAAACTGACATATTTATAGCCGTAGAATCCAAAAATGTAAAGAAAATTAGAGCATTCTATTTAAAATAAGAAAGTTGACATCCATTTCCGGTCAACCGGAAGTGATATTTTGGTTAAGGTATTTTACATTTATAGTTCCAATCGAACAAATAATGGTGCCAAAAGCTCAAATATAAGTAAATAATAGATCATAAACTTTTAATGAACCAGTTACGTGGAATAGACGTATAATATTTGTTTATAACTGTGCATATATGTATATTTAAAAATCATATTTATTATACATAGAAACATATTTATATCACAAATTCCAAACCCAAAATCAACATTCAACATATAAGTAATATTTACTAAATATTGCGTTTAATATTGATTGCAAAATATTTTTTGAATATTTATTTTGTAATCGTTTTCCAATATCTTTATTTTGGTTTTACGAAAATATCTATTTAATATTATTTTATGAGTTTAAGCTATATTTATTAAATGTATATTTTATACATATTAAGCACATATTAAGTTTTCAAATATATTGTTTTAGTATAAAAAGCAATATACCGCAAATATTAATTAGATTTGAAGGAAATATATTGGTTGCGAAATATATGGGCAATATTCCCATGTATAGCACACAATATTTATACAACCTAAATTTAATATTTAACAACTATACTATATCTACATACATGAGACATATTATCAGGTTTTACTTAACCAACAAAAGTCGTGTTTTGTTTTACTTTAGTATATTCATATAAAAACAAAGCACAGATTGGGTTGGTCATAATGTCGGTTATCTATTGAAAATATAAATTCATGGCTTCTAAGAACAACATTTTAATCGAATAACTTAAACATAATCTAAATGTGGTTATAATAATAAAAATTAATTTTATCCTGAATTAACAAAATAAAATGCAAATTGAATGTATTAAAACATATTATGTATATATCCGTGTTCGTAATATTGAAAGAATTAATAATATATTTTTAAGTAGAATAACGCATGTACACAACATACTCTATTTAAACAAAAAATAATATCTTTCTCTTATTATTTTAATTTGAATTTGAACTATTAAACTACTGGCCTTAGGCTTTACAAATTTTTCATCTGCGGTTGTCCAATCCTACTTGCTGTTTTGCGTCACGTGAGTTAGTGCATTATATCGGTATCGTAAATAAGCGACAAGCACGCGTGCATCACGTGAGTGGAGTGATGGCCGTCGCAGATGAGAAGCGTGAAAAAAAAAACGAAGGAATGTTGAAATTGAAAAGTTTTGTGTAGTTTTGCCTACTTTTGTGCTCCATGATTGTGGGTTATAAGAAAATAAGTCGTCGTGAATAAACATTGCACTGGTTATAATCGGCAACTGGTAAGTGTCGTAATTATAAAATGAATAGGTTGAGAACTATTATAATGCAGGTGTTACTGCATGTTTACAAAAATAATATTGCAGGTTAGAAGGTATGTCGTCCAATTCGAAATTGTCATAAGTATCATTTAGTCAAACACACACTTAAAAAATATTAAATTAGCAGTTTACAAAATGGAGATATGCATAATAAATATCAAAATACCGGTAAAAACACTGGAGATATTGCAAAATATAGCAAAAACAGCAATTGATGGTAAGAGTAATGGTTACACGATGCAGTATATTAACAAGAATTTTTTTGTAGTAAAGATGAGAGAAGGATGAAACAACGAGAATGAGATGAATGCTGTTATGACAGCGATGATACGGGTAGGCAAGCCTTTTTAAAAGTAGTACAATAATTATATAATGTTTTGTTTTGTTTTATTTAAATTTTGTTTCCTTAGTACAATAGTTGCATAAAAACTTCCATCAAGGTTTAAAATGCTGCCAAAAATATATATTACGTGAATATTTCGATTTTAGCTATCAGCGGTCTAAGTTCTACGAGCACCCCAGTTTTAGTGGTAAGTTGTACAGTATATGAGTAGTAAGATGTTTTTATACAAAAGTTGACGTGTTGCAGATGTCTTGAGGTGGTTGTTGGTATGGAATATTTGCTGATAAACAATGTCCAATTGTAATATAAAATTTATTTCAGGTGCCACAAGGATGAGATCGACATACGAGGGTACAAGATGAATCATTAAAAAGACTGTATCAAAAATTTCTCAATATGCTCTATACATATATTAATTACAATATTTACGAAATAAAAAAAAAACTGTCACTTCCTATATGAAATATATATTTGAAAAAAATATTATACGTATATAAAAAATAAATATATACTACATATGTATTTGATAATATGCGAGAAATATTAGTTGGCAATATTTATGGAACAAAAAGAAATCTATCACTTCCTATATAAAATATATATTAGAAACAAAATATTTTACTAATATTTGGTGCTACCTGGGTAGTGTAGCCAATGACAAGCTCATCTTGTGGATCTAACTCAATATCAGTATTTCTTGAAGAAAATATTAGTTCATTTTTGCACTCATTTAAGTATGTGCTTTCGAATTCAGCATTTGTAATTATAAATATGTTAGTAATGTGTTTATTTATTTCATTAAAGTTGCTCATGTGTTATTGTCATTTTTATATTTTTTTTTAAAATGATCTTTGGATATCCCTTAATACGTCTAGCAAATAATATTTGAAATTAAAGATGACGAACGAAGCCAAAATAAATATAATATAGGGTGTGGGCTTGCATTTAGTTGGGATAATTACGAATGTTAAAAACATCGTGATTTTGTAAAAATATTGTGTGTTCCACTCTTTGCAATGCTGTGCGAAGTGATTTTATTCATAAAACGCAATTGTATTACATTTGGAATTAATTTGACCGAAAAAAAATCTATTGCTAACTTCACACCGGTAAAACTGTAGGTATTACAAATATTAGGTATTAAAACTTTCTGGGATTCCATATTACATATAAAGCTGCTTTAGAAAAAAAAAATAGCCGAATCTATGCAAGGACCGATTTCACTAGCTTAGCCGATTATAGTCTTTGGTACTATAATTTCTGTTTTTATATCGTTTATGCTGCAGCAACTGCATTATTTATTTACTAATGTATATTCCTACCCAATGAGAACAAGTGGTTACATTTACGTGAATTTAACGTTGTTTCAACCAATACAACGTTAAATTCACGTAAATGTAACCGACTTGTTCTCATTGGGTATTTCCCTAATGCAGATGTAATATTTTAAATTTCGCTCTAAAAGTAGTCAAAGATCATCGAAGGTCATTCAATGTGGGATACCTTGCTTTAGTGTAAATTTCTCGCAACTGGTTATTCTTCTAATGTGCTATCGTAAGAGCTTATTCCTGGAATTATCTTGATAATACCAAAGTGTTAGTTTTAGAGTAAGTTCCGTGTTGTTTACTTAAGTGGACGATATAGACGCATTTATATAATTATTTCGCTTACATGAGTGAAACTAACATTGTGGATCTGCTATTTGATAGTAAATTAAGCAAGAACTGCTGAAACTTACCCGATAAACAGAAGACATCGCAGAAGAATGTTTTGGGCAGTGACAATCACCATACTTATTTCGTGTGAGTATTGCTCGCTTTAACTAACACGTTAAGCATTTCCTATATTTATGTATTAAATATGGAATATCAAAAACTATCTTTAAAAAGTATATTGGGGTTTTATACGGAACTTTGAAAATGTTGAGTTTGTAACAATTGGGTAGTTATAACATTTTTTTTTAAATATTTTCAAGTCGCCACGACTCATAAAATTACCATTTAACTGAAGTTATTTTTATTACTAGAAATTTATTTTAATTTCCGTTTTCGAAATGCTTTTGCTTTTCTTGTTTTTAGTTATTTATACAAAATTACAGAGACAACACAAATGAATATCAATTATTGTACTGATTTTTGCTGAAAATATCAGAGAGAGAAACAATCACCTAAGACGAATGAAGAATATCAAAACAGCGGGTTTTTCAGAACAGTTACTATAATTGGAAACCACAAACATGTAAGATTTGTGATAACTTTTTATGTGTGTGTTAACAACTGACTCATATTTAAAAAAAAAATCACTTTCCTTATAATTTAATATACTGAGAGAAACAAAGATTTTATTTCAGAAACAGCGTCGAATAATTATGGATTATGTAAAAAAATCATTGCTTTTTCTTAAAACGGTTAATTTGAACTATTCTCTAAAAACAAAAGCAAATGTATCTTAAAAAAGCGATATTTATTATACAGAGAAATAATAATCAATCAAATATTATTTTCGAAAATATCACCGGGGCATTTTCTTGCTCGTTAACTGCTTGTATAGAATGTTTAATTAATCAAGGTAATAATAATAACAATAGTAATAATAATAATAATAATAAAACGATGTGATTATTATATTATTATTTTAATATTTTAGTAGTTGTTTCATACTATTCCAAAGAAAAACAGCCGTAATAATGTTAATGTTGGGTATGAATAATTAAATTCCACTTATATTCTGTCTTTAATGATGTATGTTACATATGTTAGATAAACGTGATTTACTTGACGGTTAAAAGTTGACTCTCTCGTTTTGGCGGTAAGAACTTAACATAAACGTGTGTATGCAACCAAACGTGCATAACTGAATTGAGGAATAACTACAAACAGTTAATGTAAATAAACATTAACTAATACCATTATTTGAAACTTACAACAAAAAAATAAAAATTAAAGTATTTCAGATATTTCAATAGTCGAAAATCGAACGTAAACATAGACTTATTATATTTATTTTCACTTTACGATTATACTTTTGAAGTATGTCCTGCACCATTTAATTATATTATGGATAGATAGTTATTTGCTTTACCAGTGATGTAGCATGATAACAATATAATAATAATAACAATTGCGGTATGAATGTATCCATAGTTTGTTTGCATTTCCTTACAATTACTTAGTTTTACAATTTGAATATTTACTTATTTGCGCAGGCAATGTGTATGTGTTATAAACAGCACCATGTGTTATTTAGAAGGGTAACGCAGTTCAAGCTAATGAGTTAACATGGGTTGAAATCTTAGATATTCCCACTTATATTTTGGATGAGGGAACAGTGCTTAAATTTCAGCGTTGTCATTGCTTCTTTGATCGTGGTTTATCTATATTATATACAGGCTGATTCAAATTAAGTGCTATCTGTGTTATTATTGATTCTAGAAAGTAGGTTAAATTAGTAAAGTACATATTAAGGTTTTTAACGCTGATTAATATACAATATACGAAAAAAGAATTGAATGACGCATTTCCGAGAAATTTTGACGTTTTTTTTTAATTAAACACCCTGTATATTGTTAAAAAATGGAAGATATTTTAATTTATGATGCAATATAAATTGTATCAATACAATATTGTCTTAAAACGAATAATAAAGAAGTTATGATGGTTTCTATTTTGTAAAATGTAGAGCAGTATAAAGAATCCACTTTTGACAAAACAGATACATGTCTTTGTGGTTTATGTTTATTTTAACATATTACATTTTAAAAGAATGTCGTTGAAATTAAATTGAAAAGGAAAAAGTAAATGCATAATTTATTTCTTGCGCCTCCGTCCAGAAACACTCTCATTTTGCAGTACTTCAAAGCGGCAGCAAACTACCGTTTTCCTGCCTAGGCAGACAAAAATGTCACTAAAGGTTGGCCACACTAGATTCCACATGACAGACGTGTAATACATTGTCATTAAACTACTGTTCAACCATGCTAAGATGAACTGGTGTCTTCATTGCACTTATTATTTATAAATAGATAAAAAGATTTATTCTAGGAAACGTCAAAATACTAAGATATGTAACATGTGTGCCAACTTGTACTGTCAACTCCCTAGTGTCAAATTTTCTTTTCTATTTTCAATTCAAAATTAAGATTTGTCGGCCCAAAAAACATTGTGTATCGCACGGCCAGAAACTATTTTGCGAGTATTCGTGCAAACCGTACTCATACTCACAAAACTGTAGTTTCTGGCCTAGTGATACCAATAACTATAATACTGCTCAAAGGTTACACCTTCATTTTCAACACATTTTTGCGCACGCTTGAGCACACTCTTGGTGGCTCTTAAGATTGTCACTCCATCCAATTGGCGGAAAACCTCCCTAACCTTATTTTGCAATTCGTTCACGTTGTTGTACCGGGTTCTGTATATCTGATCTTTTAAATATCCCCAAAGACAAAAGTTTAAAGATGAAAGGTCAGGAGAGCGTGCTGGCCATTGAATTGGCCCGTTTGTACCAATCCACTTATCGGCAAAGATGATGTCCAGATGGTTGTGAACTATGCGGCAGTTATGTGTCGGAGCACCGTCCTGCTGAAAGTATAAATTTTGGCGCATCAGGTAATGGGCGTTATCAAGGAAATCCTCTAGAACGGTATATGAATAAATTCCAGATATCTCTCTCCTGTCAATGTACCATTGTAGAACACTGGACCAACGACTGTCGAACCAATTAATCCGCACCAGATATTAAAACTAAATCGAACTTGTGCAGTATGTGGACGGATCATTAATAAATTTTCTTGCGACCAGTAGTGTTCATTCTTCTTATTAAACATTCTTCTATTGGAAAATTTGTTTCATCACTCCATAAAATACATTGTGCTCCATTCAAATTTTCATCACAAAAATTAATAAACCATTCACAGAAAGCCAACCTCCTGTTCGAATCTCCTGGTTGTAATGTTTGCGAGGTTCGGTACTTAAATGGGATATACTTATGCTTTTTTAGAATTCTCTGAACTGACGCGTAAACCCAATTCCTTAGTAGCATCTCTAATGGAAAATTCGCGATTAGCTTCAAAATATGCTAACACTGTAATTTCTACCTCCTCGTTGATAATGATATTTTTCTTTGTTCTTTTCTTCTTAAATAAGCAATCGTGTTGCCTAAATTGTCTGTAAAGTTTTCGAAGGTAACGTCGATCCGGCTGCTGTCGTAAAGGATACTGTTCTGCATAATATTCGACAGTCCTTATTAAATTTTTGCTGCATACAATGTATGCTTCCAGTATATCACATTTCTCCAAATGAGAAAATACCATGGTGAGATATTATCTGATACTTAGAACTAAATATAACGAAAACTGTTTATGCTACTAATGATAATAATGTAATTATAACAATTAGAAGTAAAGGACACAACACAAAAATGAAATAACCAACTTTTTTTAATAATTAAACGTGTAAACAATTTTAGCTCAGTGCGTTTTTGACAGTTTCAAACAACATACTATTTGTTTTGACTTAAAGTGAAAGAAGCCTACTATAAATTTTACATATCTTTGGCATCAATTAAAAACCACCATAACTTCTTTATTATTCGTTTTAAGACAATATTGTATTAAAACTTTTGCATCACAAATTAAAATATCTTTCATCTTTCCACGCGTTCAGCATCCTTACAAGGGTTACGCTAAGAAATCGTTGAAGAATGCTAACAAATAACTCTAGAAACGTCGCGAAATGTCAGGAGAGCATTTGAAGCAAGATTTTACTGGTGTATGGAGGTTAATGGGCATCATTTTGAACGTTTAATACAGTAAAATCAAAACCATTTCATTTTAATCGTATTTTATTATACAGATTCTATATTATGCACTTTTTGCTTACTGATTAGAAAAAAAAATGATTTGATTGAGGCTGTTGTGCCCCCAGGAATGATCTTAAGTATCGTGAGGTCCATCATTAAAAGCTGTCCCTCTCGATGTAACAATTGAAAGGTTCGGAATTTTATATTAATGACAGCAGCTAGAGTTATTGGAGGTGGCTCGTTTCAGTTGTAATGCCTTGTATTTATCTTTTTCAATATTTAATCTAAAAATCCATAACGACCTAACATACAACATATTCGTATCCGCATTCTTCTTGTCGCAAAAACATTTCCTTACTTTCAGGTTCGATAAATTCTTGTTACAGCAGATCCTGGAACGAAATTCACACTAAAATGAAAGGGGAAGCGTACGTTTTATTTTCTTTTTTGATATAAAATCGATCTGATGATAATTTTAGGTACAAATGTAAAAGCGGTCCCTTTATCGATTCATCTCTAATGTGCAACGGTATAGCTGATTGTGAAGACGCCTCCGATGAATCTAAAGAGTTATGTATGAATTTTTGGTATAGTTTCCAAGAGCTGCAGGATGGGAAGAAAAACTACAGTTCTGTTAATCGGCGCAAAAGACAAGATAATACCGAGTGAGTACTGTTATAATTTATTTATTTCACAGATATGATATGGATTACTCATCTTCAAGATCTTTCGCTCAAGATCTACCGTCAAAAACAAAAAAAAAAGAAACCATGCGACTTCTTATAAATCAGAGGAGGTAGAATTTGTTTGCGCATTGCAATGTTCTTGTACTTTAAATGAATCATATAATAATAATAATAATAAAATAATAATAATAATAATAATAATAATAATATCATTTATTGGCATTATACAAATTATACCTATATACATATATTAAACTCATATATGCCAAAAAGGCTAAATCATCGTAAGATGTTCTTCCTTTAACCTCCATCACTTATAACGTCCAGATTTTCACATTTTAATGTTGGCCAAATGTTTAATTTATGCAATTACAGTTTTCCAATTTATACTTAATTTCATTTTTCGAAGACCCAAGCAATTTTAAACCAAAAGCAGACCAAAGGTAAGGTTCCTGTCACTTTGACAAGTATCATCTATATTTATATTTATATTTATCCAAAAAATACAAAAAGGCTAGTGGATGAACAAAAAATATACACAAATATAATAAAAAGTAAGTTAATTCAATAATTATTTTATCAAAATTCAGAGGTGCAGAGGTAATTAACTATATTGATGAGTAATAAAACTTAAACTATTTTCAATGTGTATCAGCTCGCGTTTCTTTGTCTATTTTTTTTTATTCTAAACTTCCAAGTTTTCACTGAATTTTTTATTTAATTTTCTTCTTGAAAATTTGATTTTCCCAAAATCGAGAATCACGAGCATAAATGTGAGAGACATGTAACAGTATCCTTTTTCTTTTAGAAAAGTCGTCGTTTTATAAATGTTAGCGTGGTGGAATTAGTGGCAAAGTTCTTTTTTTTTTGCAAAATAATTTTTAATTACTAACTCTCTTTTTTATTGCCAGTTCTGGTTGTTTGCTCCCTCCGCATCCACCCAATGGAAAATACGAGTTGCAATCTGGTAGCACGTATGAAGCAAACACATACCTATCACCTTCAATCGCCATCACGCTTGAATGCAACGCTAACTACAATTCGGATTCCAATATTTTCTTCTGCATGACTAACCGTTGGGAGCCTGCACTTGACAACAACCCTTGCCTTCGTAAGTTCCAATAACACGCAATTAAAAAGTAATATCAGAGTAAAACGGTAAGCCACCTTTGATGGTTTGCATACAAGTCCAAATACCAGACGAAGTTATAAGCATCCTTTCAAGATGGCGAAATAGATAGTACACAGGTCAAAATAAAAACTTTATTAGTGAATAAAATTTAATGCTTTATCGGAATTCAAATGTTGAAATGAAAATAAAACTGTTTCAATCCCTATGTTTTTTTAGTTTCTCTGTAAGTTATCACCAGTGCCTATTTGTATGTGTGTATATGAGGATGCGACCTAAAAGATCTATTGTGTCGCCTATTCTTGCTGCTTTACAGCTGGCCTTCCAATCCTGTTCCTTTTAGAAAGTGTAGGATATCAGAAGGCCCCAGGTTAGGTAAGTCTCCCTCTTCGATTTCACATGCTCCCAGGTGCAACGCCCTTGAGTTGCACAGTGCTACGCATTTTGAGAGGAGATGGATGAGTGTTTCATCCTGTTCCCCAATCTGCTCATTTTACTCTCACTTTGAAAGTGGAAGGCTTCTTATGGAGGTCCTGCTCCAATTCCTGTTTATTAGTGGTGTCGTCCCGCTAATAAACGTCCTTCCTCCATGGTTGATCCCACGAGTAGCTAGGGAAGAAAAGATCCACCTCCACAGAGCCCCGCATGCAGCGGTAAGGCTAAGTACAATGGGGTGCACCAGATGTCCCAAGGCTGGACTAGTAGACTGATCTTATATCTAGCCACGCAACCCATCAGCCTAGTCCGCCAGCTAAGAATTTAGGGTTTTGTTGAGGTTTTCTCCTCTCGGTCCGTGCAGTTAAGCCAAGACCCCATCCTTTCGGGACTGGTTTAACAGTTGGGCTTTCGGCAACCGAAAGCAACTGGCATCGTTGTAGAACCCTGTGCAAACCTTAGCCACGACCCTGCTCCGGTTTTAAGCAGAGAGGACGAACTTATAGCCGCCACTAACTATCTCGTCTTGAGCGAACCCTGACAAGATGACCTTTCCCCTATCCACCACCCCGGGGACGCGCTTGGTAGGTACTCCCAACTCCCAAGCAGTGCCTATTTACACTTAAACTAGAACGTAGACTTCCGCGGTCGCTGTCCATGCTATATTCTGCTGGATTACCAAGCCAGAATCGAGCCTGGATCTTTGGAAAATTGTGGTCACGTCATATTTTTCTTCACTACCAAACTACGCGGAAACTTTTTTCGCTTGCTGTACAATAAGTAATGATCTGGCCATCAGCCAAACCTCAGTATAGAGAACTTTGCGAAAACATAAATTTCCTCCATTTCATATTCGATTGGTTCAAGGACTTGATGTCGGTAATTTTCAAAAACGTTTGCAATTTGCGGAATGGACTTTAGACAAATTTCGCCAAGAAAATACTTTACATTTCTACTAATTATCTTCTATTTATCGATGAGGCAACCTTTCACAAAAATGGCTGTGTAAACCGCCATAATTTTCATTACTATGGCACAGCAACTCCCCATTTCATAACATCATTAGATCACCAACATCGATGGTCTGTAAATGTTTGGGCAGGAATAGTGGGACCTCACTTGATTGGACCATATTCTTTTGAAGGGAATGTTGACGGGAACGCCTATTTGAGTCTTTTAGAAAATCAATTACCGATTTTATTAGAAGATGTTCCACTCAGTGTAAGATATAGAATGTGGTTTCAACGCGATGGTGCCCTAGCCCATTATAGCATAGTAGTTAGGAGATATTTAGAAAGAAATTTTATGGATAGGTGGATAGGCAGAGAAGATCCAGTAAGGTGACCACCACGGTCTTCAAAATTAGATAAAACACAATTAGATTTCTTTCTATGGAGATAGTTATGTGAAAAATTAGTTTACCAATGACCACCAACAACAAAACCAAACTTGATGGATCGGATTCGTGACGCACTTCGCTCAATAAACTGCGCCTAGACATATTCCTACTGAAGACATCATCACCAGCATAGACTTCGTTCCTGTCAGAATATCTAAACAGTCGGTATGATATGGTAGGAATCTTTTATTACGTTTTGGTGAAGCAATTTTATCTTAGTGTTCATTTAACAAATCGAGACCCTTAAGGTGATTCAGAAATTTCTTTATTGAATGAGATTGTTCTCAGGTCTTCTAGGGAAAGATCAATCTTCTCAAAGATCAAGTATGTATGTGACTCTCATGGCGACAGGACAGTGGTAGAAAATACGTCGGCATTCAGTCTCATCCGAGAATCCGAATCTGTGTAGGTGCTTTTTGAGCCTGCAGTAACCCGTAAAAATAGAAACAACTGCCTTGATCCTTTTGTAGTCAAGCAAATAGTTCCTTGTTTCTGACATGGTTAGGTGAAATGCACTTGCTGTTTGTTAAATATGTAGGTTTTGCGTGTAAAGGAGAGCAAAAGAAAGGCTGCTTTTTAAACATCCCCACGAAAAACGTTTTTTTTTTAAATCACAGTAACTCAAAAACAGTTTAAGGTAGGTATAGAATAACCTAAATACAGTGTATCGTAGAATCGACTGTACAATCCAAAAATGCAATGATAAATAGGGCGTTTCATTTATATTAAGAAAGTTGGTGGCAATTTTCGGTTCTTTCGAAAGTTGTACAACATCTGGAATATTTAATAACAAAAAAAGTCTATGGGTTACTCTTAACCTAAAAGTTTCGAATTCACAAATATGTAGTAAGAAACCCTGGAAGCTTCTAATGAACGGGGTTCCGTGGTACTTTCTGTATATTAGCTCGCATGATACACGCGCCAACTTCATTTCAAGAAATGCTTTCTCCGTATCCAAATGAAATTTTGCTAACACGACATATGCTCTTTATTTATTTTACTTTTTTAGCTAGATGCCCACCGTTACAGTCAACAGATACTTACAATGCTCATTGCCAATTGAACTCCAAAAATGTCAGTTGTGAGAAATCTGTAGAAGGCACCAGAGCGATAATAGAGTGCAAACCGTACTACTTCTACAAGGATAGGCAGATATCTTATTGCAGGGATGGTAGTTGGACCCATTTACCTGTACCTTGCATTCCAGGTAAGATTACACTACCATCTTCTCTACTGTAAACAGCAAATCATTTATTTTATCTTGAACCATTGCTAGTTATCCAAAATTCAAATTTGACTAAAATAATGACATTGCTGTTGATATTTTATAGATCTGGGAAGTGCAGGGTGTTGCAAGAAAACATCCCTAACTTTGCAGATGAATAAAAATGAAACTAGAAAAGGTCGAACAAACTTATTTTTTTTTTTTTGTTTTAAAAAACCAATAATTGGAAGTTTATTTCGTTACGCTGAGAGAAATATCCTTTTCATTTAAAAAGAATTGCATTAAACCAAAGGTTTTTGCATTTTCTATATGGCCAACATGATTTGGTGTTTCCTTGAAAAGGAATATAGTTTTCAATTCACGTATTTCTTTGGAAATAATATATTTTTCGTTGAAACAGTTTATTCTTTTAAGTGAAAGATATTGATAATTGATTCAAGTCCTCTTTATTTTGAACTTGAAAGCTATGCAGATTGACAGAAAACCGTAAGCATTTTGATTCAAGAGGTTTTTCCTTTTCTTATAACATTTATTCATTTTAGACTTAAGCGTAAACACAACAAAATGCCGTGATCATTTTCAATCGAAATGAAAATGAATTATCTCCAAAAACCCATGCAATAAGGAAGGATTTGCCGTTACAATGTTGTAAATCCTAGTAGTATTGGAGAGTTGGTCGCAGTGACCGTGTGGCAGTGTGCCGTTAAAGAAATCGTCCATTCAATGGTGATGACTCCTATAATATACGAGATTAGTGTGGCACGATCGTAGTTTCCAGCCTTATTTTGTGTACCTTTTGTACCTTTATTTTGTGTGAAATATTATCTGTTACTGGTATGAAATAGGAGATGCGCCATCTATACGACAATTTCTCTACTACACATAAGTATATCTGCTCATTTGCTCATATCACTATATGGGGAAGAAAACTCCTATACGAAAATAAAATGCGATATTTATTTTTACTTCCACCTAAATATTTAGTTAAATCAATAAATACTGCGCTAGCTTCAAATAAATCTACTAACCAAATTATTTGTTTGATTGAAAACAGGAATATTTTTAATATTCCTAAATCATTTAGTAACTGTAACTAAATGCATGAAAAATGGTTGAAAACAAGATCGTTTTTCCCGTGTATCACAGTTTTAAAACTTTCAAACACTACATACTGCTGTAAAGTTCCTTGGCTTATAAGTAAATTAGCATTAACTGAAAAGATTCCAATTATCTCTGAAATTTATTTGACCTCACGCGAAGAATATTCACTTTTGTTCATTATGCACGCGGGAACATGAATGAAACTAAAATACTCCCGCGTAAAAAAAGCACTCAGCTTGAATACAGGTGCCTGCATTTTCCGTTAAAAGGCAAAAGTTTTAAATCAATGCATGTATGCGTGTCCACGCAAATAAATCAAAATGTCCGGCTTTTTTATTTAAAATACTGTTTCTAATTCAATAATACTTAAAAGAAACTAAAATATGTTGTTAAATATGTGCATAATAATAAGAATATAATATGTAATGTGTATTGTCTTACTTAAACGGAAGTTATACAGACATTATAAAATATTAATCAAAACTAAGGTGCATTCCATTTAATTAATGTTGCTTTTCGTCGAAAAGCATGTACTTAAGAAAAAAATAGTCTTCCAGTAAAACAGCACGTTACTTTCAATTAAAGTAAACGCTTTTCCGAGAAAAGGTATTCTTTTCGTTGAACATGATAAAAACCAAAAGTTATAAACTTTTCATTTAATGCAATCTCTTTCCTCAGTGTACGTTTTAGACAAAATATCCTGCAAATGATGGCCCTCATTATCAATAAAAATTAATTAAAATTAAGAAAATGCTTAACAAAAATCTAATACAAATTATTGTTTTTGCAATGAAATTTATTTACTACGTAAAGTCCAATTATTTTTGTTAATTTCCCTAAAAGAAAATACATAAATATGCCAAACACGTATATTCAACGTCCTTAGATTTCTGAACTATTTTAAAAAAATTTCTGTTCGGTTGCAGTATTTTTTATTGAACTCATGAATCGACAGCGAAATATCGCTTTTTAAATTTCGTTTTACTCATTATACAATTTTTTATTTCTTTGAAAATGTTTTAAATAATATAGCCAACAATATACGACTGTATGTTTCCTATTATTGCATTTGGTTTCCAAAATATGACAGTTAATTGCAATAGATTGTTGTAAATTATGTTTTATGCTGCATTCCCTGCTTCAACAATATTGCCATTTGATGAGTCTGTCAGACTAAGCACCGATACGCTAGGTAAAGATATGTGTATCTCCACCAGACTGACTTTGGATTGCCAAACAGGTTTTTAAGAACAAGATGAATACATCTTGTATATGCACAATAAATCACATGTTACTGCTAACCATTGGTTCCATTGTCTAATGTATTATCTTCATTCTTCAACATTTTATGTCTTTCTGAATACAGTGAAGATGCTGAAAATACATTCCATTAATTAAAATTTTTTGATAGCCATTGCAGGTGTGGGCGATTTACGAAATTTAGATTTCGTATTAGAGAACTGTTCACATACTTAACTCCTTAACTTGTGCATACAGTATAATGGATATGCTTTCAATTAATAAAAATTATAGGAATCGTGAAACCAAGAAAGTAACATGAACAATCGGATTTATTAAACATAATACAAAATTGTAAACATTTTCCAAATTTACCCAGTCATGTTCTTGTTTTATTTCTGGAATATCTACTAGTAAAGCAAGGTTTAATTTTAGAATGCGGAGAGACGGCAGTTAACCCCCAAACTTTGGACATCGGCGTTGGTGATGCCGAAATAGCGAATTACCCTTGGGTAGCGGCAGTTTACAGAAATTATGCAGGGAAAAAAGAAAATATTTGCAACGGGATTATTATTTCGAGGTTCTTTATTTTGTCAGGTATCGGTCAATATTGTTTTGTCGCGAAGAAGAGTACATACAAATTTATATATGTTTTAGCTGCACACTGCTTCACCACAAGTAGAGGAACCCCAACCGATAAAAGTAATTACACCATTGTTGCTGGAAAGTATCATCGTAACTTCGATATAAAAGACAACGGGATGCAAGAGAGAAGTGTAAGAGAATAAACTAAAGTACATTAATGTTTCTTAGTAGGTAGGTATACCAGATTGTTGGAAAGCTCGAGAATGTGGCTGAAAAATTTTTAAAAGTTTATTCAAATATCAACAATGTATATTGTCGTGGAATGAGCATTTGGTATTATTTAAGAGTCAAGTTACTAGTTTCACTTTTATATATTTTAAAAATTGATATAACAAGAAAAGGATATAAAATGTAGCAGCAGACAGCTAGACGATGTCCAGGTGATATAGGAAATCTCTGCATTTGGGAAGTCCTTCAAGGCATTTTGCTTCAGGAAGTAAAGATGGTCAGCAGTGATATACCCACACGTCGGAAATGAATATTAGAATTTGAATAGTATATTTTCGTAACGAATATTGACAGATCAAAGTTGGAACTAATTGAACTTAGTTCCAACTTTGATCTGTCAATATTCGTTACATTTTGATTTTTTTTACAGTGTACTTATTTTATTTAAACTTAGTCTAATAATGTTTTTATATGCATTGGCAATCCAATTGCATTGATATGTCAACAGAAAGACATGGAAAATTGTTGGAATTGGGTTTCGTCAAAATGTCATATGTATACGTGGTTGCCTACTTCTTATACTAAGTAATTTTTTTTTTTTTTTACATAGTGATAAGTTTTAAAAAATTTTAAACGTTACTTTTCATGATCTAGAGACATCTACCTTTACTTTATATTAAATGTAAGGTGATTCCAGAATTTTGCAATAATTATTTATTTTAATTTTGTGTGAACATTCCACAGTCCATTTGGACACATGGGCATTCTCATGTTTTAAACATCTTATACTCCCCTCACTTGGGTGAAATTAACCGACTCTCTGAGACAGTTTGTCCCCCTGTCGAAAGACAATCGCTATCAAAGTCTGTTAGAAAATTTCAATTCCAAAGGATTTACTAGTCAACCTCCAATGATTTGCCAACTGTTTCTACTTCTGGTGAACTGATACATTATGCGGATGACAGTACTTGCGTTTGTGGCCACAATAATAGACAGGATTTACTAAATAACTTACAAAATGAATTAATCAACTTCCAGGAATGGTTTACAAAAAATAAATTATATCCTAATAAAAATAAAACATCGTTTATTAATTTTACACCTGGAATTAATAAATATAATGAAAGTTATTTACTGCAAGTTGATAATAAATCTATTAAACAAGTAGCACATACAAAATTCCTGGAACTAGTTTTGGAAAACAGTTTAAATTGAGAAACGCATGTCTCCTACCTGGAAACAAAATTGTCGCGTCTATGTTATTATATATGTATTTTTTATTTATTATTTGTTATCTTTTTATTATTCACATTTCGAATCCAGACTTTAGTATGGATTATTGTTTTGGGGAGCATCGTCATTTATCCATAGAATTTTTGGTTTACAGAAAATGGCTCTAAGGAATTTAGTTGTTATTATTATTAGTATTATTAGTTGGAAATTATTACTGACTGTCTCTGCGAACAAAGTGACCATTATATACCATTGTTTATTTAGATCAAGATGTTATACATACATGAAAACTACAAAGGTAGGCTGAATAAGTATCGAGATGACATAGCTTTATTGGAAGTGGAAAAACTAGAGATGACTATGTACGTTCGACCGGTCTGCCTGGATTGGAATAATGTTAACGAGGACAATGATTTCAGGGAAAACGACACAGCTGTGGTAAGCATAATTGAATTTTAGAATGTATGAGTGGTCGTCAGAAAGAGGCAGCGCATATGGGATAATTCATCTCGCGATTCAGTAAATTGGTTCTTATGAATGCCATCATCATCAAACCGTTCAATCTGGTTTATTTATTAAATTATTTAAGTTACGTCGGCCTGGCTAGATTAGATTAGATTAGATTAGGATTGGGGTGGCCTGTCGACCTGTTTCACCGCGACCTTTTCAGATCTATTGTGATCCCCTTTTTTCCTAGAGGACGCTCTCTAATTTTGCCCTCTTGATTAGGCCTATCATCTTTGAGAGCGGCTTCTTTATGTAGCTACTAGCTGTGGGGTACTCTTTCCCCATTACTAGAAACCTTGTCCTCGCCAGGCCTTCACATTGGCACAGCACATGAACTGGTGTTTCTTCCTCCTCTTGGCAGTATCTGCAGGTTGCATCATCTGCCAAGCCTATGTTATACGTATGCCTATTCAGTCTACAGTGACCAGTCAGCAGACCTACAATCATTTTGACAGTCTTCCTGTCTTTATTCAGTAGATCCCTCGCGAGTTCAGGCCTCTGCTCCTTTAGGAACTCTTTTGCCTGCCATTGTCCCGGTGATTTTTGCCACCACTCTCTGGACTGATTGTATATCCATTCATTGATGGATTTTTTAATTTGCGATTTGGTAGTGCCGAAAGAAGGGTCGGCTCCAACGAATGGCCTTGACGAACCTCGCCTGGCCAGCTCGTCCGCCGCCTCATTTCCTCTCACGCCCGAGTGGCTAGGGACCCAGGCTAGGGTTACTCTCCTTTGGGTGCCCACCTCATTTAGGGCGCTTACACAATCCCAAATCAGCTTAGAGTCCACGCTTGAGGAGCTAATCGCTTTAAGTGTGGACTGGCTGTCAGAGAAGATAGCGACGCTTTTACCCGGTGCGGTACATCTTTCTATCTCTCTGACACAGTGGTGAATTGCAGCAACCTCAGCTTGGAACACAGTCGTGTCTTTGCTGAAGCTTACCGAAAGAGCCTTTTTAGGTTTCTTAGTGTATATTCCCCGCTCCAACGCCGTAATCCGTTTTAGAGCCGTCAGTAAACCAGTTTGAGTCCGCTCTTACCGGGGCACCTGCCTCCCAGTCCTTCTTATCTGGTATTATAACTTGATATTTCCTATCTAGGTTAGGGGTTCGAACCATGGCATCACATGGCTTTCCTGAAAGAGGTGCCTCCTTGAGTTCGTCTAGCAGTTTTTTATAGTCAGCCCCGTGCAATTTACTTATCGGTACTTGACTATGTAAGAGTCTATGTACTGTGGACCTTGCGGCTCCTTGTACAAAAATATGTATTGGTGGCAGGTTCAGAATTACTTCAATCGCGGCGGTAGGGGTCGATCTCAACGCCCCCGTGGCGCACAGGCACGCCAACCTCTGCACGCCACCCAACGCCTTGGCCGCCCCCGCCTGCCGCGCCTTTGGCCACCATGCTACTGCTCCATACGTTAACATGGGTCTGATTACCCTTGTGTACAACCACAGAGTCATCTTGGGGCTAAGGCCCCAATTCTTTCCACAGAGCCTCCTACACCTGCCCAGGACGATGGTGGCTTTGCTAGTCAATTTTTGGATATGCGAATTCCATGTGTGCCTTTGATCAAACCATACTCCCAGGTATTTCGCCTCTTTGACGTATGGAATTCGTTCACCTCCTATCACTAGTGGCTATAAGCCTTCTAGCGTTCTTTTTCTTGTAAACGTGACAGCCTGTGTTTTTTGAGCATTGAGTGATAGTCGCTCTTATGTACACCATTTGTCAACCGTGTGGAGAGCGGTTTGCATACGCTCCACCAGAACCTTTGGAAACCGCCCTCTGACGACTATTGTAAGGTCGTCAGCATAACCAAGGCAATGGAATCCCTTGCCGGTCAGCTTCCGGATTAGGTCATCTACCAGGGTAGCCCACAGCAAGGTAGAAAGAACTCCACCCTGCGGGCATCCCCCTCCCGCCTCTGCCTCAATGGTAGCCTCACCAATTGTGGATGTGATTATCCTTCTTTCCAGGCTAGCTCTTACCCACTGTAGAAGTTTCGGCGCGACGCCCCTTCTCCGTAATGCCCCGATGAGTGAATTAGTGGTAGCATTGTTAAATGCTCCCTCAATGTCCAGGAAAGTCGTCATGGCTATCTCTTTGTCTTCTATAGACTTAGTAATTAGCCTGTTGAGGTCATCTAAAGCGACCTCTGTAGATTTTCCCGGTTGGTATGCGTATTGCCTGTCACTGAGTGGCTGTTCTCTCAGTGCGGTATCTCTTATGTACCTATCCACCAACCTTTCAAGAGTTTTAGTAAAAAAGGAGGATAGGCTTATTGGTCTGTATGACTTCGGCGTTTGATCGGATACTTTACCTACCTTAGGTAGGTATACCACCTTCACCTTTTACCATGCAGTTGGGACGTATCCCCAGGCTATACATGCTCTGAAGATTTTCACGAGATGTGGCATCAGTACCTCTTTCCCATTCTGAAGTAGGGCAGGGAATATTCCATCCGTGCCTGCAGATTTGAAAGGCAAAAATCTGCTTAGCGCCCACTTGACTCTCGTGGGTCTCGTGATTTCTGCGGCCAGCCTCCAGTCTTGTCTTTTTGGCCTCTCTGGCGTACGATCTGCTACGGCCGGCCCACGAGCAGTCAGGATTTTTGCGGACGGAAAGTGAACTTTTAACAGTTCCTCGATGCTCTCTTTATGAGTGCTAGTGTAGGTTCCATTCATTCTTTTGATGAAGCCCACCTCGGTCGCAGTACAACCATCCTTGGCTAGAACTTTATGGATTCGTGAGCATGCGGGAGCTTCGTTCAGCTCCTCGCAAAACTTCCTCCATGAGTCCCTTTTTGCCTTACGGATTTCCTTGTTGTACTGTGTCAGTTTACTTTTATAAGTGTCCCAGCTGTGGTCGGACTTGGCTTTGTTGAACAGCCTTCGAACCTCGGCCCTCAGATGCTCTAAGTTCTTGTTCCACCATGCTGTTTTGGCGCCCTTATAGCGTCTTGTTTTTTCTGGGCAGTTTTCCGTGTATGCTGCCATAATGACGTCTTGCACTTGGTCTGCCGCTAGTTCTAGCCCTTCTATTACCCCCACAGGTGCCGTACCTCCCTCGAGAGACTCCCTGAGGGATATTACATATCCTTGCCAGTTTGTCTCCCTTGGATTTCTGTACTTGACCTCGGTGAGAGTAACATTCAGGTTAAATCTTATGTGTCGATGGTCCGAACACGATGGTTCCTCCGACACATGCCATCCCTTTATGATGATGATTATCCCCAGGCTATACATGCTCTGAAGATTTTCACGAGATGTGGCATCAGTACCTCTATCCCATTCTGAAGTAGGGCAGGGAATATTCCATCCGTGCCTGCAGATTTGAAAGGCAAAAATCTGCTTAGCGCCCACTTGACTCTCGTGGGTCTCGTGATTTCTGCGGCCAGCCTCCAGTCTTGTCTTTTTGGCCTCTCTGGCGTACGATCTGCTACGGCCGGCCCACGAGCACCAGTCAGGATTTTTGCGGACGGAAAGTGAACTTTTAACAGTTCCTCGATGCTCTCTTTATGAGTGCTAGTGTAGGTTCCATTCATTCTTTTGATGAAGCCCATCTCGGTCGCAGCACAACCATCCTGGCTAGAACTTTATGGATTCGTGAGCATGCGGGAGCTTCGTTCAGCTCCTCGCAAAACTTCCTCCATGAGTCCCTTTTTGCCTTACGGATTTCCTTGTTGTACTGTGTCAGTTTACTTTTATAAGTGTCCCAGCTGTGGTCGGACTTGGCTTTGTTGAACAGCCTTCGAACCTCGGCCCTCAGATGCTCTAAGTTCTTGTTCCACCATGCTGTTTTGGCGCCCTTATAGCGTCTTGTTTTTTTCTGGGCAGTTTTCCGTGTATGCTGCCATAATGGCGTCTTGCACTTGGTTTGCCGCTAGTTCTAGCCCTTCTATTACCCCCACAGGTGCCGTACCTCCCTCGAGAGACTCCCTGAGGGATATTACATATCCTTGCCAGTTTGTCTCCCTTGGATTTCTGTACTTGACCTCGGTGAGAGTAACATTCAGGTTAAATCTTATGTGTCGATGGTCCGAACACGATGGTTCCTCCGACACATGCCATCCCTTTATGGCGTCAATCATCCTACCTGAGCATAGCGTAACATCTAGCACTTCCGCTCTGGATCTTGTGACGAACGTTGGTTCCGTGCCTACGTTGGCTACCTCCAACCCTGTTGAAAAGATAAATTGCATGAGTGACTCACCTCGTGCGTTGGTGTTGGTGCTCCCCCATGCTGTATGGTGTGCGTTTGCGTCGCTCCCTATTATCACTTGGAGGCCCTTTTCCTCTCCATATGCAGCTATAGTACTTATTATGGGAGGTGGGCACTCCTTGTCCTCGCCGGGGAAGTAAGCCGAGCAGATGATCCAGCTTCTGGTTCCTTCCTCCGTCTTGGCCGTAACGATTCCTGTAATCACATCGTCGGTGCAAAGCACCGGGATTAGTGTACAAGTAACCCTCGTGCTGTGTACTATGCATGCTCTTGGCCTTAAGGACCTAGGATTGTATAATACTTTACCTTGTTGTGGTGTTAAACCTGCAACTTTTCCTTTTATTAACCATGGTTCCTGCAGTAGTGCCACATCCAGACTTTCGTTGTCGAACCTCCTAACTAGCGTTGCTGACGCAGCTTTTGCGTGCTTGAGGTTCGCCTGCAGGACCTGTATCTCTCTCTTCCCTAGGAAGAGGGTTCTGTGTCGGCTTCGTCCTCCGCAGCCTTGTCTACCTCCATTGGAGCAGCCACCCTCGTGGCAAGATGCCGTCTGAGGGGACTAACTCCGCTTTCGGGAGACTGGCTCTCCGGAGGGCAGCATCCATTTGCGCTTCCATTCCCGTGGCACAATACCTTGGGGGTCCGTCGACGCGTTTGAACAGGTGGCGTCTCCCTCGCCTGTCTGCTCTACTCCAGACTGCGCTTCTTTGACCCGGAATTTGAGTTTTCCTAGGCCAAAGAACGGCTGGAGGTCCAGTTTCTTTAATTCCTCTGCTGACTCCTTATCTGCAGAGAAAGTCCACAGTGTGCCTTTGTCTCCTTTGTTGGAATTCCAAATGGTCCAAAGGCTTGTGTTGAGGCGTCGATTTCCCACCTTTAGACGGCTTAGGATCTTCTCCGCCGGTACTTGTTCTCCTTTCTCATCAGGCACAAACGTTGTGCAGATCCACGGCCTTGGAATGTCCTTACCCTCCAGAGCCTTGAGGGTCGCTCCCTCCCAAGGCCTGAGCGTTGGAACTACTTCCTTGAGCCACTGCGCGCTGTCCTGATCAGCACAGATCACGATAAGGTGACCTGGTCTATGTGTGCACCTCACGAACCGGACTTGGGGTCCTTGTTCTGAGATGTCGTCATACGCTGCCAGCAAGGAGTCCTGGACTGCTGTAAGCTGGTCCGGCTCCAAGCGGTTAGCTGGATAGCCATCGCTGACTATCGCGACTTTCACCGAGGAGGCTGCCTCTCTAAAGGATAATCCCCCAGTTTTGGGTTTTTTGCTCTTCGGTACATTGGGTGGAGTATTACCTTCCGACCGTGGTCGCTTTTCGGATACCACCCGTGTTTTACTCGTCCGCTTAACCTTTTCTGGCTCTACGGATTTAGTTGCCATTTTGGCTTTTGGTTGCGCCTTGGTGGCGCCATCCTGACCTTTTTGTACGTGCCGGATGAAGTTGTCTCTGATTACGGCTCTTCGAGCCTGAATGTAATCTTGACCCTGCTTCACCAGCTTTGCACTTTGGCCCTAGAAATACCGACAGTCTTGCTGTTCGGATTTCATCGTCGGACATTAAGTCAATGTCCTCGACTGAGCCTACCCTCAAGGTGGTCTTTTTTGTTAAGTCTGATGTACCAGGCGTCTCCGCTTTTGGTACATCTGCTTTTAGATTTTTCCCCTGCTTAACAACTTTGGGAAAAGGTTTTTTAAAAGTTACTTGGTCCTCCATAAATGGTCCCACGAGCAGCTAGGGAAGGGTTGGTCCACTTCAGCAGAGCCCCGCAGTACTGAAGTAAGGCATTTATACAATGGGGTGCGCCCGGTGCCCCAAGGTTGGACTAGTTGGGACTGGTCTTCTATCCAGTCACGAACCCCATCGGCCTAGTCCGCCACCTTAGGATTTAGGTTTTTATTGAGGTTGTCTCCTCTCGGCCCGTGCAGTTAAGCCTAGGCCCCCATATCCCCCGGAGGGGATGGTATAACGGCCGCGAGTGAATTAGATTCACTCTACGACCGGCGCCGTAATATCCTGGCGCAAACCATTAGCCACGACACGACGGCTTGGTCAGGAGATTTTTTTTCGACCTGTTCTGGTCTAGACCGCAGTGTTTTGCTTTAACAGTGGTACCTCGAGTAGGATGGAGTACTTGTACTCCGCACTGCGGTCGGCAGCAGGAGGAAGCTATGCCTAACAGGACTGAGTTGCGCTTAGCCTGCTACTGGGTCCGTTCATAGGGTGACTATGATGGTCCCTCACCACCGGCCTGGCTATTATTTTCTTGCATTTCCCTCCTTGCACTTCGACCTCCAATCCGTTACTTCCATCACTCTGACATCTTCCTCCACAGCGTGCCCCCATCTGTTACACTGCGATCTAAGAGATCTATTGTGTCCCCTATTCTTGCTGTTTTACACCTGGCCTTTCAATCCTATTCCTTTCAGAAAATGTAGAATATGAGAAAGCCGCAGGTCAGGTAAGTCCCTCTCTTCGATTTCACATGTTCCCAGGTGCAACGTCCTTTAGTTGCGCAGTGCTACGCAATTTGAGAGAAAGTGGATGTGTGTTTCATCCTGTTCCCCACAAAATCTATATTTAGATTCCCTTGCGAATCCAAGCTTACTCAGATGTCCTTTCAGTTTGCAATGGCCTGAAAGTATTCCTGTTAATGTGCGAACATTGTTCTTACTCAGGATGATGCATTCTGTAAACCTCTTCTGGTTATAGGTTCCCAGAAGAATTTTACTTTGCCTCATTCCCTGGAGATTCTCCCAATAATTAGATTTTCTCTGCTCCATTTCTCTTTTCAGTTTCTTCTGTATTGTACTGCTACACCCAATACAACATTTAATTAATAATCGAAAAAAGTAGATTTATTTAAAGTGTTCATAAAATAAAATACTTACATAAATAGGAAGGGGCCAACAAAACTCCTGAAGTGGACGTGTTGCTATTTATGTATATAGCACACTGTAACCATACACGAACACCATATTTATAAACCTTATCTGTCGAGAAACAAAACTTGCTCACTTGCTCTTATAGATCTTATATATTTGCTCCTCGGAGCAACTAATCGGAACAGGAGCTGTTTTTAAGAACTGGTTTGTCAGCGGAGCAGGAACAGAAAGAGCAGCCCCGAGTACAGAGCAGTTTTGACCATCTCTATTATTTACTCATATTTAAGATTTTGGCAGCATCATCTGTTCGATTGGCACTATAAATGTGAAATGCTTTAACCAAAATATCACTTCCAGTTGACCGAAAATAGACGTCAACTTTGGTATTTTAAGTAGAATGATATATTTTTTTATTCATTTTTGTATTCTACAACCATAAATACGTTAGCCTTCATTAGTTACTCCTGCTGTTTTTGAGTTTTTTTTTTCTTTTTTAGTAATAGTCATTCAGAAATTAATATCTCGGTTAATGCTCTAAATGGAGACTCCAAATTTGTAAAATATAAGTAAATAATGGAACATCATAAACCATTAACGAACCCCTTATGTGGAATACTCTGTATAGTCCTAAACATTTGCTTAACTTTAGCCCAAGGTAACTTGATTTTTGTAAATAATAGCATCCTACATCTATGTTTATCTTAAATTCACCTTTAAGCAAAATTCTTTTTTTTTAAACTTCCATATCGTAAACAGAAAACGTTCGAAAACATCGAAATTGTAAAATCACAGCCAATTTTCTTTCAGTGAAGGGCATACCTTAAGATACCTTTAAGATATAACATCTTGTTCAAAAGTTACTGATATATCATATCTAGAAATGGAAATGAAATGGGGGTGTTTAAAAAAATAAAATAGGAGGCTGTGCCATGGTTACGAAACACCCTGTACAAATGCCCGTAATTTCACATTATGGAAAATGCAAAAAATTATAAAACCTTTTTCTCGTATCTGTCACCATTTACGAGGAGGAGGAATTGGAGGAATTCCGTCTCAATGAAACAGCCTGTATTTTTTGCTTTAATTTTCTCACATAGCATTTTATATACCGTACGCCCTATTCTAAATGCGAACACCCGAATATTCCCGAAGCGCGCCACTCTTATGCTGGCTGAAGCGACGATACGAAATGTACCAAAGTAGTCTGATTTGGGAAACGCAGCGCATTGATTGAGGAAGAGCGTATTTAGAAAATTTACGCTGTGTCTACCTATCTAGTTAAAAATAAAAAAAAATAAGGGCATACTAACATTCATAACAGTCACTAATAAATTATTTGTAATTTTTTTTTCAAGTAACATTTGAGGACCTACTTCTGCTACTAATTGCCCCTGATATTTTCAGTAAACGTCAGCACAATAATTGGTGCTTGTTTGAAATTGTTTTTTTTTTTTTTGAAAAGCAAAAGGGTATCGAAAATGGAAATTAAAATAAGTTTCAAGTAATGAAAATATCTCCGGCTATATTGTGATTTATTAGTGATTAGAGGAAAAAATATTAGCCCCAGCCAAACGAATGCCTAAATAAAAATGTACAATCAATACACGACATAACTAATTATAACAAAAATACACCAATAAGCAGAGGTAATAAATAATGGCATGAATACGTCCGGCTAATAACGGTAATTCATACTGCCTCCCTGTGCAGCTTCTATTTGACTACTGCCTATTCACCCATCGAGCGATAGATATTACGTCCCCACTCCTGATTTTTGCGATGCCGGTAATTCACGATGTATGACAATGAAATCCTTGAGCGAAAGAAGGTTTGAATTTGAAATATTAGCTATCGTAAAATGTAAATCCCAGAACAGTTTCAATTCAAGTTTTAATTTTTTATGTCTGACTAATGGTCGAGTGGCTTGCACGCTCGGCTATCAGTGCGGAGTCCGGAGTTCAGATCTCATTCTGGTCAGTTCCGGATGATCGGAATGCACCAAAAATACATTAATTTTTCACGTAAATTTCAATAAATCTCAATAACAACCCATAACGCATAAGAAGTACCACTGATTTACGTTTTTTTTTTTGTTAGTTACATCAATTACAAATACTCTAAGCAGGTTAGATGTTGTAAAGGCGGAATGATTCAGAAAAAAGGATTTTTTATTTTATTTTTGAGATAGGAGACTGTGATTTCATATTTAAGTATAACTATTAATTCTGAAAAACTTTTCATAATACTATTTTCCTCTATTTTGGAAAAGAGTACTTTACTCTTTAGCCTCTTTCAATTTTTGGACAAAGACAGGCAAAAGAGTTCCTAAAGGAGCAGAGGCCTGAATTCACTAGAGATCTACTGAATAAAGACAGGAAGACTGTCAAAATGATTGTAGGTCTGCTGACTGGTCACTGTAGACTGAATAGGCATATGTACAACATAGGCCTGGCAGATGATGCAACCTGCAAATACTGCCAAGAGGAGGAAGAAACACCTGTTCATGTGCTGTGCCAATGTGAAGGCCTGGCCAGAGCAAGGTTTCTAGTAATGGGCGTGGAGAACCCCACAGCTAGTAGCTACATAAAGAAGCCGCTCTCAAAGATGATGGGCCTAATTAAGAGAGCAAAATTAGAGAACGTCCTCTAGGAAAAAGGGGATCACAATAGATCTGAAAAGGTCGCGGTGAAACAGGTCCATAGGCCACCCCAATCCTAATCTAATCTAATCTTTCAATTTTAAATGTCTACCCTGTATGCGGTAGAAGATAAATTGCATTTGATGGGTCTTAAGTTAATTGTAAAAGATGCTCAAATTTTCTGCGTCATTAATAGTTTCTGAAAGTCCATAACAAAGAAAAATTCGATATGGTGCGCAATTTTTTACACACGCTGTATATAAAAGCCGATCAATTGAGTCGCAAGATGTACGAGTCTTTCTCTGGCGATCATATAACAGTTTTGTTTGTCATAGATTATCGGCTGGAGCAGAGATGCGCCGAATTTGGAGAGACTAATTGTGCCATTAGTATCTGCAGAAAAATGTAAGGAATTAATGGATCCCGATTTCTACCAGGAGTATTATACGACCGAAAGCATTTGCGCTGGTTACAAAGGCGAAAGTAAGATTTGAAAATTAATTAATAATATCTAGGAAATAGCTATACTTCTTACTAATACCAATAAAATTTAAAAACAAGAAAAATTACTATAACAAACAATGAATCGACTTGAATCAATGCTCTCAAATTCAATATTTAAAAATTTGAGCAATCTCGATTACTAAATATAAAATGAATTAAATGAATTTGATATGTATGTATTATTATATTTATTTATTCGCTAGTACCACGAATATCTCAGAAACTATCAAAACTAGGTATACCAAACCCTAATGTCAATCGATGTAGAATTTTACGCTACATTCAATGCGGTATTAAAAAATACCATAATCCATTTGATACGAAAGAGTTTTGTTGGTTACATTGGAGATGCGTTTTCGAACACCCCGTATATGATTCGGTCATTATTGTCATAACATTTTCTACCTACGTCTTTGTACTTACGTCGACATTAGTAGAACCATTAAATACCTCATCAGCTATTTAATTTCACTTGAAACAGTGCAAACGTCAAAAAATTAACAAAAACCGGTTGAGTATAGGGATAGGGAACTAGGGCAAACTAATTGCGAATAATTCGGTAAATTCATTAAACCGATAAAAATTGGATCATTCCATTTAAAATAAGAAAGTTAATATCAACACCCTGTGTACCGATAGTGCTATAAAATAGAAAATATTTTCCTTAAATAGATCATAGTAGGCCACATTGCAAGTTTCAAAATCAAATTCCTGCTAGAAGTTCAAAAAAATCTAATGTCCCAGTTCGGTGGGACACCCTGTATATGCGTACTGCTGTGCACTGACTGAATTTGATAAAGCAAAATGAATATCAAAAATGAAAAATGAAAAATTAAATTAGCTAGCTCAACGGATAAAAATATAAAAGGGCGCAAAAGAACAATTAATCTCAGTTACCCTCGCAAATTAAAACTGGTATCTAACCACGAAAAGTAAACTGTGGGTGAAAGAAATCTGACTTTCTTAAATACTCCAAAAATTGAAAAGGTTTAATTAAAAATAAAAGAACAGAATTTTTAACTTAACCACGTTAATTAACAAACAAAAACTTATTATAAAAAAAAGAAAAAAGAAGTTAAATACAAATTTGCAGAAAAAAAAACCGTGAACAGAGGGTTCTGGCCTAAATCAAAACTGCACATGATTCCAAAATTACAATAGGACAATGCTATTTCCCATATCAAAGCAAAAGATTAATTTGCTCAGGCAGATAATCGTAATCCTTACAATTTCAAACCACGTGGTATCAAAGTAAAACAAACTAAATCAAACGTGGACAATTACTAGTAATAAACAAAAATGAAAAACTAGAAGCAAGCACAAAGCTTCTATTCACCCAACCCTAGGTGATTAATAATTAAAATGAAACAGAAAAATGAAAAATGGAAAAAAATAATTCTTTGACCTATAATAAAAAAACTAAACTGAAATATATCTTCCTGCACGTAAAATAATAAATGATCTTACAACTATGATGTGCACACATCAATATAATAACAATTATTATTAAGCGAATTCCTTGATGGACGAAATATATTCAAATTACGCGAATCAAATTCATATATCAAAAGTATTAACAAAATGGCAGCAAACAATGTAAAAATACATATACTCACGCTGACAGTCGACCAAGGAACTGCCTCATACAAATCATCAGTCGTTTTTGTAACAAAAATCCTACTCTCGACTACGTACAACGCAGCTGCACAAACAACACGCCAACATTTAGAAGAAAAAGGCGCTAACAATAAGAGCAAATAAAAAGATATCTTAAACAGTGAAATTAATTTTAAAAAAACTGAACACTTAAATAAAATAAACAATTAACTCATTAACTTAATCTTATATAAAAATAAAATCTGCATCTGTGAAAATTCTCTCGAAACATTGACAAAGGCTGAACGGAGTAAAAAAGACAAAATCTATGCAACTTAAAAGAGAACTCTCGCGAAAACTGGGTGTCCGTCCACAGCAGTACGTATATGAGCATGAGGTAAGCGCGTATCTATGAATCATCCTATGCATAACTAAAGGTATGGTGCCAAACATTATGCACGTAACTTCGAGTCCGCGTTATAAGAAGGCGCGTTGTAGCAGCTCCGTCTGTATTTCATTCATTATCACAATAAATATTTGTACAACGGAACACATATCTAGCTGAATGAAGTACCTGTGCATGAAGTATTTTTTTTAGATTGCCCTACGAGTTTTTCCATATTACAAAATTTATTACTTATTATTTAAACAAATCTAGAAATGGTTTTGCTGGTTTTTCAAAAAGTTATATCGGTACATATATGGAAAAACCACGAAAATACTTTGTAAAAACATACGAAATTTGCTAAAATTGTAGAAATAAACACGAGCGCTACTAGATGGCGACAAGATAGAGAAAGTATCAAAGTTCAACTTAAAAAGGCTCTCTAAAGCAAAGCTGCATTTGAATTACATTAATTGGCAGTTGTGAATAATTTAGATTTTAACATTTTACCATTTACCATACATGTATTTTATTGTTTTCAATACGCTCCTTAATTACGTCATTTGACGGCCTTGACGAATTTGAGATTCAAAACGAGCATACCGTGTTATTTGTACCGTACACTAACTACACTAGTTATGATTACAGATTATCCGTACTTCTTTCATTGTAGCCTGGGAAAAACCATTTTTTTATACGCTTTCTTTTAGGTGAAATGATTGTTGGGGATGCATCCGTGGCAGCTTATATTTCAGAGAAGCTTCCTCATCCTCATTTTACGTTCGAGGGATAACTCATTTAGCACAGCGCAATAAAACAGGAGGATTTGTGGACGATTTCGCTCTGTATACGAAAGTATCGAAATACTTACAATGGATCGAAAGGATTACCCAAAAACGGGGAATAGGGTAAGACTACACACTAAGAAATTTAGGTAATTTTTCTTGGTAAAATCACTTATTTTGATAATTTTCCACACTGAATGGCGATAAATGTATAGAATCTTAAAGAAAATGTCGAAATTTTCCCATAATGCAAGTATTTTACACCAATATTATAGGAACATTTTTATTTCTTAGAAAAAAAAAAACATTGTAATATTATCAAGGTCGGTATTCAATGGAGGATAAATATAGCTAATATGTTTGTAACAATAACAACATTTCGGAAACAAAAGGCTAGAATTACAGAAAAATTATAATGCTTATAAATGTTTAAATACCTGACATATTATGGTAATGTGGTTATATATTAAATACGTATCTATGTATTACAAAAGCGAACAGGATTAATCTACATACAGTAATTAAGCTAGGTAAATATCACAATAGTGGTAGTCTGTGTAAAAGTGTTCAAAACACAGATTTTTCTTACGCCACGAACAGCGCACAATAGCAGGTTTATTACAAATGCTATGCAAGGGTGTAGATTGTGCATCTTTGGCAAAACAAAACTCTACAGGATTTTTAAAGGGATCAGGTTTCTCGTCCACGTATCCACTTTTATACCATGAGTACTTAAACACGTCGAAAAATCTTGGAGAAGCAAACTGATTGTGGGTGAGGGACTGCAGTTTAATAATATTATTTCTTTGATGCAAATCTAAATCATAGTTCATAAGAATCACTGTATCAGAAAAAATATTAACAATTTTTTCCACAACCTAAAACCAAACACATCTAGAGGTTGTACCATCGCTGCATTTTGTTTTTGGTATATTTAAAATGTTTATCTTGCGGTATTAATTTCTGAAGTACAGCAACACAATGCCCAGTCCAAGAGTCAATCAAAAGTAGGCTGCTTAGTGCGGTATTTGGAAGGAAAACATCAGTTAGCCAGGATGTTGAAATGACTTGAGGTGAGCTTTCTAGACGCTGAAGAAGAAATATGCACATTTAGAGGTCGAAACAATGATTGCGCAGCTCGAGGTCCAAACGTATTCTAGACTCCTTTAATACTAAAATAGTGGTGAAAGTGAGCGTCCATCTGCAGAAATAGCTGGCAAAATTGTGTAACTTACGTTATAGAGTGCAAGGATTGCAAAATACCCTCAACAGTTTTTTGACCTTTTACAGCAAAGTACGACCGGAGTGCATTTCGAGATTAAATCCACTCTAGTCAGCGTTACATACATTGCTTCTGTCCATACTAGTGATATAAGGCTTGACTTGATTAATAAAATTATCGCTTACTAACCTTAAGTGTTCCGTATCAGTGCGCGTAGAACGAGTAACAAATTTTGTTATCTTTCGCGATACAATATTATGTACCTTAAAATGCCATATCCACCAATGTCCTGCTTTAAATTTTTCATACGCAATTTCTTCTTTAGCTTCTAGAGCCCACCGTCGAAGATCCATTTTATAAATTATTTTTCCATCGACTAAATTATTTTCAAATTTTGTTAGAACATATTCAGTAATAAACCGTAATTTATTCCTGTGGGTGCCACCTCTATTACTACTTTCTTCCCATCTGTACAACTGTCGCAGTACAAACTGGTTCTTGAAAACATACACATTTTGAAAGATATCTGAAAGATAACTTTAACTCATTAGCCCCCAAAAATGTAATTAACAAACACATAAAAAAGAATATATAAAATCAATAACGTAAAAGAAATAAACAAAATAGAAAGAAACATTGAAATACCAAAAACTTATGCGTCATTGGATTACACGCCAAAACTATCAGAACAAATTAAAAAAATGTTCAAACCTTATAACTTAATAGTAGCACATAAACCAATCAAAAACAATAAACAGTTACTTACACAAACAAAGCAAAAAATCGAGCATATCAACAAAACTCACGTAATTTACAAAATAGATTGTAAGGATTGCAATAGCACCTATATTGACCTGACACAACAATATCTCCACAAAAGAATATAGACACACAAATAACATTAAAACAAAAAATTGCAATGCATCCGCATTAGTGTTACATCACTTTAATTTTGAAAACACAAAAATACTCGAAACTGAAACAAATTACAATAAAAGACTAATCAAAGAAATGTGCAACATAAAAAAAGAACATAAACAGTCAATCAATCATAGGGAGGACATTAATTCACTTAGCATAATGTATAACAATTTAATTTGTTAACTGATTGCCTGCATCTTACTTATGATTTTGTGTTGCAAACAGACAGATCACTTCATTCATTCATTCATTCAAGTTAGGGTGGGCACTTGATGTCCGGGCACTTGAGCAAGGTGCTCGTTGTACCATCCCTATTGATTATCTTATTTCCACTCGAGCAGCTTGGTGTTCTCTATAAAGGCCAGTATCTTGCCCAGTGGAAACTTGAAGGACCTCTAACGCCAATGTCGCACAATTTCTCTATCAAAATATTACCAAGCTTGCGATATGTACGCATTTACATTATTATGATGTACTTGATACAGAACTTGGTTTCTTGGGATGATGTAAATATAACTTGAATATTTTAGTGAAAATTTTTTACTTGCTTTAATTAATCGAATAGTAACTTATTCTTATGATGATAAAGCGATTTTTTTTTGAAAATTCTACTGTGGCCTTGCCCGTTATAGGGCAAACAGGAATAAAATTATACTCAAGGGCATTTCTCACTATACTCACCCGGCTACAGCCTTTCAAAGCCGAATTGCAGGGCGGTGCATATTTATTGCTGATACTGAAGTGATTCAGAGATAAAGTACTCAAATATATTACGTTATAGTGCCAACAAGAAACAGGCAGGTTGCTTCCTGCCTGAGCACCCGCTCGACGGGCAATATAAGTTCGTTTCTGGTGGTGTATATCGAGCAAACACCTATGTTTCATCTCCAACCGTTATCATGGTGAAATGCAACGTTAACTACACTTCAGGTTCCACTTTCTTCTCCTGCAATAGCGACCGCTGGGAGCCCACCCTTCTTAACAACCCTTGCCTTCGTAAGTTTCCCGATAACAAGCAATAAAAGGTAATATTTTTACATGTTCGTTATTTAATTTACTTTTCAGATACTTGCCCACCGTTACGTGCAACAGAGACTTACGATGTACAATGCCAGTTAAACTTTACGAATGTTAGTTGTAAGAAGCCAGTACAGGGTACCATCGCGGTATTAAGTTGCAAACCACACTACGTCTACAAGTATAGCGAGATATCTGCATGCAGAGATGGTATATGGGACCCTTCTCCTACGCCTTGCGTTCCAGGTCAGGTACCACTTCTCACTGCAAATTGCTTATTTTACTTTTGCCTCTACTAAAGCATCATAAAAATATTAAATAAATATAAAAATTATACAGGGTGAGTTTTTTATCTTGAGACAACGGAATATTTCTAAAACACTGCATCAAATCAAAAAAAGATCTTAATAAGATTTGTTATAAAATAGGGGACTCAGTGAATGGTTGTATTACAGATTCGGATTCTACGCCATCAAGTATGTAGTTTCTGTTTGAAACTTTTTTTTCGAATACTTCTCATGCTATTCTTGAATAATGTGCTGGACAACCGTCATGTCGGAACCACATTGTTTGTCGTACGTCCAAGGGAAGGTCTTCAAGTAACACTGGAAGTTCGTTCTGCAAGACGTTTCGATATTTTTCACCATTTAAATATCATTTATCATCTATCGATGGATCGGAAGAGGTGGTACGGCACAATCTGTTACGAATCGAAAAAAAGTTTCAAACAGAAACTACATACTTGATGGCGTAGAATCCAAATCTGCAATACAAAATGAGGGTTCCCGTTTAAGATTTCAAAGTTGTCCCCCCTTCCACTCTGGTGGAGGAGGAGTGAGGTGGAGGATCGGGTTCGGCACCATTCAGTGAGCCCCCTACATTATAACAAATCTTATTAATAGTTAATGAAAGTTTTGATTGGTGGTGGAATTGGTAATAATAAATTATATGTTCTATCCAATCAATTATTTATTTAAATTTCGCTATGTCTACCGGTTTCGGCCTTTGGCCATCATCTGGACACACAGTACGTCTAAGAGGAATTAGGTGCTAAGTCATTTGAATTTGTGGTGTTATACATTGATATTAAAATTTTAAATAAAATAAAAACAATGCACAATAAAACTATAAACACGTTAAAATTACTTAAAAATTATATGGTGAGCGTGATGTGATCGAGAATTGGATTCAGTCCAATGATGGCGAAAGGCAGAAACCGGTAGACACAGCGAAATTTAAATTTAAATAAATAATTGATTGGATAGAACATATAATTTATTATTACCAAATCTTATTAAGATCTTTTTTTGATTTGATGCAGTGTTTTAGAGATATTCTGTTGTCTCAAGATAAAAAACTAACCCTTTTATATTAATTAAGTATCATCATTGTAGAGTTTTGTGGCTGAAGTTTTCATTTCTTCTAATTGAATGAGAAGATAGTTGTATCGTTTTAAATTATTTATTGGAATCGGGACTAACAACTAACACATAACAATTAGTTTTCTTCATTCATTCATTTCATCAGACACATTACGACAAGCTATAAGTACTTGTACCTTTAAACTCGCCGAACTCAATTATACGCGCGAAAAAATTGTAGATTTTTGTTGCCTTCCAGATGCCTGAGATCTCACTCACTTATTTTGTCTCAGTTACAATAGCTTTCCAATAGGCAAAACTTGCTAAGCAATCATGCTTCAGGTCATTAAGTAGTGGAATTGAAGCACCAAGATGAAACCAATTTGCGAGGGCACGCTTAATCAGCTCCTTCTTGTGAGCCAAAATGTAATGGGTCTCTAATTTAATTATGCAAATGATAAAGTTGTTGGGCTCCGTAAAATTAATAATTGATTAAATAAATAAAAATATATATTTATTAATTGAAATAAACATGAGATTCTTTTATCGATTACACAACCGCTCTCAGGACGTGTGGTAATGAGTATTGAAAAATATGAAATAGGACCCTGTATATCGACTAATAAACAAAATAAATCAAAGATATTGGTTTTACTTTAACAACAGTTTTGTAATGATTCATAAAATATATTCCTTAATAATGAAAAAATGAACAAAGCAATAATAAAAGATAAGGTAAATGGGGCCCCCTTGAAACGTCATTTAGTTATTGAAATTATTTAAATCTAAATAAAGGACAAAGAGAAATATGGCTTTGAAGTTACAACTAATAACCAACAAAGAAATAATATACCTAGGCGGTAAACTTGCGGTTTCTGTTGGATCTTTGCATTGGGCGTTGTCTCGGCGAGTTGATCCTCTGGCACTTGGACTGTGGAATCACTCAGCTAGAGGGCTAGCGGGCGCAGATATCATCACAATGATGAGGAATTCAAATGTCCCACCATATGGTTTAAAACTGCAGTCTTGAAACATCCGATTACTTATAGGCTCGGTGCTTCTTCTTTCGATGGGATTCTTTATACGGATGGGGCCCTTGAGTTAACCCACCTGGTATTTTTAATATATTTGCGTTCCAACTGGCCTACAATGGCTGTACTCCTTGGCCACCCTTTTTCGACGACCTTTTCCCACGTCCATAACTCTTACTTGACCCTAGCCCGCGCCTGCGCGCGTAGCCGTCTCAGGGACTATTTCATTACTCCGCCGCATTAGCCAATCAGGAGTAGTAAAACAATCACGGGGTCGCAGCAAAACTCAAATAATCATAGTTGTGGCAACTTGTTATCTATTTAAGAAAATACATGAGCTTAATAGCGATCAGCATTGTTGTTACTTCTACTAAGCATGTGCTGTAGTTAGATACAGTACCAGTAGTCATAAGTAATACGTTACTTACCGCAAATTTGTCAGGTACGCTGTGTAATAGCCGTTAATAAAAGCACTATTTACAGTAACAACTTGCATTCAGGAAACTAGGTTTAGTTGCAAGTATTAATTAACGAGAATAGTTCCAAGTAAAACTTTATTTATTGTAAATAATTTTTTATCAAGTAAACACTTTACTTTACTACAAAAATGTTTAAAGGATTGAGAAATCACTCACAGAACCAGCTCACCACGGTATCTTCAATCAAATGGGTTCATGGAACGTCATGATCAAACAATAAAGAAAATATTGAAAAAGAAGAGGAAAAAGATATGATAACACCTATTGATTCTAAATTAACCTCCCCAGCTGATATTTTATTTAATGGAAAAATTAATGGATTGGTCGAGGTGGACCACACGCATGGCCTGCTCGATCCCCAGACTTAAACCCCCCTAGGTTGTTTCCTCTGGGGATCTCTGAAATCAATAGTTTACGCTACTCCAGCGGAGAATTTGGACGATTTGCGAAATCGGATAATTACTGGGTGTAATTCAATTAGAAACGACCCTAGTGTATTTGAAAGAGTTCGACAGTTAATGACGAGGAGATTGAATGCTTGTATACAGGCTGGAGGAAGCCATTTCGAACATTTATTGTGGATCGAGCAACTTTACATGTACTTTTTGATAATAAGATGTTGTTACGGTCGCAAATCTTGTTCGCCCTATATCTTCGTAACAAAGGGGTTTTTCAAAAATCATCATAGGACAAAATATTCTTAGAACAGGCCAAGGAATAAGCCTTGATTTTTTGCCGCATGTTTACCTAACACCCTGTATAACACTAATAAAAAGCGTAAAATGAATAAATAAAACAAGTAAATCATGTAGATTAAAGGATGAGTATACTAATTTATGTAATATCTGTCTATTTTATGTTTTAACCAACGTCATTGATGTATCATACAAGTAAAGACAATCTTCTGATTTGACTATTTTTCTCAAGTATTGCTATTGAAAAAAGAAGCAAAGTTTCCGCTTGTCTCACAGAAAAAGATGCAAGGATTAATTTCATGAATGTGACAGATAGAGATAGACTGCTTTGTTTAAGTACCATACTTAAAATAGTGCACCGTTTCGGGTTTCTATTATGGCACCTGTCAGTTATCAAATCTAACTTATGGCGTCGTTAGTTTGTGTATTTGGTTTATTATTAGTTATTTCACGGCCGTTTTTCGCTTTCTTTTATATTTTGTAAGAAAAATGTGTTCTTTTTAGAGCACAGAGCCGTCTTCTGTAAAGTTGTCAGTAGGTAAATTATCTTGAATAAAGAAAATGTATCAAACAATGACTTTTTTTTTGTTAAAAAGATGGTAATGCGTAAGCTGTTTTTGCCAGGCCCACGTAGAGCCAAATCTCCCACCCAATCAACATTACGACCCCGGAAAAGAACCGATTGTCGTAATTGACCGGAGTGAGATTTGTGAACCCCGAATTTCGCACTGATAGCCAAGCGTGCAAGCCACTCGACTATCAGCCATGCAATAACTAATGTTATTATTATCACAGAAAATGGAATCTGGAAAGCGGTTGAATTCTAAGGCACAACAGCTTGTGCTTAATGCTCTGGCATATTTTGAGAGAGAAAAAGAAAATGGGCGGCTTTTATTATCTTTAAGTGCTGTTTACGAGGTAGAATACTGAAAAACCGCGCATAAAATATCCTGTTTATACGGTTTTTAATTTAACTCAGAATTATCGATTTGATTCATACGGACAAAAATCGATGACGTTGCTTAAAACATAAAATAGACAGAGAGTAGGTATGAATGCAAACAATAACAAACTGCCATATTGGGAGTGAAGTTAGGCTTAGAAATTTAGATCCCTATGATTCATCCATTGTTCTTATTGTTTGTACTCTGTTTATTTTTTACTCCTTTAGATGATTTTACTTTTTTATTTACTATGCTGTCAATTATTTCAGCAAACTCATCATTTTTCATAAAATAAATTAAATCTTCATTTTTATTTCCGGATGACCGCAGACTAGACGGGTATTTTATTTGTTGCAAGTTTTACAAACTCACTACTATTTTAATAAGTTCTCATGCACTTGATGGAAACACGTCTATAAACCACGAACGACTGTTAACAATTATTAAGTTTTTTTTTAGAGTGCGGAAGGAAGACAGTAAACGTACAAACTTTACTAATTGGCGGTCGTCCCGCCGAAATATGGGAATACCCTTGGGTGGCGGCTATCTACAATACTTCTTTAGGGCAAAAAGAACTTATTTGCGGCGGGACCATCATCTCCACGTTGTATATTTTATCAGGTATCGGTCGATATTGCTTTATCGCGACGAAGAGTACACTATACCTAATAGTTCTTTTTTTTTAATTTTAGCCGCACATTGCTTCACCAATTCAGTAGGGGTCCCATATGATAAGGGTTATTTCACCATCGTGGCCGGAAAATACTATCGCGACTTCGATATAAAGGAGGATGGAATACAAAAAAGAAGTGTAAGATATTAAATTAAAGCACAATTATTGCAACAGAAGCAACGAAGTACTCGTAATAAATGAACAAATAAACAAATCACGCAAATTACTCCATCAAGTTTGAAATTCAATGATTAATCATACGATAAAAAACGCTGTTGGCTAACTTATACTTCCTCAATACACCAAATGTTTTCAGTACCGATTTAACTTGTAAATATGTTTTCCTTTTTAGAGGGAGATAGCAAGGCATGTTTAGGTAACAGGTCATTCTTATTTCTACAATTTCATTCGGTCTTCGGTTGATAATGGGAATTCCCGTGTTCCCGAAACAATTGTTTGGAATCAATCAAATTTTGATGTAGCGGGGAATGATTGGATAGTTATATATCGTATGTTGTTTATTTTAAGTCTACTATCCTGTAATTAGATGCGTCTCTTGGACAATAAATAAATATTATTATTATTATTATTACCATAATGTTCAGCAAATATTCGTCAGTAGCATTCGTTTTTGATTTAGATCAACAAGTTGCACATACACGGAGACTATAAAGGTAAAAGTCAGAGGTACCGTGATGACATAGCCTTAGTGGAGGTGCACAAATTAGACATTACGTCACAAGTTCAACCCGCCTGCCTCGATTGGAATAACCCCAACGACGACAATGAATTCCGAGAGAATGTTACAGCTGTGGTAAGCATAATGCAACTTTAGAATCTAAGAGTGATCATATAGGATTTCTTTTATCACATTAGATTGCCGGTTGGGGATACATAACAGTGGATTCTGAACAGCCGGATGTTTTGCAGAAGTTGGAAAATACCCGTCCAGCCTCAAGAAAAGTGCAGGAAATTTATGGATCCAGACTTCTATCAGCAGTTTTACTCGAGCGATAAAATTTGCGCGGGTTACGTAGGCGAAGGTGAATTTCTTCAATTTATTTATTTTATATTTTCTTCATCAATTTTTTTTTGCTTATTAGGGTATGTCGGTTTTTAATTTTAAAATTATAAAGATGCTTTTACGTTTCAGAAACTGAATTTTTTCCTTTTTCAAAATTATTTTTACCATTAATTTTCCATTGTCTTATTTATGTTTAAAAAGTTTAAAATTTGTTACTTATATTAACATTTAAACATTGAATAATTTGTAAAAAGAAACAACCGTAAACAACCAAACTTAGAAAGCTCTTCAATAGAGCTAAATCAACCAGATCTGTGGAGGACTGGGAAGCTTACAAATTACTTTGTAGGCAATATAAGAAGGAGATCCGTTGTGGTCAGAGGCGAGCTTGGAGAAACTTCTGTGACTCTGTCGAATCGACCACTACGGCTGCTCGCTTAAAGAAAGTCTTAAGCAAAGACACCAGTCATCAACTGGGACTGTTAAAACGAGAGGATGGCACTTTTTCGTCGACCTCCCTAGAAACAGCCGAGATACTTATAGCCACTCACTTCCCGGGCAGTGTGATTCACGATACACCTGCGTGGGATGACCCTCATGGCTCGCCTCCAACTGAGGAGAATTGGGCGGTGGCGGAAAGAATGGTAAAAGAACCCGGATTCTCTGGGAATTAAAAGTTTTCAACCATTCAAGTCACCTGGCCTGGACGGTGTGTTTCCCGCCCTACTACAATGGGGCGCGGATTCTCTGCTCAGCCCATTGGTGACACTGTTCAGGGGGTGCATTGCCTGGAGGTACGTACCTGACGAATGGAGGGAAATAAGAGTGGTTTTCATACCAAAGCCAGGGCGTTCCGACTATACCTTGGCTAAATCATACCGGCCGATAAGTTTGACCAGTTTTCTGCTGAAGACTTTGGAACGACTGTGCGACCGTTATATAAGAGAGGTGGCCTTACCTTTGTATCCACTTCACACAAACCAACACGCGTACATCCCGGGAAGGTCCACCGAATCTGCCCTCCACTCTGTGGTGCGGCGGATAGAGAGATCGCTGGACAATAAAATGTCTACCCTGGGTGTATTCCTAGATATAGAAGGAGCTTTTGATAACGCTTCAGTCAACAGCATTGAGCCGGCCCTTGAAGGATGGCTACACTGTATGTTAGAGCAAAGGGCAATAGAAGTAAGTGCGGGAGGTGCCAGGGTGAGGGGGCGCGTAGATCGGGGCTGTCCCCAAGGAGGCGTCTTGTCACCACTTTTGTGGAACCTTGTGGTAGATGACCTCGTTCGTGCGCTGAACGCATCTGGCTTCTACACAATTGCGATCAACACATCACATTACGATCCTCATTGATGGAAGATTTGAGAGCGTGCTCTGCGATTTGATGCAGACTGCTCTAAGGTCTCTCGAAAATTGGTGTAGAGAACGTTGCCTCTCTGTAAACCCAGATAAATCAGAGATGGTACTCTTTACTAACAAAAGAAAGGTGGGAAACTCCGCCCACCACAACTGTTTGGCACTGCTCTCGGTTCTCGGACGAAGTCAAGTATCTGGGTATCACTTTGACAGAAAACTGAGCTGGAGCAAACATGTCAAAACAAAAGCTGAGAAAGCGTGTAAGGCCTTTTGGCAGTGTCGCCGCGTTTTGGGTAGGACTTGGGGACTCTCCCCGAAAATTACCTTGTGGCTGTACACTGCCATAATTAGGCCCATGCTAACTTATGGTGCCCTCGTCTGGTGGCCAAGGGTGAGACGAGTGGTAGCCAGGAATGACCTGATGCATGTGCAGCGCATAGCATGTCTTAGCATTACAGGGGCAATGCGCACTACGCCGACGGCGGCAATGGAAGCCCTCCTGTGTGTCCCTCCCTGGATCTGTTCGTGGAGGAGACTGCTTTTAGAGCAGCTATAAGGTTACGGTCCTGGGGTCTTCTGATCGGGGAGTGGGGGGTCGCGGCCACGTGCGCATCATCCATGAGGGCGTCGCTAAAGCGCCTCTTCTTGGTGCCGCGAAGGACTGTGTGCCTCCTATGTTTGCTTTCGGCAGACACTACCGCGTTCATGTCGACCCCTGCGTCGAATCACTGCCTTCAATTGCTGTCTATACAGACGGATCAAAGACAAAAACAGGGACAGGTGCGGGAGTTTTCTTCCAGACCTCAAGCTCAACTTAGAGTTGACACTAGGTAGGGTCGCTACGGTTTCCAAGCGGAAGTTTTGGCAATCCTGCATGGGGCCGAAGAAATTTAGCAAGGGGCATTAAGGGACGACGCATTGTCCTTTACAGTGATAGTCAAGCTGCCTTAAAGCCCTTAGTAGTTATAGATCGCTTCGGGCTAGTACTTCAGTGTCATAGTGCCTTGGAAGCGATCGCCATTGATAATGACTTGTACTCAGATGGGTTAAAGGTCATTAAAGTAATCTGGGAAACGAGGCTGCCGATAGGTTGGCTAGACGGGTTCGTGTTCTCCTTACGTGGACCAGAGCCTGTTCTTCCCATTTCTTCGGCTACACTCAATACCCTAATAAACCAGTGGACCACTACTCTACACGAAGAGAGATGGCATCCATAACCACCTGCTGTCAGGCGCGCAAAGCCATACCCAGGCTGTCGCCTAGGACAGCGAGATACTGTCTGCAGCTTTCTCGCAGTAAACTACGTCAAGTTGTAGGGCTATTGACTGGCCACTGCAAACTTAATAAACACATGCACCGCATGAGACTGACTAGCAGCCCACTCTGCCGTGCATGTTACCTAGAGGACGAGACACCGAAGCACATTTTATGTGACTGTCCGGCGCTTGCCCAACTTAGAGGTTCCATCCTGGGGGAGTTCTGGCCCAGTATGGCCAGCTCTGGTGGCGCCTCGCATGCTGCGCTGCTCGAGTTCATCCTTCGTTTGGGTTGGCTCGAGTAGGCTGCGGGTGAGTGACGCCGCCTAGGGAAGGTAGCACAATGGGCCCGGTTAGAGTGGCCTAAGTGCGCGTGGCTAGACACCCTTCCCAACCAACAATCCAGAATCCAACCGTACTTTATCATATATATTATACAGGGTATTTCACCAGCAGGGAATTACACAACAAGACATTCTACAACATAAACACTACTTCATATCTTGTAATAACACCACAAACCTTACTAAATGTTTTCTTCAGAGTCTCTCTTAACAGACATTGAAAAGCAGTCCAATGAAATATTTTCTTAAAAACAATTTGTTATTCAATAATTTAGGTAGCATAATCGTTGAAAACGACATAACCTTCATTTTTTTTTGCTATTGTAATTTGGAGTTTTATACGTTAACCGGTAAGAAATTAATGAATTGCTTTTGCTTTCCGAAAGTTCGTCGTGAACGACCATTAACAACGTCATTATGACGACAGTTTGCCACCTGGGTCTGAATGTATTTTTTATTTAAAGCAAAATATTTTGATGCATTTCTAAATGAATACAATTATGAATTTAACTTAAAATGCTATATGTGGATCACCGACAATTTTGTTAAAAAATGGTTTCCCATCTCAAACTCTGCCAAAAGTGATACGCAATATACTTTAACATAATTTTAATGTTACACGGAATAAAAGAAAAATATGTTGTTTTAACACGCATATTGTATCCTACACAAAATATAATTCGGTTCAACAGTCTTCAATTTCTTTCATAATGTTTATGTTGCAGTGACATTAAAATTTTAAGACACATTTTATCTTGATCTTACAACCAAATTTTTGTTGGAACCCCTGAATATGTATCTGATTCAACCAAAATAGAATAACAAAAAACGTTTTTTAAACCAATGCATGCGTTTTTCTGAGTGTATGTTTATAACGACTTATAAAAATATAGGATTGCGTAACTTATTTCTGCATTTTGTTGGTACATAATGCAATATTCGTATTATTTCCTTTGTATTCAGCATTAAAAATAACTCATTTCGATATTCCACAGATGCAGGTGTTTGTCGCGGAGACAGTGGTAGTGGCTTATATTTCAGAAGGACTTCCTCGTCTTTGTTTTACGTCCGAGGAATAGTAAGCTTGTCACGGCGCAACAAAGTAGGATGCGATGTGAACCAGTATGCTCTATACACAAAAGTTTCAAGATACTTACATTGGATCCAAGGAATTACCTTAAGACGATTTAATAAGATAATTACCATTGCATTATACCGATACAATTAGTGCAAAACAAATGTTAAAATTGACAGCAGTGCAAGCGATAATAATCAAATGAAGTAAGGAAAGTGTTGCCTATATAATTCTGTGAGCACTTCTATCTCAGTGTGCTACACCAAAATACTACGCTTAATTTTTTTTAGTCAATTCCGAATCTTCTTTTGGTTTATGTTCACGTTCATCTGTTTGCTTTTATTCTATTATCATAAACGACGGTTTTTTTTTAATATTTCACCATACATTGTTTTATGGTTAGTTCAATATGATTTTCTAATATTTATTTCATGTATATTTTGAAATTTTCTTATGTGTAATAGATTAATTAATATTTTACATATCATCATTGTTGTCGGAAAATCCCTTATTTTTTGCGAGGTGGTACTCATGCAGTACTCGCCGTTAATTTTGCACAAATTATATCGGCATACAAACACTCAGTACAATATGTGATACGTATTCTATTGCCTTTTTAATATTTTTCTACGTACGTGACATCTCTGAACAATAAAACAATACTATTGCCAAATATAAATCTATTATTTCATCACCAACTAAATTCTTTAAATAACTAACTCTGTCCCAACCCAGGTAGCACACAATATTTATAAAATATGTATTTTATATTTTACAAATATTGTATGTATGAGAAATATTTCCAACATAAACAACACATTTATATAATATTTGTTTATAACTGTGCGTATATATTTAAAAGTCATATTTATTATACATAGAAACAATATTTATATCACACATTCCAAACCCAAAATCAACATTCAACATATAAGCATATTTACTAAATATTGCGAGTTTAACATTGATCGCAAAATATTTTTGAATATTTATTTTATAATCGTTTTCCAATATCTTATTTTGGTTTTACGAAAATATTTATTTAATATTATTTTATCAGTCTAACACCTACATTTAGTAAATGTATATTTTATACATATTAAGCACATATTAAGTTTTCAAATATATTGTTTTAGTATAAAAAGCAATATACCGCAAATATTAATTAGTTTTGAAGGAAATATATTGGTTACGAAATATATGGGAAATATTCCCATGTATAGCACACAATTTTTATACAACCTGAATTTAATATTTAACAACTATACTATATCTACATACATGAGACATATTATCAGGTTTTACTTAACCAACAAAAGTTGTGTTTTGTTATACGTTAGTATATTCATGTAAAAACAAAGCACAGATTGGGTTTGTCATAATTTCGGTTATCTATTGAAAATATAAATTCATGGCTTCTAAGAACAACATTTCAATCGAATAACTTAAACATAATCTAAATGGTTATAAAAATAAAATTAATTATTTATCCTGAATTAACAAAATAAAAATGCATCGTAATATTCGAAGAATTAATAATATATTTTTAAGTAGAATAACGCATGTACAAAATATACTCTATTTTAACAAAAATTAATATCTTTCTCTTATTATTTTAATTTGAATTTGAACCATTAAACTACTGGCTTTAGGCTTTACAAATTTTTCATCTGCGGTTGCCCAATCCTACATGCTGTTTTGAGTTACGTGAGTTAGTGCATTTATATCGTATCGTAAAAAAGCGACAAGCACTCGTGCATCACGTGAGTGAAGTGATGGCCGTGGTAGATGAGAAGCGTGAAAAAAAAACGAAGGAATGTTGAAATTCAAAAGTTTTGTGTAGTTTTGCCTACTTTTGTGCTCCATGATTGTGGGTTATAACAAAATAAGTCGTCGTGAATAAACATTGCACTGGTTATAATCGGCAACTGGTAAGTGTCGTAATTATAAAATGAATAGGTTGAGAACTATTACAATGCAGGTGTTACTGCATGTTTACAAAAATAATATTGCAGGTTAAAGGTATGTCGTCCAACTCGAAATTGTCATAAGTATCATTTAGTCAAACACATACCTAAAAAATATGAAATTAGCAGTTTGCAAAATGGAGATATGCACTATAAATATCAAAATACCGGTGAAAATACTGGGGATATTGCAAAATATAGCAAAAACAGCAATTGATGGTAAGAGGAATGGTTACACAATGCAATACATTAACAAGAATTTTTTTGTAGTAAAGATGAGAGAAGGATGAAACAACGAGGATGAGATGAATGCTGTTATGACAGCGATGATACGGGTAGACAAGCTTTTTAGAAGTAGTACAATAATTATATACAGTTTTGTATTGTTTATTTAAATTTGTTTCCTTAATACAATAGTTGCATAAACACTTCCATCAAGGTTTAAAAAACTGCCAAAAATATATATTACGTGAATATTGCGATTTTAGCTATCAGCGGTCTAAGTTCTACCACCACCCCAGTTCTAGTGGTAAATTGTACAGTATATGAGTAGTAAGATGTTTTTATACAAAAGTTGACGTGTTACAGATGTCTTGAGGTGGTTGTTGGTATGGAATACTGATAAACAATGTTATATAAAATTTATTTCAGCTGTCACAAGGATGAGATCGACATACGAGATACGAGGGTACCAGATGAATCATTAAAAAGACTGTATCAAAATCTTGTATATCTAATAATGTGCGTTTGAATTATTTAATCTTTGAAATAAAAAAAAATTAGCACGCTTTTTTACCTTGTAGAAGTATGTCATCCAGCATTAACCCTTTTTTGTATATGTATGTTCTTAATATGTTGAATATGTTGAGAATTATTGGTTATCCTGGTTGCTTAAATATTGCTAATCCATATTTTTTATTTTGCAGTAGAACCGCTCATTACCGGAATTATATTGATAAAAAAAGTTCATCTGTAATAATTTATCTCTTCCCGATTATCCGATTTTTTCGTTATCCAGACCATGTTAATCTTCAATTAGTCCGGATACTGGAGGTTCTACTGTACATATAGATGGTGTTGTGACAAAATCTCCTATGTAATTTTACAGCCATAATTAGAAGGTGTTTATTAGCATCAATATCCGAACTGAAATCACTTGATCCCAAATTGTTTGCTATTCGAAGATTTGAGTTCTGATATTATATCAATGCTTTATAATTATTGTTGCAAATGGAAAATCATGGCAGATACTTTCACGAGACCATCCACATGTATATGGATTAGCAATATTAAAGCAACATAAGAAAACCAGTATTTCTCAATATGCTCTATATATTAATTACAATATTTATATACGAAATAAAAAAAAATCTGTCACTTCCTATGTGAAATATATATTTGAAACAAATATTATACATATATAAGAAATAAATATATACTACATATGTATTTGATAATATGCGAGAAATATTAATTGGCAATATTTATGAAATAAAAAAAAAAAATTGTCACTTCCTATATAAAATATATATTAGAAAAAAAAAATTTATTAATATTTGGTGCTACCGGGGGTATTTCTTTCAATAAAATAACACTATTTTTAATTAATTGAAAAATGTTCTCACCAAAAAAAAATGGTTATTTTAAATAATCGCGAAGAAACATTTCTTTGATTTAAAGAATTCTTTTTCTCTGTGTGCGCTACTGCGTGCCAACAAAAATCACCATCTTTAATTATCATTGAAAATATATGATTTGAAAGTTGGAGAGTGAACTGAAAAAAATTGTTTTAAATTGGAATTATAGTGATGAAAAATATATATTTGGGAGAGTTGCAATCGCTAGCCTATTGTTAACGGAGTTGTTGTTTTTTAATTTGTTACATTACTAATACAACTCTGATTTTTGTATTAGTATTCTTTGTATAATATTTTGGGTTAGTCATAATTAAAAAAAGGTTTTCATTGTTTCTGTGCTTTTTTTGAGAGCTACGATGATTATAATATCTATGACCATTAATACGATCTAATAGGTATTGGTTGGTCCTATGTATACGTTATTGCAATTATTACATAGTATACTGTACCTATATTATATCCTAGTAAACATTTGTGTGTTTCAGAAACGTCCCCGAAACAAGCCTTTTAGGTTTTTACAACATCCCTGAAACTGCTATAACGTCCGCCCCTTTTTATATTTCGTTTGTCTCTGATACAAGACTCCAGATGATATAATAATTGTTAGTTTTAACTAACACGAAATACCAATAAATTTCTTTCTCACAACCGTTTTGATTCTTTCACACACAATGTACACTAGCGACACTTTCTAATTGTACGACCTACAGCATAAAACAGAGTCTATATGTGGAACATGGATAGTAGATGGCTTATGCATTCACTGTCCTGTTCGAAATATATAAACACAGATGTGCGGTCTCTGTTTTTTTTTTTTTTTTTTTTTGTAGTAAATCTACTTTAAATGTAAGGAAGAATGCAGTAAGCAAACATAGAAAAAACATTGAACTCATAAAATAGAAACAAATAAATACATCAAAGGAGTATACTTATGCCTGCCGACTTACCTCGGTTAGCACAATTCGAAGTTTTTCAATTACTCACCGTAAATATAATATTGTATACGGACAGATGTTTTGGTTTCTTTACACATCCCTACAGCTTTACTAAATATGTTTTTGTTTTTTAATCCAATTGCTTCATAATGGTTGTGTTCATATCTATTTTTAATTCGCGTCCGCTTCTTTTTTCGATTTTAACATCATGAATAATTAATTAATATATTGTTACGCTACACAGTAGCATACAGCCCGGATTTTAAAAATAAATTTTACAAGAAATACATTAATTGAATTAAAAAAAAAACAAGTTTTATATATACCAGTGTCATCTATTTTTTATATTTTTGATTTAGAAGCGTTCTATCTCACCAGCCAGATGGCATGCAAGACGAGAAATTTCCGATCGAGGAGCGGTGACATAAAAAAAATATTGAATAGCTCGTTACTTTCTTATATTTAACTCAGTACGCATAGAGATGTGGTGGGATGATGTTGTCAATTGTGCTCTCCCTCAAGTTTAATGTTTAAGAGCAGTTTAAGTGTTCTCATAGGCATGATAATGTTATGCCTTCAATAGCTTTAAACCATTAAGTAAAATTAAAACATTCAATAGTGGATAAAAGTGATTTTTATTAACTTAAATCAAATTCAAAATGTGACTTGTCTAATATCAGACATAAATCTATGGATAATAATCTCAGGTAAGTTCGTGAGTTCGTTTAATTAATAACACTAAAGTTTCATTAAGTGATTCCACCTTTTGCGATTCAAATTCATAGTTTCTTACTTAAATACGTTTGAAATAAATTTTAAAAATCCCGCGTTTTCTGACCGTTCAAATGGAGTTATATTAGATTTGAATAAACGTGTGGAACAGAGTAGCCAACCTTGATGGTAAATCACTGGATATTGGTTCGTAACGTAAAAACATAACAAATACTTATAAACCTAATTACACAAATTTCCCCATAGTGACTGGAGATCGTTTAGCTATGTTACAAACGATTTTCTAACCTCAATTTTTAAGAACGGATTAAAATAAAATTTCTTATAAGTACAGTTCAATTTAGATTAGAATTGNATGTTAGCGTGGTGGAATTAGTAGCAAAGTTCTTTTTTTTTTTGCAAAATAATTTTAATTATTAACTCTCTTTTTTATTGTCAGTTCTGGTTGTTTGCTCCCTCCGCATCCACCCAATGGAAAATACGAGTTGCAATCTGGTAGCACGTATGAAGCAAACACATACGCCTCACCTTCAATCGCCATCACGCTAGAATGCAACGCTAACTACACTTCGGATTCCAAAATATTTCTACTGCATGACTAACCGGTGGGAGCCTGCACTTGACAACAACCCTTGCCTTCGTAAGTTCCAATAACACGCAATTAAAAAGTAATATCAGAGTAAAACGGTAAGCCACCTTTGATGGTTTGCATACAAGTCCAAATACCAGACGAAGTTATAAGCATCCTTTCAAGATGGCGAAATAGATAGTACACAGGTCAAAATAAAAACTTTATTAGTGGATAAAATTTAATGCTTTATCGGAATTTAAATGTTGAAATGAAAATAAAACTGTTTCAATCCCTATGTTTTTTTCAGTTTCTCTGTAAGTTATCATCAGTGCCTATTTGTATGTGTGTATATGAGGATGAGGTTACACTGCGACCTAAAAGATCTATTGTGTCCCCTATTCTTGCTGTTTTACAGCTGGCCTTCCAATCCTGTTCCTTTCAGAAAGTGTGGGATATCAGAAGGCCCCAGGTTAGGTAAGTCTCCCTCTTCGATTTCACATGCTCCCAGGTGCAACGCCCTTGAGTTGCACAGTGCTACGCAATTTGAGAGGAGATGGATGAGTGTTTCATCCCGTTCTCCAATCTGCTCGTTTTACTCCTCCCTTTGTTCTTCCTTGTGTGGTACTCTCACTTTGGAAGTGGAAGGCTTCTTATGAGGTCATGATCCAATTCCTGTTTATTAGTGGTGTCGTCCGCTAATAAAGTCCTTACCATAGTTGATCCCACGAGTTACTAGGGAAGAAAAGATCCACCTCCACAGAGCCCCGCATGCAGCGGTAAGGCTAAGTACAATGGGGTGCGCCAGATGCCCAAGGCTGGACTAGTAGACTGATCTTATATCTAGCCACGCATCCCACCAGCCTAGTCCGCCACCTAAGAATTTAGGTTTTTGTTGAGGTTTTCTCCATTCGGTCCGTGCAGTTAAGCCAAGACCCCCATCCCTTTCAGGACCTGGTTTAACAGTTGGGCTTTCGGTAGCCGAAAGCAACAACTGGCATCGTTGTAGAACCCTGTGCAAGTCCTTAGCCACGACCCTGCTCCGGTTTTAAGCAGAGAGGATGAACTTATAGCCGCCACTAACCATCTCGTCTTGAGCGAACCCTGACAAGATGGCCTTTCCCCTATCCACCACCGCGGGGACACGCTTGGTAGGTACTCCCAACCCCCAAGCAGTGCCTATTTACACTTAAACTACAACGTAGACTTCCGCGGTCGCCGTCCATACTATACTCTGCTGGGTTTCCGAACTGGAATCGACTCTTGAATCTTTGGAAAATTGTGTATACGTCATATTTTTCTGCACTATCAAACTACGCGGAAACTTTTTTCGCTTACTGTACAATAAGTAATGATTTGGCCATCAGCCAAACCTCAGTATCGAGAACTTTGCGAAAACATAGATTTCATATTTAATATTCGATTGGTTCAAGAACTTGATGTCGGTAATTTTCAAAAACGTTTGCAATTTGCGGAATGGACTTTAGACAAATTTCGCCAAGAAAATACTTTACATTTTTACTAATTATCTTCTATTTATCGATGAGGCAACCTTTCACAAAAATGGCTGTGTAAACCGTCATAATTTTCATTACTATATACACAGCAACTCCCCATTTCATAACATCATTAGATCACCAACATCGATGGTCTGTAAATGTTTGTGCAGGAATAGTGGGATCTCACTTGATTGGACCATATTCTTTTAAAGGGAATGTTGACGGGAAGGCCTATTTGAATCTTTTAGAAAATCAATTACCGATTTTATTAGAAGATGTTCCACTCAATGCAAGGCAGAGAATGTGGTTTCAACGCGATGGTGCCCCAGCCCATTATAGCAAAGTAGTTAGGAGATATTTAGAAAGAAATTTTATGGATAGTTGGATAGGCAGAGAAGATTCAGTAAGGTGACCACCACGGTCTCCAAAATTAACAAAATTAGATTTCTTTCTATGGATATATATGAAAAAGTTACTTTACCAAGGACCACCAACAACAAAACCAAACATGATGGATCGGATTCGTGACGCACTTCGCACAGTAAACTGCGTCTAGACATATTCCTACTGAAGACATCATCACCAGCATAGACTTTGTTCCTGTCAGAATATCTAAACAGTCTGTATGATATGGTAGGAATCTTTTATTACGTTTAGGTGAAGCAATGTTATCTTAGTGTTCATTTAACAAATCGAGGCCCTTAAGGTGTTTCAGAATCTTATCGAATGAGATTGTTCTCAGGTCTTCTAGAAAAAGATCAATCTTCTCAAAGATCAAGTATGTATGTGACTCTCATGGCGACAGGACAGTGGTAGAAAATACGTCGGCATTCAGTCTCATCCGAAAATCCGAATCTGTGTAGGTGCTTTTTGAACCTGCAGTGACCCGTAAAAATAGAAACAACTGCTTTGATTCTTTTGTTGTCAAGCAACTGACCTGACATGGTTAGGTGAAATGCACTTGCTGTTTGTTAAATATGTAGGTTTTGCGTGTAAAGGGGAGCAAAAGAAAGGCTGCTTATTAAACATCCCCAGGAAAAATGTATTTTTTTTAAATCACAATAACTCAAAAACAGTTGAAGGTAGGTATAGAATAATCTAAATACAGTGTATCGTAGAATTGACTGTACAATCCAAAAATGCAATGATAAATAGGGCGTTTCATTTACATTAAGAAAGTTGGTGGCAATTTTCCGAAAGTTGTACAACATCTGGAATATTTAATAACAAAAAAAAGTCTATGGGTTACTCTCAACCTAAAAGTTTCGAATTCATAAATATGTAGTAAGAAACCCTGAAAGCTTCTAATGAACGGGGTTCCGTGGTACTTTCTGTATATTAGCTCACCTGATACACGCGCCAACTACATTTCAAGAAATGCTTTCTCCCTATCCAAATAAAATTTTGCTAACACGACATATGCTCTTTATTTATTTTACTTTTTTAGCAAGATGCCCACCGTTACAATCGACAGATACTTATAGTGTTCAATGCCAACTGAACTCCAAAAATATTAGTTGTGAGAAATCTGTAGAAGGCACCAGAGCGATATTAGAGTGCAAACTGTACTACTTTCACAAGGATAGGCAGATAACTTATTGCAGGGATGGTAGTTGGACCCATTTACCTATACCTTGCATTCCAGGTAAGATTACACTACAACCTTCTCTACTGTAAACAGCAAATCATTTATTTTATCTTGAACCATCGCTAGTTATCCAAAATTCAAATTTGACTAGAATAATGACATTGCTGTTGATATTTTATAGATTTGGGAAGTACAGGGTGTTGCAGGAAAACATCCCTAACTTTGCAGATTAATAAAAATGAAACTAGAAAAGGTGCAAGTCGAACAAAACTTATTTTTTTGTTTTGTTTTAAAAAACCAATAATTGGACGTTTATTTCATTACACTGAGAGAAATATCTTTTCATTTAAAAGGAATTGCATTAAACCAACAGTTTTTGCGTTTTCTATATGGCCAACATCATTTGGTGTTTCCTTGAAAAGGAATATAATTTTAAATTCACGCATTTCTTCGGAAATAATATATTCTTCGTTGAAACAATTTATTCGTTTAAGTGAAAGATATTGATAGTTGATTCAAGTCCTCTTTATTTTGAACTTGAAAACTATGCAGATTGACAGAAAACCGTAAGCATTTTGATTTAAGAGGTTTTTCCATTTATTATAACATTTATTCGTTTTAGACTTAAGCGTAAACATAACAAAATGCCCTGATCATTTTCAATCGAATTGAAATTTCGAATTGAATTATCTCCAAAAACCCATGCAGTAAGGCGGGATTTGCCGTTAAAATGTTGTAAATCCTATTAGTATTGAGGAGTTGGTCGCAGTGACCATCCTCATGCTTTCAATGGCGATGACTTCTATCGGATGTTGTTCTGGTAAATATACCAGATTAGTATGGTACGATCGTAGTTTCCAGCCTATGTTGTGTGAAATATTATCTGTTACTGGTATGAAACAGGAGATGCGCCATCTATACAATTTCTCTACTACACATAAGCATATCTGCTCATTTGCTCATATCACTATATGGGGAGAAAACTGCTATACGAAAATAAAATGCGATATTTATTTTTACTTCCACCTAAATATTTAGTTAACTCAATAAATACTGCGCTAGCTTCAAATAAATCTACTAACCAAATTATTTGTTTGATTGAAAACAGGAATATTTTTAATATTCCTAGATCAAGTAATAATTTAGTAACTGTAACCAAATACATGAAAAATGGTTGAAAACAAGATCGTTTTTCCCGTGTATTACAGTTTTAAAACCTTCATCAAATACTATATACTAATGTGAATTTGCTTGGCTTATAAGTAAATCAGCATTAACTGAAAAGATTCCAATTATCTCTGAAATTTCTTCAACCTCGCGCGAAAAATATTCACTTTTGTTCATTATTGTTTGTGTATCTGAGACATATGCACGTGGGAACATGAAAGAAACTAAAATACTCCCGCGTAAAAAAGCACTCAGCTTGAATACAGGTGCTTGCATTTTCCATTAAAAGGTAAAAGTTTTAAATCAATGCATACATGCGTGTCCACGCAAATAAATCAAAACGTCCGACTTTTTTATTTAAAATACTGTTTATAATTCAATAATACTTAAAAGAAACTAAAATATGTGCATAATAATAAGAATATAATATGTAATGTGCATTGCCTTACTTAAACGGAAGTTATACAGACATTATAAAATATTAATCAAAACTAAGGTGCATTCCATTTAATTACGGTTACTTTTCGTCGAAAAGCATGTACTTAAGAAAATAGTCTTCCGGCAAAACAGCACGTTACTTTCAAGTAAATACTTTTCTGAGAAAAGGTATTCTTTTCATTGAACATGATAAAAACCAAAAGTTATAAAACTTTTCATTTAATGCAATCTCTTTCCTCAGTGTACGTTTTAGACAAAATATTCTGCAAATGATGATCCTCATTGTCAATAAAAATTAATTCAAATTAAGAAAATGCTTAACAAAAATCTAATACAAATTATTATTTTTGCAATGAAATTTATTTACTATGTAAAGTCCAATTATTTTTGTTAATTTCCGTAAAAGAAAATACATAAATGTGGCAAACACGTGTATTCAACTTCCTTAGATTTCTGAACTATTTTAAAAAAAAATTCTGTTCGGTTGCAGAATTTTTTATTGAACTCATGAATCGACAGCGAAATATCGCTTTTTAAATTTCGTTTTACTCATTATACAATTTTTTATTTCTTTGAAAATATTTTAAGTAATATAGCCAACAATATAGGACTGTATGTTTCCTGTTATTGCATTTGGTTTCCAAAATATAACAATTAATTGCAATGTATTGTTGTAAATTATGTTTTATGTTGCATTACCTGCTTCAACAATATTGCCATTTGATGAGTCTGTCAGACTAAGCATCGATACACTAGGTAAAGATATGTATATCTCCACCAGACTGACTTTGGATTGCCAAACAGGTTTTTAAGAACAAGATGAATACATCTTGTATACGCACAATAAATCACATGTTATTGCTAACCATTGGTTCCATCGTCTAATGTATTATCTTCATTCTTCAACATTTTATGTCTTTCTGAATACAGTGAAGATGCTGAAAATACATTCCATTAATTAAACATTTTTGATAGCTATTGCAGGTGTGGGCGATTTACGAAATTTAGATTTCGTATTAGAGAACTGTTCACATACTTAACTCCTTAACTTGTGCATACAGTATAATGGATATGCTTTCAATTAAGAAAAATTATAGAAATCGTCTTATTTCTTGAATATCTACTAGTAAAGCAAGGTTTAATTTTAGAATGCGGAGAGACGGCAGTTAACCCCCAAACTTTGGACATCGGGGTTGGTGATGCCGGAGTAGCGAATTACCCTTGGGTAGCGGCAGTTTACGCAAATGGATATGGAAATGTTTGCCACGGGATTATTATTTCGAGGTTCTTTATTTTGTCAGGTATTGGTCAATATTGTTTTGTCGCGAAGAAGAGTACATACAAATTTATATATATTTTAGCTGCACGCTGCTTCACCACAAGTAGAGGAACCCCAACCGATAAAAGTAATTACACCATTGTTGCTGGAAAGTATCATCGTAACTTCGATATAAAAGACAACGGGATGCAAGAGAGAAGTGTAAGAGAATAAACTAAAGTACATTAATGTTTCTTAGTAGGTAGGTATACCAGATTGTTGGAAAGCTCGGGAATGTGACTGAAAAATTTTTAAAAGTTTATTCAAATATCAACAATGTATATTGTCGTGGAATGAGCATTTGGTATTATTTAAGAGTCAAGTTACTAGTTTCACTTTTATATATTTTAAAAGTTGATATAACAAGAAAAGGATATAAAATGTAGCAGCAGACAGCTAGACGATGTCCAGGTGATGTAGGAAATCTCTGCATTTGGGAAGTCCTTCAAGGCATTTTGCTTCAGGAAGTAAAGATGATCAGCAGTGATATACCCACACATCGGAAATGAATATTAGAATTTGAATAGTATATTTTCGTAACGAATATTGACAGATCAAAGTTGGAACTAAGTTCAATTCAAATGAACATTTTGATTTTTTTTTACAGTGTACTTATTTTATTTAAACTTAGTCTAATAATGTTTTTATGTGCATTGGCAATCCAATTGCATTGATATGTCAACAGAAAGACATGGAAAATTGCTGGAATTGAGTTTCGTCAAAATGTCATATGTATACGTGGTTGCCTACTTCTTACACAGTAATTTTTTTTTTTTTTACATAGTGATAAGTTTTAAAAAAATTTAAACGTACTTTCTCATGATCTAGAGACATCTACCTTTACTTTATATTAAATGTAAGGTGATTCCAGAATTTTGCAATAATTATTTATTTTAATTTTGTGTGAACATTCCCACAGTCCATTTGGACACATGGGCATTCTCATGTTTTAAACATCTTATACTCCCCTCACTTGGGTGAAATTAACCGACTCTCTGAGACAGTTTGTCCCCCTGTCGAAAGACAATCGCTATCAAAGTCTGTTAGAAAATTTCAATTCCAAAGGATTTACTAGTCAACCTCCAATGATTTGCCAACTGTTTCTACTTCTGGTGAACTGATACATTATGCGGATGACAGTACTTGCGTTTGTGGCCACAATAATAGACAGGATTTACTAAATAACTTACAAAATGAATTAATCAACTTCCAGGAATGGTTTACAAAAAATAAATTATATCCTAATAAAAATAAAACATCGTTTATTAATTTTACACCTGGAATTAATAAATATAATGAAAGTTATTTACTGCAAGTTGATAATAAATCTATTAAACAAGTAGCACATACAAAATTCCTGGAACTAGTTTTGGAAAACAGTTTAAATTGAGAAACGCATGTCTCCTACCTGGAAAACAAAATTGTCGCGTCTATGTTATTATATATGTATTTTTTATTTATTATTTGTTATCTTTTTATTATTCACATTTCGAATCCAGACTTTAGTATGGATTATTGTTTTGGGGGGCATCGTCATTTATCCATAGAATTTTTGTTTTACAGAAAATGGCTCTAAGGAATTTAGTTGTTATTATTATTAGTATTATTATTATTATTATTATTAGTTGGAAATTATTACTGACTGTCTCTGCGAACAAAGTGACCATTATATACCATTGTTTATTTAGATCAAGATGTTATACATACCTGAAAACTACAAAGGTAAGCTGAATAAGTATCGAGATGACATAGCTTTATTGGAAGTGGACAAACTAGAGATGACTATGTACGTTCGACCGGTCTGCCTGGATTGGAATAATGTTAACGAGGACAATGATTTCAGGGAAAACGACACAGCTGTGGTAAGCATAATTGAATTTTAGAGTGTATGAGTGGTCGTCAGAAAAAGGCATCGCATATGGGATAATTCATCTCGCGATTCAGTAAATTGGTTCTTATGAATGTCATCAACATCAAACCGTTCAATCTGGTTTATTTATTAAATTATTTAAGTTACGTCGGCCTGGCTATTATTTTCTTGCATTCCCCCTCCTTGCACTTCGACCTCCAACCTCGACACTTCCATCACTCTGACATCTTCCTCCACAGCGTGCCCCCATCTGTTACACTGCGATCTATTGTGTCCCCTATTCTTGCTGTTTTACACCTGGCCTTTCAATCCTATTCCTTTCAGAAAATGTAGAATATGAGAAAGCCGCAGGTCAGGTAAGTCCCTCTCTTCGATTTCACATGTTCCCAGGTGCAACGTCCTTTAGTTGCGCAGTGCTACGCAATTTGAGAGAAAGTGGATGTGTGTTTCATCCTGTTCCCCATAAAATCTATATTTAGATTCCCTTGCGAATCCAAGCTTACTCAGATGTCCTTTCAGTTTGCAATGGCCTGAAAGTATTCCTGTTAATGTGCGAACATTGTTCTTACTCAGGATGATGCATTCTGTAAACCTCTTCTGGTTATAGGTTCCCAGAAGAATTTTACTTTGCCTCATTCCCTGGAGATTCTCCCAATAATTAGATTTTCTCTGCTCCATTTCTCTTTTCAGTTTCTTCTGTATTGTACTGCTATACCCAATACAACATTTAATTAATAATCGAAAAAAGTAGATTTATTTAAAGTGCTCATAAAATAAAATACTTGCATAAATAGGAAGGGGCCAACAAAACTCCTGAAGTGGACGTGTTGCTATTTATGTATATAGCACACTGTAACCATACACGAACACCGTATTTATAAACCTTATCTGTCGAGAAACAAAACTGGCTCACTTGCTCTTATAGGTCTTATATATTTGCTCTTCGGAGCAACTAATCGGAGCAGGAGCAGAAAGACAGCTCCGAGAAAAGAGCAGTTTTAACCATCTTTATGATGTTCTATTATTTACTCATATTTGAGATTTTGGCAGCATCATCTGTTCGATTGGCACTATAAATGTGAAATGCTTTAACCAAAATATCACTTCCAGTTGACCGGAAATAGACGTCAACTTTGGTATTTTAAGTAGAATGATATATTTTTTTATTCATTTTTGTATTCTACAACCATAAATACGTTAGCCTTCATTAGTTACTCCTGCTGTTTTTGAGTTTTTTTTTTTTTAGTAATAGTCATTCAGAAATTAATATCCCGGTTAATGCTCCAAGTGGAGACTCCAAATTTGTAAAATATAAGTAAATAATGGAACATCATAAACCATTAACGAACCCCTTATGTGGAATACTCTGTATAGTCCTAAACATTTGCTTAACTTTAGCCCAAGGTAACTTGATTTTTGTAAATAATAGCATCCTACATCTATGTTTATCTTAAATTCACCTTTAAGCAAAATTCTTTTTTTTTAAACTTCCATATCGTAAACAGAAAACGTTCGAAAACATCGAAATTGTAAAATCACAGCCAATTTTCTTTCAGTGAAGGGCATACCTTAAGATACCTTTAAGATATAACATCTTGTTCAAAAGTTACTGATATATCATATCTAGAAATGGAAATGAAATGGGGGTGTTTAAAAAAATAAAATAGGAGGCTGTGCCATGGTTACGAAACACCCTGTACAAATGCCCGTAATTTCACATTATGGAAAATGCAAAAAATTATAAAACCTTTTTCTCGTATCTGTCACCATTTACGAGGAGGAGGAATTGGAGGAATTCCGTCTCAATGAAACAGTCTGTATTTTTTTACTTTAATTTTCTCACATAGCATTTTATATACCGTACGCCCTATTCTAAATGCGAACACCCGAATATTCCCGAAGCGCGCCACTCTTATGCTGTCTGAAGCGACGATACGAAATTTACCAAAGTAGTCTGATTTGGGAAACGCAACGCATTGATTGAGGAAGAGCGTATTTAGAAAATGTACGCTGTCTACCTATCTAGTTAAAAATAAAAAAAAATAAGGGCATACTAACGTTCATAACAGTCACTAATAAATTATTTGTAATTTTTTTTTCAAGTAACATTTGAGTACCTACTTCTACTAGTAATTGCCCCTGATATTTTCAGTAAACGTCAGCACAATAATTGGTGCTTGTTTGAAATTGTTTTTTTTTTTTTTTTTGAAAAGCAAAAGGGTATCGAAAATGGAAATTAAAATAAGTTTCAAGTAATGAAAATATCTCCGGCTATATTGTGATTTATTAGTGATTAGAGGAAGCAATATTAGCCCCAACCAAACGAATGCCTAAATAAAAATGTACAATCAATACACGACATAACTAATTATAACAAAAATACACCAATAAGCAGAGGTAATAAATAATGGCATGAATACGTCCGGCTAATAACGGTAATTCATACTGCCTCCCTGTGCAGCTTCTATTTGACTACTGCCTATTCACCCATCGAGCGATAGATATTACGTCCCCACTCCTGATTTTTGCGATGCCGGTAATTCACGATGTATGACAATGAAATCCTTGAGCGAAAGGAGGTTTGAATTTGAAATATTACCTATCGTGAAATGTAAATCCCAGAACAGTTTCAATTCAAGTTTTAATTTTTTATGTCTGACTGATGGTCGAGTGGCTTGCACGCTCGGCTATCAGTGCGGAGTCCGGAGTTCAGATCTCATTCTGGTCAGTTCCGGATGATCGGAATGCACCAAAAATACATGAATTTTTCACGTAAATTTCAATAAATCTCAATAACAACCCATAACGCATAAGAAGTACACTGATTTACGTTTTTTTTTTTTTTTTTGTTAGTTACATCAATTACAAATACTCTAAGCAGGTTAGATGTTGTAAAGGCGGAATGATTCAGAAAAAAGGATTTTTTATTTTATTTTTGAGATAGGAGGCTGTGATTTCATATTTAAGTATAACTATTAATTCTGAAAAACTTTTCATAATACTATTTTCCTCTATTTTGGAAAAGAGTACTTTACTCTTTAGCCTCTTTCAATTTTTGGACAAAGACAGGCAAAAGAGTTCCTAAAGGAGCAGAGGCCTGAATTCACGAGAGATCTACTGAATAAAGACAGGAAGACTGTCAAAATGATTGTAGGTCTGCTGACTGGTCACTGTAGACTGAATAGGCATATGTACAACATAGGCCTGGCAGATGATGCAACCTGCAAATACTGCCAAGAGGAGGAAGAAACACCTGTTCATGTGCTGTGCCAATGTGAAGGCCTGGCCAGAGCAAGGTTTCTAGTAATGGGCGTGGAGAACCCCACAGCTAGTAGCTACATAAAGAAGCCGCTCTCAAAGATGATAGGCCTAATTAAGAGGGCAAAATTAGAGAACGTCCTCTAGGAAAAAGGGGATCACAATAGATCTGAAAAGGTCGCGGTGAAACAGGTCCATAAGCCACCCCAGTCCTAATCTAATCTAATCTAATCTTTCAATTTTAAATGTCTACCCTGTATGCGGTAGAAGATAAATTGCATTTGATGGGTCTTAAGTTAATTGTAAAAGATGCTCAAATTTCCTGCGTCATTAATAGTTTCTGAAAGTCCATAACAAAGAAAAATCCGATATGGTGCGCAATTTTTTACACACGCTGTATATAAAAGCCGATCAATTGAGTCGCAAGATGTACGAGTCTTTCTCTGGCGATCATATAACATTTTGTTTGTCATAGATTATCGGCTGGAGCAGAGATGCGCCGAATTTGGAGAGACTAATTGTGCCATTAGTATCTGCAGAAAAATGTAAGGAATTAATGGATCCCGATTTCTACCAGGAGTATTATACGACCGAAAGCATTTGCGCTGGTTACAAAGGCGAAAGTAAGATTTGAAAATTAATTAATAATATCTAGGAAATAGCTATACTTCTTACTAATACCAATAAAATTTAAAAACAAGAAAAATTACTATAACAAACAATGAATCGACTTGAATCAATGCTCTCAAATTCAATATTTAAAAATTTGAGCAATCTCGATTACTAAATATAAAATGAATTAAATGAATTTGATATGTATGTATTATTATATTTATTTATTCGCTAGTACCACGAATATCTCAGAAACTATCAAAACTAGGTATACCAAACCCTAATGTCAATCGATGTAGAATTTTACGCTACATTCAATGCGGTATTAAAAAATACCATAATCCATTTGATACGAAAGAGTTTGTTGGTTACATTGGAGATGCGTTTTCGAACACCCCGTATATGATTCGGTCATTATTGTCATAACATTTTCTACCTACGTCTTTGTACTTACGTCGACATTAGTAGAACCATTAAATACCTCATCAGCTATTTAATTTCACTTGAAACAGTGCAAACGTCAAAATATCAACAAAAAACGGTTGAGTGTAGGGATAGGGAACTAGGGCAAACTAATTGCGAATAATTCGGTAAATTCATTAAACCGATAAAAATTAGATCATTCCATTTAAAATTAGAAAGTTAATATCAACACCCTGTGTACCGATAGTGCTATAAAATAGAAAATATTTTCCTTAAATAGATCATAGTAGGCCACATTGCAAGTTTCAAAATCAAATTCCTGCTAGAAGTTCAAAAAAATCTAATGTCCCAGTTCGGTGGGACACCCTGTATATGCGTACTGCTGTGCACTGCCTGAATTTGATAAAGCAAAATGAATATCAAAAATGAAAAATAAAAAATTAAATTAGTTAGCTCAACGGATAAAAATATAAAAGGGCGCAAAAGAACAATTAATCTCAGTTACCCTCGCAAATTAAAACTGGTATCTAACCACGAAAAGTAAACTGTGGGTGAAAGAAATTTGACTTTCTTAAATACTCCAAAAATTGAAAAGGTTTAATTAAAAATAAAAGAACAGAATTTTTAACTTAACCACGTTAATTAACAAACAAAAATTTATTATAAAAAAAAAGTAAAAAAAAGTTAAATACAAATTTGCAGAAAAAAAAACCGTGAACAGAGGGTTCTGGCCTAAATCAAAACTGCACATGATTCCCAAATTACAATAGGACAATGCTATTTCCCATATCAAAGCAAAAGATTAATTTGCTCGGGCAGATAATCGTAATCCTTACAATTTCAAACCACGTGGTATCAAAGTAAAACAAACTAAATCAAACGTGGACAATTACTAGTAATAAACAAAAATGAAAAACTAAAAGCAAGCACAAAGCTTCTATTCACCCAACCCGAGGTGATTAATAATTAAAATGAAACAGAAAAATGAAAAATGGAAAAAAATAATTCTTTGACCTATAATAAAAAAACTAAACTGAAATATATCTTCCTGCACGTAAAATAATAAATGATCTTACAACTATGATGTGCACACATCAATATAATAACAATTATTATTAAGCGAATTCCTTGATGGACGAAATATATTCAAATTACGCGAATCAAATTCATATATCAAAAGTATTAACAAAATTGCAGCAAACAATGTAAAAATACATATACTCACGCTGACAGTCGACCAAGGAACTGCCTCATACAAATCACCAGTCGTTTTTGTAACAAAAATCCTACTCTCGACTACGTACAACGCAGCTGCACAAACAACACGCCAACATTTAGAAGAAAAGGCGCTAACAATAAGAGCAAATAAAAGATATCTTAAACAGTGAAATTAATTTTAAAAAAACTGAACACTTAAATAAAATAAACAATTAACTCATTAACTTAATCTTATATAAAAATAAAATCTGCATCTGTGAAAATTCTCTCGAAACATTGACAAAGGCTGAACGGAGTAAAAAAGACAAAATCTATGCAACTTAAAAGAGAACTCTCGCGAAAACTGGGTGTCCGTCCACAGCAGTACGTATATGAGCATGAGGTAAGCGCGTATCTATGAATCATCCTATGCATAACTAAAGGTATGGTGCCAAACATTATGCACGTAACTTCGAGTCCGCGTTATAAGAAGGCGCGTTGTAGCAGCTCCGTCTGTATTTCATTCATTATCACAATAAATATTTGTACAACGGAACACATATCTAGCTGAATGAAGTACCTGTGCATGAAGTATTTTTTTTAGATTGCCCTACGAGTTTTTCCATATTACAAAATTTATTACTTATTATTTAAACAAATCTAGAAATGGTTTTGCTGGTTTTTCAAAAAGTTATATCGGTACATATATGGAAAAACCACGAAAATACTTTGTAAAAACATACGAAATTTGCTAAAATTGTAGAAATAAACACGAGCGCTACTAGATGGCGACAAGATAGAGAAAGTATCAAAGTTCAACTTAAAAAGGCTCTCTAAAGCAAAGCTGCATTTGAATTACATTAATTGGCAGTTGTGAATAATTTAGATTTTAACATTTTACCATTTACCATACATGTATTTTATTGTTTTCAATACGCTCCTTAATTACGTCATTTGACCGGCCTTGACGAATTTGAGATTCAAAACGAGCATACCGTGTTATTTGTACCGTACACTAACTACACTAGTTATGATTACAGATTATCCGTACTTCTTTCATTGTAGCCTGGGAAAAACCATTTTTTTATACGCTTTCTTTTAGGTGGAAATGATTGTTGGGGATGCATCCGTGGCAGCTTATATTTCAGAGAAGCTTCCTCATCCTCATTTTACGTTCGAGGGATAACTCATTTAGCACAGCGCAATAAAACAGGAGGATTTGTGGACGATTTCGCTCTGTATACGAAAGTATCGAAATACTTACAATGGATCGAAAGGATTACCCAAAAACGGGGAATAGGGTAAGACTACACACTAAGAAATTTAGGTAATTTTTCTTGGTAAAAATCACTTATTTTGATAATTTTCCACACTGAATGGCGATAAATGTATAGAATCTTAAAGAAAATGTCGAAATTTTCCCATAATGCAAGTATTTTACACCAATATTATAGGAACATTTTTATTTCTTAGAAAAAAAAAAACATTGTAATATTATCAAGGTCGGTATTCAATGGAGGATAAATATAGCTAATATGTTTGTAACAATAACAACATTTCGGAAACAAAAGGCTAGAATTACAGAAAAATTATAATGCTTATAAATGTTTAAATACCTGACATATTATGGTAATGTGGTTATATATTAAATACGTATCTATGTATTACAAAAGCGAACAGGATTAATCTACATACAGTAATTAAGCTAGGTAAATATCACAATAGTGGTAGTCTGTGTAAAAGTGTTCAAAACACAGATTTTTCTTACGCCACGAACAGCGCACAATAGCAGGTTTATTACAAATGCTATGCAAGGGTGTAGATTGTGCATCTTTGGCAAAACAAAACTCTACAGGATTTTTAAAGGGATCAGGTTTCTCGTCCACGTATCCACTTTTATACCATGAGTACTTAAACACGTCGAAAAATCTTGGAGAAGCAAACTGATTGTGGGTGAGGGACTGCAGTTTAATAATATTATTTCTTTGATGCAAATCTAAATCATAGTTCATAAGAATCACTGTATCAGAAAAAATATTAACAAATTTTTTCCACAACCTAAAACCAAACACATCTAGAGGTTGTACCATCGCTGCATTTTGTTTTTGGTATATTTAAAATGTTTATCTTGCGGTATTAATTTCTGAAGTACAGCAACACAATGCCCAGTCCAAGAGTCAATCAAAAGTAGGCTGCTTAGTGCGGTATTTGGAAGGAAAACATCAGTTAGCCAGGATGTTGAAATGACTTGAGGTGAGCTTTCTAGACGCTGAAGAAGAAATATGCACATTTAGAGGTCGAAACAATGATTGCGCAGCTCGAGGTCCAAACGTATTTCTAGACTCCTTTAATACTAAAAATAGTGGTGAAAGTGAGCGTCCATCTGCAGAAATAGCTGGCAAAATTGTGTAACTTACGTTATAGAGTGCAAGGATTGCAAAATACCCTCAACAGTTTTTTGACCTTTTACAGCAAAGTACGACCGGAGTGCATTTCGAGATTAAATCCACTCTAGTCAGCGTTACATACATTGCTTCTGTCCATACTAGTGATATAAGGCTTGACTTGATTAATAAAATTATCGCTTACTAACCTTAAGTGTTCCGTATCAGTGCGCGTAGAACGAGTAACAAATTTTGTTATCTTTCGCGATACAATATTATGTACCTTAAAATGCCATATCCACCAATGTCCTGCTTTAAATTTTTCATACGCAATTTCTTCTTTAGCTTCTAGAGCCCACCGTCGAAGATCCATTTTATAAATTATTTTTCCATCGACTAAATTATTTTCAAATTTTGTTAGAACATATTCAGTAATAAACCGTAATTTATTCCTGTGGGTGCCACCTCTATTACTACTTTCTTCCCATCTGTACAACTGTCGCAGTACAAACTGGTTCTTGAAACATTTTGAAAGATATCTGAAAGATAACTTTAACTCATTAGCCCCCAAAAATTTAATTAACAAACACATAAAAAAAGAATATATAAAATCAATAACGTAAAAGAAATAAACAAAATAGAAAGAAACATTGAAATACCAAAAACTTATGCGTCATTGGATTACACGCCAAAGCTATCAGAACAAATTGAAAAAAATGTTAAAACCTTATAACTTAATAGTAGCACATAAACCAATCAAAAACAATAAACAGTTACTTACACAAACAAAGCAAAAAATCGAGCATATCAACAAAACTCACGTAATTTACAAAATAGATTGTAAAGATTGCAATAGCACCTATATTGACCTGACACAACAATATCTCCACAAAAGAATATAGACACACAAATATAACATTAAAACAAAAAATTGCAATGCATCCGCATTAGTGCTACATCACTTTAATTTTGAAAACACAAAAATACTCGAAACTGAAACAAATTACAATAAAAGACTAATCAAAGAAATGTGCAACATAAAAAAAAGAACATAAACAGTCAATCAATCATAGGGAGGACATTAATTCACTTAGCATAATGTATAACAATTTAATTTGTTAACTGATTGCCTGCATCTTACTTGTGATTTTGTGTTGCAAACAGACAGATCACTTCATTCATTCATTCATTCAAGTTAGGGTGGGCACTTGATGTCCGGGCACTTGAGCAAGGTGCTCGTTGTACCATCCCTATTGATTATCTTATTTCCACTCGAGCAGCTTGGTGTTCTCTATAAAGGCCAGTATCTTGCCCAGTGGAAACTTGAGGACCTCTAACGCCAATGTCGCACAATTTCTCTATCAAAATATTACCAAGCTTGCGATATGTACGCATTTACATTATTATGATGTACTTGATACAGAACTTGGTTTCTTGGGATGATGTAAATATAACTTGAATATTTTAGTGAAAATTTTTTACTTGCTTTAATTAATCGAATAGTAACTTATTCTTATGATGATAAAGCGATTTTTTTTTGAAAATTCTACTGTGGCCTTGCCCGTTATAGGGCAAACAGGAATAAAATTATACTCAAGGGCATTTCTCACTATACTCACCCGGCTACAGCCTTTCAAAGCCGAATTGCAGGGCGGTGCATATTTATTGCTGATACTGAAGTGATTCAGAGATAAAGTACTCAAATATATTACGTTATAGTGCCAACAAGAAACAGGCAGGTTGCTTCCTGCCTGAGCACCCGCTCGACGGGCAATATAAGTTCGTTTCTGGTGGTGTATATCGAGCAAACACCTATGTTTCATCTCCAACCGTTATCATGGTGAATGCAACGTTAACTACACTTCAGGTTCCACTTTCTTCTCCTGCAATAGCGACCGCTGGAGCCCACCCTTCTAACAACCCTTGCCTTCGTAAGTTTCCCGATAACAAGCAATAAAAGGTAATATTTTTACATGTTCGTTATTTAATTTACTTTTCAGATACTTGCCCACCGTTACGTGCAACAGAGACTTACGATGTACAATGCCAGTTAAACTTTACGAATGTTAGTTGTAAGAAGCCAGTACAGGGTACCATCGCGGTATTAAGTTGCAAACCACACTACGTCTACAAGTATAGCGAGATATCTGCATGCAGAGATGGTATATGGGACCCTTCTCCTACGCCTTGCGTTCCAGGTCAGGTACCACTTCTCACTGCAAATTGCTTATTTTACTTTTGCCTCTACTAAAGCATCATAAAAATATTAAATAAATATAAAAATTATACAGGGTGAGTTTTTTATCTTGAGACAACGGAATATTTCTAAAACACTGCATCAAATCAAAAAAAGATCTTAATAAGATTTGTTATAAAATAGGGGACTCAGTGAATGGTTGTATTACAGATTCGGATTCTACGCCATCAAGTATGTAGTTTCTGTTTGAAACTTTTTTTTCGAATACTTCTCATGCTATTCTTGAATAATGTGCTGGACAACCGTCATGTCGGAACCACATTGTTTGTCGTACGTCCAAGGGAAGGTCTTCAAGTAACACTGGAAGTTCGTTCTGCAAGACGTTTCGATATTTTTCACCATTTAAATATCATTTATCATCTATCGATGGATCGGAAGAGGTGGTACAGCACAATCTGTTACGAATCGAAAAAAAGTTTCAAACAGAAACTACATACTTGATGGCGTAGAATCCAAATCTGCAATACAAAATGAGGGTTCCCGTTTAAGATTTCAAAGTTGTCCCCCCTTCCACTCTGGTGGAGGAGGAGTGAGGTGGGGATCGGGTTCGGCACCATTCAGTGAGCCCCCTACATTATAACAAATCTTATTAATAGTTAATGAAAGTTTTGATTGGTGGTGGAATTGGTAATAATAAATTATATGTTCTATCCAATCAATTATTTTTTAAATTTCGCTATGTCTACCGGTTTCGGCCTTTGGCCATCATCTGGACACACAGTACGTCTAAGAGGAATTCGGTGCTAAGTCATTTGAATTTGTGGTGTTATACATTGATATTAAAATTTTAAATAAAATAAAAACAATGCACAATAAAACTATAAACACGTTAAAATTACTTAAAAATTATATGGTGAGCGTGATGTGATCGAGAATTGGATTCAGTCCAATGATGGCGAAAGGCAGAAACCGGTAGACACAGCGAAATTTAAATTTAAATAAATAATTGATTGGATAGAACATATAATTTATTATTACCAAATCTTATTAAGATCTTTTTTTGATTTGATGCAGTGTTTTAGAGATATTCTGTTGTCTCAAGATAAAAAACTAACCCTTTTATATTAATTAAGTATCATCATTGTAGAGTTTTGTGGCTGAAGTTTTCACTTCTTCTAATTGAATGGGAAGATAGTTGTATCGTTTTAAATTATTTATTGGAATCGGGACTAACAACTAACACATAACAATTAGTTTTCTTCATTGATTCATTTCATCAGACACATTACGACAAGCTATAAGTACTTGTACCTTTAAACTCGCCGAACTCACGGTACACCGATGACGACGTTTACGCACAATTATACGCGTGAAAAAATTGTAGATTTTTGTTGCCTTCCAGATGCCTGAGATCTCACTCACTTATTTTGTCTCAGTTACAATAGCTTTCCAATAGGCAAAACTTGCTAAGCAATCATGCTTCAGGTCATTAAGTAGTGGAATTGAAGCACCAAGATGAAACCAATTTGCGAGGGCACGCTTAATCAGCTCCTTCTTGTGAGCCAAAATGTAATGGGTCTTTAATTTAATTATGCAAATGATAAAGTTGTTGGGCTCCGTAAAATTAATAATTGATTAAATAAATAAAAATATATATTTATTAATTGAAATAAACATGAGATTCTTTTATCGATTACACAACCGCTCTCAGGACGTGTGGTAATGAGTATTGAAAAATATGAAATAGGACCCTGTATATCGACTAATAAACAAAATAAATCAAAGATATTGGTTTTACTTTAACAACAGTTTTGTAATGATTCATAAAATATATTCCTTAATAATGAAAAAATGAACAAAGCAATAATAAAAGATAAGGTAAATGGGGCCCCCTTGAAACGTCATTTAGTTATTGAAATTATTTAAATCTAAATAAAGGACAAAGAGAAATATGGCTTTGAAGTTACAACTAATAACCAACAAAGAAATAATATACCTAGGCGGTAAACTTGCGGTTTCTGTTGGATCTTTGCATTGGGCGTTGTCTCGGCGAGTTGATCCTCTGGCACTTGGACTGTGGAATCACTCAGCTAGAGGGCTAGCGGGCGCAGATATCATCACAATGATGAGGAATTCAAATGTCCCACCATATGGTTTAAAACTGCAGTCTTGAAACATCCGATTACTTATAGGCTCGGTGCTTCTTCTTTCGATGGGATTCTTTATACGGATGGGGCCCTTGAGTTAACCCACCTGGTATTTTTAATATATTTGCGTTCCAACTGGCCTACAATGGCTGTACTCCTTGGCCACCCTTTTTCGACGACCTTTTCCCACGTCCATAACTCTTACTTGACCCTAGCCCGCGCCTGCGCGCGTAGCCGTCTCAGGGACTATTTCATTACTCCGCCGCATTAGCCAATCAGGAGTAGTAAAACAATCACGGGGTCGCAGCAAAACTCAAATAATCATAGTTGTGGCAACTTGTTATCTATTTAAGAAAATACATGAGCTTAATAGCGATCAGCATTGTTGTTACTTCTACTAAGCATGTGCTGTAGTTAGATACAGTACCAGTAGTCATAAGTAATACGTTACTTACCGCAAATTTGTCAGGTACGCTGTGTAATAGCCGTTAATAAAAGCACTATTTACAGTAACAACTTGCATTCAGGAAACTAGGTTTAGTTGCAAGTATTAATTAACGAGAATAGTTCCAAGTAAAACTTTATTTATTGTAAATAATTTTTTATCAAGTAAACACTTTACTTTACTACAAAAATGTTTAAAGGATTGAGAAATCACTCACAGAACCAGCTCACCACGGTATCTTCAATCAAATGGGTTCATGGAACGTCATGATCAAACAATAAAGAAAATATTGAAAAAGAAGAGGAAAAAGATATGATAACACCTATTGATTCTAAATTAACCTCCCCAGCTGATATTTTATTTAATGGAAAAATTAATGGATTGGTCGAGGTGGACCACACGCATGGCCTGCTCGATCCCCAGACTTAAACCCCCCTAGGTTGTTTCCTCTGGGGATCTCTGAAATCAATAGTTTACGCTACTCCAGCGGAGAATTTGGACGATTTGCGAAATCGGATAATTACTGGGTGTAATTCAATTAGAAACGACCCTAGTGTATTTGAAAGAGTTCGACAGTTAATGACGAGGAGATTGAATGCTTGTATACAGGCTGGAGGAAGCCATTTCGAACATTTATTGTGGATCGAGCAACTTTACATGTACTTTTTGATAATAAGATGTTGTTACGGTCGCAAATCTTGTTCGCCCTATATCTTCGTAACAAAGGGGTTTTTCAAAAATCATCATAGGACAAAATATTCTTAGAACAGGCCAAGGAATAAGCCTTGATTTTTTGCCGCATGTTTACCTAACACCCTGTATAACACTAATAAAAAGCGTAAAATGAATAAATAAAACAAGTAAATCATGTAGATTAAAGGATGAGTATACTAATTTATGTAATATCTGTCTATTTTATGTTTTAACCAACGTCATTGATGTATCATACAAGTAAAGACAATCTTCTGATTTGACTATTTTTCTCAAGTATTGCTATTGAAAAAAGAAGCAAAGTTTCCGCTTGTCTCACAGAAAAAGATGCAAGGATTAATTTCATGAATGTGACAGATAGAGATAGACTGCTTTGTTTAAGTACCATACTTAAAATAGTGCACCGTTTCGGGTTTCTATTATGGCACCTGTCAGTTATCAAATCTAACTTATGGCGTCGTTAGTTTGTGTATTTGGTTTATTATTAGTTATTTCACGGCCGTTTTTCGCTTTCTTTTATATTTTGTAAGAAAAATGTGTTCTTTTTAGAGCACAGAGCCGTCTTCTGTAAAGTTGTCAGTAGGTAAATTATCTTGAATAAAGAAAATGTATCAAACAATGACTTTTTTTTTGTTAAAAAGATGGTAATGCGTAAGCTGTTTTTGCCAGGCCCACGTAGAGCCAAATCTCCCACCCAATCAACATTACGACCCCGGAAAAGAACCGATTGTCGTAATTGACCGGAGTGAGATTTGTGAACCCCGAATTTCGCACTGATAGCCAAGCGTGCAAGCCACTCGACTATCAGCCATGCAATAACTAATGTTATTATTATCACAGAAAATGGAATCTGGAAAGCGGTTGAATTCTAAGGCACAACAGCTTGTGCTTAATGCTCTGGCATATTTTGAGAGAGAAAAAGAAAATGGGCGGCTTTTATTATCTTTAAGTGCTGTTTACGAGGTAGAATACTGAAAAACCGCGCATAAAATATCCTGTTTATACGGTTTTTAATTTAACTCAGAATTATCGATTTGATTCATACGGACAAAAATCGATGACGTTGCTTAAAACATAAAATAGACAGAGAGTAGGTATGAATGCAAACAATAACAAACTGCCATATTGGGAGTGAAGTTAGGCTTAGAAATTTAGATCCCTATGATTCATCCATTGTTCTTATTGTTTGTACTCTGTTTATTTTTTACTCCTTTAGATGATTTTACTTTTTTATTTACTATGCTGTCAATTATTTCAGCAAACTCATCATTTTTCATAAAATAAATTAAATCTTCATTTTTATTTCCGGATGACCGCAGACTAGACGGGTATTTTATTTGTTGCAAGTTTTACAAACTCACTACTATTTTAATAAGTTCTCATGCACTTGATGGAAACACGTCTATAAACCACGAACGACTGTTAACAATTATTAAGTTTTTTTTTAGAGTGCGGAAGGAAGACAGTAAACGTACAAACTTTACTAATTGGCGGTCGTCCCGCCGAAATATGGGAATACCCTTGGGTGGCGGCTATCTACAATACTTCTTTAGGGCAAAAAGAACTTATTTGCGGCGGGACCATCATCTCCACGTTGTATATTTTATCAGGTATCGGTCGATATTGCTTTATCGCGACGAAGAGTACACTATACCTAATAGTTCTTTTTTTTTAATTTTAGCCGCACATTGCTTCACCAATTCAGTAGGGGTCCCATATGATAAGGGTTATTTCACCATCGTGGCCGGAAAATACTATCGCGACTTCGATATAAAGGAGGATGGAATACAAAAAAGAAGTGTAAGATATTAAATTAAAGCACAATTATTGCAACAGAAGCAACGAAGTACTCGTAATAAATGAACAAATAAACAAATCACGCAAATTACTCCATCAAGTTTGAAATTCAATGATTAATCATACGATAAAAAACGCTGTTGGCTAACTTATACTTCCTCAATACACCAAATGTTTTCAGTACCGATTTAACTTGTAAATATGTTTTCCTTTTTAGAGGGAGATAGCAAGGCATGTTTAGGTAACAGGTCATTCTTATTTCTACAATTTCATTCGGTCTTCGGTTGATAATGGGAATTCCCGTGTTCCCGAAACAATTGTTTGGAATCAATCAAATTTTGATGTAGCGGGGAATGATTGGATAGTTATATATCGTATGTTGTTTATTTTAAGTCTACTATCCTGTAATTAGATGCGTCTCTTGGACAATAAATAAATATTATTATTATTATTATTACCATAATGTTCAGCAAATATTCGTCAGTAGCATTCGTTTTTGATTTAGATCAACAAGTTGCACATACACGGAGACTATAAAGGTAAAAGTCAGAGGTACCGTGATGATATAGCCTTAGTGGAGGTGCACAAATTAGACATTACGTCACAAGTTCAACCCGCCTGCCTCGATTGGAATAACCCCAACGACGACAATGAATTCCGAGAGAATGTTACAGCTGTGGTAAGCATAATGCAACTTTAGAATCTAAGAGTGATCATATAGGATTTCTTTTATCACATTAGATTGCCGGTTGGGGATACATAACAGTGGATTCTGAACAGCCGGATGTTTTGCAGAAGTTGGAAAATACCCGTCCAGCCTCAAGAAAAGTGCAGGAAATTTATGGATCCAGACTTCTATCAGCAGTTTTACTCGAGCGATAAAATTTGCGCGGGTTACGTAGGCGAAGGTGAATTTCTTCAATTTATTTATTTTATATTTTCTTCATCAATTTTTTTTTGCTTATTAGGGTATGTCGGTTTTTAATTTTAAAATTATAAAGATGCTTTTACGTTTCAGAAACTGAATTTTTTCCTTTTTCAAAATTATTTTTACCATTAATTTTCCATTGTCTTATTTATGTTTAAAAAGTTTAAAATTTGTTACTTATATTAACATTTAAACATTGAATAATTTGTAAAAAGAAACAACCGTAAACAACCAAACTTAGAAAGCTCTTCAATAGAGCTAAATCAACCAGATCTGTGGAGGACTGGGAAGCTTACAAATTACTTTGTAGGCAATATAAGAAGGAGATCCGTTGTGGTCAGAGGCGAGCTTGGAGAAACTTCTGTGACTCTGTCGAATCGACCACTACGGCTGCTCGCTTAAAGAAAGTCTTAAGCAAAGACACCAGTCATCAACTGGGACTGTTAAAACGAGAGGATGGCACTTTTTCGTCGACCTCCCTAGAAACAGCCGAGATACTTATAGCCACTCACTTCCCGGGCAGTGTGATTCACGATACACCTGCGTGGGATGACCCTCATGGCTCGCCTCCAACTGAGGAGAATTGGGCGGTGGCGGAAAGAATGGTAAAAGAACCCCGGATTCTCTGGGCAATTAAAAGTTTTCAACCATTCAAGTCACCTGGCCTGGACGGTGTGTTTCCCGCCCTACTACAATGGGGCGCGGATTCTCTGCTCAGCCCATTGGTGACACTGTTCAGGGGGTGCATTGCCTGGAGGTACGTACCTGACGAATGGAGGGAAATAAGAGTGGTTTTCATACCAAAGCCAGGGCGTTCCGACTATACCTTGGCTAAATCATACCGGCCGATAAGTTTGACCAGTTTTCTGCTGAAGACTTTGGAACGACTGTGCGACCGTTATATAAGAGAGGTGGCCTTACCTTTGTATCCACTTCACACAAACCAACACGCGTACATCCCGGGAAGGTCCACCGAATCTGCCCTCCACTCTGTGGTGCGGCGGATAGAGAGATCGCTGGACAATAAAATGTCTACCCTGGGTGTATTCCTAGATATAGAAGGAGCTTTTGATAACGCTTCAGTCAACAGCATTGAGCCGGCCCTTGAAGGATGGCTACACTGTATGTTAGAGCAAAGGGCAATAGAAGTAAGTGCGGGAGGTGCCAGGGTGAGGGGGCGCGTAGATCGGGGCTGTCCCCAAGGAGGCGTCTTGTCACCACTTTTGTGGAACCTTGTGGTAGATGACCTCGTTCGTGCGCTGAACGCATCTGGCTTCTACACAATTGCGATCAACACATCACATTACGATCCTCATTGATGGAAGATTTGAGAGCGTGCTCTGCGATTTGATGCAGACTGCTCTAAGGTCTCTCGAAAATTGGTGTAGAGAACGTTGCCTCTCTGTAAACCCAGATAAATCAGAGATGGTACTCTTTACTAACAAAAGAAAGGTGGGAAACTCCGCCCACCACAACTGTTTGGCACTGCTCTCGGTTCTCGGACGAAGTCAAGTATCTGGGTATCACTTTGACAGAAAACTGAGCTGGAGCAAACATGTCAAAACAAAAGCTGAGAAAGCGTGTAAGGCCTTTTGGCAGTGTCGCCGCGTTTTGGGTAGGACTTGGGGACTCTCCCCGAAAATTACCTTGTGGCTGTACACTGCCATAATTAGGCCCATGCTAACTTATGGTGCCCTCGTCTGGTGGCCAAGGGTGAGACGAGTGGTAGCCAGGAATGACCTGATGCATGTGCAGCGCATAGCATGTCTTAGCATTACAGGGGCAATGCGCACTACGCCGACGGCGGCAATGGAAGCCCTCCTGTGTGTCCCTCCCCTGGATCTGTTCGTGGAGGAGACTGCTTTTAGAGCAGCTATAAGGTTACGGTCCTGGGGTCTTCTGATCGGGGAGTGGGGGGTGGGGGGCGCGGCCACGTGCGCATCATCCATGAGGGCGTCGCTAAAGCGCCTCTTCTTGGTGCCGCGAAGGACTGTGTGCCTCCTATGTTTGCTTTCGGCAGACACTACCGCGTTCATGTCGACCCCTGCGTCGAATCACTGCCTTCAATTGCTGTCTATACAGACGGATCAAAGACAAAAACAGGGACAGGTGCGGGAGTTTTCTCTCCAGACCTCAAGCTCAACTTAGAGTTGACACTAGGTAGGGTCGCTACGGTTTTCCAAGCGGAAGTTTTGGCAATCCTGCATGGGGCCGAAGAAATTTTAGCAAGGGGCATTAAGGGACGACGCATTGTCCTTTACAGTGATAGTCAAGCTCCCTAAGCCCTTAGTAGTTATAGATCGCTTCGGGCCTAGTACTTCAGTGTCATAGTGCCTTGGAAGCGATCGCCATTTATAATGACTTGTACTCAGATGGGTTAAAGGTCATTAAGGTAATCTGGGAAACGAGGCTGCCGATAGGTTGGCTAGACGGGGTTCGTGTTCTCCTTACGTGGGACCAGAGCCTGTTCTTCCCATTTCTTCGGCTACACTCAATACCCTAATAAACCAGTGGACCACTACTCTACACGAAGAGAGATGGGCATCCATAACCACCTGCTGTCAGGCGCGCAAAGCCATACCCAGGCTGTCGCCTAGGACAGCGAGATACTGTCTGCAGCTTTCTCGCAGTAAACTACGTCAAGTTGTAGGGCTATTGACTGGCCACTGCAAACTTAATAAACACATGCACCGCATGAGACTGACTAGCAGCCCACTCTGCCGTGCATGTTACCTAGAGGACGAGACACCGAAGCACATTTTATGTGACTGTCCGGCGCTTGCCCAACTTAGAGGTTCCATCCTGGGGGAGTTCTGGCCCAGTATGGCCAGCTCTGGTGGCGCCTCGCATGCTGCGCTGCTCGAGTTCATCCTTCGTTGGGTTGGCTCGAGTAGCTGCGGTGAGTGACGCCGCCTAGGGAAGGTAGCACAATGGCCCGGTTAGAGTGGCCTAAGTGCGCGTGGCTAGACACCCTTCCCAACCAACAATCCAGAATCCAACCGTACTTTATCATATATATTATACAGGGTATTTCACCAGCAGGGAATTACACAACAAGACATTCTACAACATAAACACTACTTCATATCTTGTAATAACACCACAAACCTTACTAAATGTTTTCTTCAGAGTCTCTCTTAACAGACATTGAAAAGCAGTCCAATGAAATATTTTCTTAAAAACAATTTGTTATTCAATAATTTAGGTAGCATAATCGTTGAAAACGACATAACCTTCATTTTTTTTTGCTATTGTAATTTGGAGTTTTATACGTTAACCGGTAAGAAAATTAATGAAATTGCTTTTGCTTTCCGAAAGTTCGTCGTGAACGACCATTAACAACGTCATTATGACGACAGTTTGCCACCTGGGTCTGAATGTATTTTTTATTTAAAGCAAAATATTTTGATGCATTTCTAAATGAATACAATTATGAATTTAACTTAAAATGCTATATGTGGATCACCGACAATTTTGTTAAAAAATGGTTTCCCATCTCAAACTCTGCCAAAAGTGATACGCAATATACTTTAACATAATTTTAATGTTACACGGAATAAAAGAAAAATATGTTGTTTTAACACGCATATTGTATCCTACACAAAATATAATTCGGTTCAACAGTCTTCAATTTCTTTCATAATGTTTATGTTGCAGTGACATTAAAATTTTAAGACACATTTTATCTTGATCTTACAACCAAATTTTTGTTGGAACCCCTGAATATGTATCTGATTCAACCAAAATAGAATAACAAAAAACGTTTTTTAAACCAATGCATGCGTTTTTCTGAGTGTATGTTTATAACGACTTATAAAAATATAGGATTGCGTAACTTATTTCTGCATTTTGTTGGTACATAATGCAATATTCGTATTATTTCCTTTGTATTCAGCATTAAAAATAACTCATTTCGATATTCCACAGATGCAGGTGTTTGTCGCGGAGACAGTGGTAGTGGCTTATATTTCAGAAGGACTTCCTCGTCTTTGTTTTACGTCCGAGGAATAGTAAGCTTGTCACGGCGCAACAAAGTAGGATGCGATGTGAACCAGTATGCTCTATACACAAAAGTTTCAAGATACTTACATTGGATCCAAGGAATTACCTTAAGACGATTTTTAATAAGATAATTACCATTGCATATACCGATACAATTAGTGCAAAATCAATGGTTAAAATTGACAGCAGTGCAAGCGATAATAATCAAATGAAGTAAGGAAAGTGTTGCCTATATAATTCTGTGAGCACTTCTATCTCAGTGTGCTACACCAAAATAACGCTTAATTTTTTTTAGTCAATTCCGAATCTTCTTTTGGTTTATGTTCACGTTCATCTGTTTGCTTTTATTCTATTATCATAAACGACGGTTTTTTTTTTAATATTTCACCATACATTGTTTTATGGTTAGTTCAATATGATTTTCTAATATTTATTTCATGTATATTTTGAAATATTTCTTATGTGTAATAGATTAATTAATATTTTACATATCATCATTGTTGTCGAAAAATCCCTTATTTTTTGCGAGGTGGTACTCATGCAGTACTCGCCGTTAATTTTGCACAAATTATATCGGCATACAAACACATCAGGTACAATATGTGATACGTATTCTATTGCCTTTTTAATATTTTTTCTACGTACGTGACATCTCTGAACAATAAAACAATACTATTGCCAAATATAAATCTATTATTTCATCACCAACTAAATTCTTTAAATAACTAACTCTGTCCCAACCCAGGTAGCACACAATATTTATAAAATATGTATTTTATATTTTACAAATATTGTATGTATGAGAAATATTTCCAACATAAACAACACATTTATATAATATTTGTTTATAACTGTGCGTATATATTTAAAAGTCATATTTATTATACATAGAAACAATATTTATATCACACATTCCAAACCCAAAATCAACATTCAACATATAAGCAATATTTACTAAATATTGCGAGTTTAACATTGATCGCAAAATATTTTTTGAATATTTATTTTATAATCGTTTTCCAATATCTTATTTTGGTTTTACGAAAATATTTATTTAATATTATTTTATCAGTCTAACACCTACATTTAGTAAATGTATATTTTATACATATTAAGCACATATTAAGTTTTCAAATATATTGTTTTAGTATAAAAAGCAATATACCGCAAATATTAATTAGTTTTGAAGGAAATATATTGGTTACGAAATATATGGGAAATATTCCCATGTATAGCACACAATTTTTATACAACCTGAATTTAATATTTAACAACTATACTATATCTACATACATGAGACATATTATCAGGTTTTACTTAACCAACAAAAGTTGTGTTTTGTTATACGTTAGTATATTCATGTAAAAACAAAGCACAGATTGGGTTGGTCATAATTTCGGTTATCTATTGAAAATATAAATTCATGGCTTCTAAGAACAACATTTCAATCGAATAACTTAAACATAATCTAAATGTGGTTATAAAAATAAAAATTAATTATTTTATCCTGAATTAACAAAATAAAAATGCATCGTAATATTCGAAGAATTAATAATATATTTTTAAGTAGAATAACGCATGTACAAAATATACTCTATTTTAACAAAAATTAATATCTTTCTCTTATTATTTTAATTTGAATTTGAACCATTAAACTACTGGCTTTAGGCTTTACAAATTTTTCATCTGCGGTTGCCCAATCCTACATGCTGTTTTGAGTTACGTGAGTTAGTGCATTTATATCGTATCGTAAAAAAGCGACAAGCACTCGTGCATCACGTGAGTGAAGTGATGGCCGTGGTAGATGAGAAGCGTGAAAAAAAAACGAAGGAATGTTGAAATTCAAAAGTTTTGTGTAGTTTTGCCTACTTTTGTGCTCCATGATTGTGGGTTATAACAAAATAAGTCGTCGTGAATAAACATTGCACTGGTTATAATCGGCAACTGGTAAGTGTCGTAATTATAAAATGAATAGGTTGAGAACTATTACAATGCAGGTGTTACTGCATGTTTACAAAAATAATATTGCAGGTTAAAGGTATGTCGTCCAACTCGAAATTGTCATAAGTATCATTTAGTCAAACACATACCTAAAAAATATGAAATTAGCAGTTTGCAAAATGGAGATATGCACTATAAATATCAAAATACCGGTGAAAATACTGGGGATATTGCAAAATATAGCAAAAACAGCAATTGATGGTAAGAGGAATGGTTACACAATGCAATACATTAACAAGAATTTTTTTGTAGTAAAGATGAGAGAAGGATGAAACAACGAGGATGAGATGAATGCTGTTATGACAGCGATGATACGGGTAGACAAGGCTTTTTAGAAGTAGTACAATAATTATATACATGTTTTGTATTGTTTTATTTAAATTTTGTTTCCTTAATACAATAGTTGCATAAACACTTCCATCAAGGTTTAAAAAACTGCCAAAAATATATATTACGTGAATATTGCGATTTTAGCTATCAGCGGTCTAAGTTCTACCACCACCCCAGTTCTAGTGGTAAATTGTACAGTATATGAGTAGTAAGATGTTTTTATACAAAAGTTGACGTGTTACAGATGTCTTGAGGTGGTTGTTGGTATGGAATACTGATAAACAATGTTATATAAAATTTATTTCAGCTGTCACAAGGATGAGATCGACATACGAGATACGAGGGTACCAGATGAATCATTAAAAAGACTGTATCAAAATCTTGTATATCTAAGTAATGTGCGTTTGAATTATTTAATCTTTGAAATAAAAAAAAATTAGCACGCTTTTTTACCTTGTAGAAGTATGTCATCCAGCATTAACCCTTTTTTCATATATGTATGTTCTTAATATGTTGAATATGTTGAGAATTATTGGTTATCCTGGGTTGCTTAAATATTGCTAATCCATATTTTTTATTTTGCAGTAGAACCGCTCATTACCGGAATTATATTGATAAAAAAAGTTCATCTGTAATAATTTATCTCTTCCCGATTATCCGATTTTTTCGTTATCCAGACCATGTTAATCTTCAATTAGTCCGGATACTGGAGGTTCTACTGTACATATAGATGGTGTTGTGACAAAATCTCCTATGTAATTTTACAGCCATAATTAGAAGGTGTTTATTAGCATCAATATCCGAACTGAAATCACTTGATCCCAAATTGTTTGCTATTCGAAGATTTGAGTTCTGATATTTATATCAATGCTTTATAATTATTGTTGCAAATGGAAAATCATATGGCAGATACTTTCACGAGACCATCCACATGTATATGGATTAGCAATATTAAAGCAACATAAGAAAACCAGTATTTCTCAATATGCTCTATATATTAATTACAATATTTATATACGAAATAAAAAAAAATCTGTCACTTCCTATGTGAAATATATATTTGAAAACAAATATTATACATATATAAGAAATAAATATATACTACATATGTATTTGATAATATGCGAGAAATATTAATTGGCAATATTTATGAAAAAAAAAAAAAAATTGTCACTTCCTATATAAAATATATATTAGAAAAAAAAAATTTATTAATATTTGGTGCTACCGGGGGTATTTCTTTCAATAAAATAACACTATTTTTAATTAATTGAAAAATGTTCTCACCAAAAAAAAATGGTTATTTTAAATAATCGCGAAGAAACATTTCTTTGATTTAAAGAATTCTTTTTCTCTGTGTGCGCTACTGCGTGCCAACAAAAATCACCATCTTTAATTATCATTGAAAATATATGATTTGAAAGTTGGAGAGTGAACTGAAAAAAATTGTTTTAAATTGGAATTATAGTGATGAAAAATATATATTTGGGAGAGTTGCAATCGCTAGCCTATTGTTAACGGAGTTGTTGTTTTTTAATTTGTTACATTACTAATACAACTCTGATTTTTGTATTAGTATTCTTTGTATAATATTTTGGGTTAGTCATAATTAAAAAAAGGTTTTCATTGTTTCTGTGCTTTTTTTGAGAGCTACGATGATTATAATATCTATGACCATTAATACGATCTAATAGGTATTGGTTGGTCCTATGTATACGTTATTGCAATTATTACATAGTATACTGTACCTATATTATATCCTAGTAAACATTTGTGTGTTTCAGAAACGTCCCCGAAACAAGCCTTTTAGGTTTTTACAACATCCCTGAAACTGCTATAACGTCCGCCCCTTTTTATATTTCGTTTGTCTCTGATACAAGACTCCAGATGATATAATAATTGTTAGTTTTAACTAACACGAAATACCAATAAATTTCTTTCTCACAACCGTTTTGATTCTTTCACACACAATGTACACTAGCGACACTTTCTAATTGTACGACCTACAGCATAAAACAGAGTCTATATGTGGAACATGGATAGTAGATGGCTTATGCATTCACTGTCCTGTTCGAAATATATAAACACAGATGTGCGGTCTCTGTTTTTTTTTTTTTTTTTTTTTGTAGTAAATCTACTTTAAATGTAAGGAAGAATGCAGTAAGCAAACATAGAAAAAACATTGAACTCATAAAATAGAAACAAATAAATACATCAAAGGAGTATACTTATGCCTGCCGACTTACCTCGGTTAGCACAATTCGAAGTTTTTCAATTACTCACCGTAAATATAATATTGTATACGGACAGATGTTTTGTTTTCTTTACACATCCCTACAGCTTTACTAAATATGTTTTTGTTTTTTAATCCAATTGCTTCATAATGGTTGTGTTCATATCTATTTTTAATTCGCGTCCGCTTCTTTTTTCGATTTTAACATCATGAATAATTAATTAATATATTGTTACGCTACACAGTAGCATACAGCCCGGATTTTAAAAATAAATTTTACAAGAAATACATTAATTGAATTAAAAAAAAAACAAGTTTTATATATACCAGTGTCATCTATTTTTTATATTTTTGATTTAGAAGCGTTCTATCTCACCAGCCAGATGGCATGCAAGACGAGAAATTTCCGATCGAGGAGCGGTGACATAAAAAAAATATTGAATAGCTCGTTACTTTCTTATATTTAACTCAGTACGCATAGAGATGTGGTGGGATGATGTTGTCAATTGTGCTCTCCCTCAAGTTTAATGTTTAAGAGCAGTTTAAGTGTTCTCATAGGCATGATAATGTTATGCCTTCAATAGCTTTAAACCATTAAGTAAAATTAAAACATTCAATAGTGGATAAAAGTGATTTTTATTAACTTAAATCAAATTCAAAATGTGACTTGTCTAATATCAGACATAAATCTATGGATAATAATCTCAGGTAAGTTCGTGAGTTCGTTTAATTAATAACACTAAAGTTTCATTAAGTGATTCCACCTTTTGCGATTCAAATTCATAGTTTCTTACTTAAATACGTTTGAAATAAATTTTAAAAATCCCGCGTTTTCTGACCGTTCAAATGGAGTTATATTAGATTTTGAATAAACGTGTGGAACAGAGTAGCCAACCTTGATGGTAAATCACTGGATATTGGTTCGTAACGTAAAAACATAACAAATACTTATAAACCTAATTACACAAATTTCCCCATAGTGACTGGAGATCGTTTAGCTATGTTACAAACGATTTTCTAACCTCAATTTTTCAGAACGGATTAAAATAAAATTTCTTATAAGTACAGTTCAATTTAGATTAGAATTGAAATAATACATTTATTTTTTAGGTAGATTTAACGAGGAGTACCTTTTTACAGAGCCGAATTCTGCGATCATCGGTGGTCAGGACTGTTCAAGTCGTATATGGGCCCTGGTTCGGGTACATCGAAGATAGGTACTTCAGATCAGAGAGGATGGGTCGCTCAGGACAGGAACATTACTCGGAAAAGTCGTCGTTGAAGAAAAATTACCCAAAAATCGTGTGTAATTTGGAATAAGATTTATGTGAAAAACTTTGTTTAACAATTAACAATTATTTTTAGATTGAAATTTGGGATAAAATTGGATTTTATCGAAAAAGCCGTTAAATTTCAAGAGAACAAACAGAAATATGTCTGCCTCGAACTGAGTTCGATTAGTGAATGGTTCGAATTGAAAATGTTTTTAACTGACTTGCAGCGATTGTCTCCAAGCAAGGAGTCCAACTGTCTTTTCGTGAGAGTCCGTTAATATAACCAAAAATGAGAAGCCTCCATTTGTTTTACATATGAGAATGGCCATGTGATCGACAGGATTGTCAGATCTTCAACGAAGTGAAAATAAATAAAATTACAAAATCTGGAATCACCTTACACTTTTTATATAACAAAGGTATGAGTCTCTGAATTATTAGAAAAATACATTTGAAATTTTTAAACGCTTATTACTATATAAAAATTAACAATCTAAAATTCATTACTGTGCCCCCAAAAGGTAGGCAACCATTTATACACATAGAATTGTTACAGAATCCAATTTCCAGCAATTCCCATGTCTGTCTGTTGACATATCAAAGCAAATGGACTGCCAATGCATATAAAAACATTATTAACCAAAAATTTACAGAAAAATACTCTGTAAAAGAAATAAAACTGTTCACTCGAATTAAAGGTGGATCCAAATTTGATCTGTCAGTAGCTATTGTAATAATATACTATTCAAATTCTAATATTCATTTTCGATGTGTAGGTGTATCACTGCTGATCATCTTGCTTCCTGAAGGGAAAATTCTAAAGGAAAATGCCTCGAAGGACTTGCCAAATGCAGAGATTACCTACATCACCTGGACATCGTCTAGCTGTCTGCTGCTACATATTATATCCTTTTTTTATTATATCTAATAAGTTTTAAAATATACTTAAGTAAAATAGTGACATTCCCTTTTTAAATAACAGTAGAATATTAAATACTCTCTCCATAACAATATATACAGTAACCGGCATAAATATTGCAACGTATGGGAATGATTTTTATTAGTAAAATATTCCAATTTTTTTTTGGGGGGGGATAGGTTGTGCAGGTTTAGGAACCCCAAAATTTATTTTGACATACGTCACGTGACCACTAGTATGGCGGTAAATTTAAAAAATATACTAGGAATTCTAAACAGTGAGGTTAGATGACATGATATCCAAAAAAGTTGCTTAGAATTCAATTCTTTCAAATATTGTTTAATTGAATTACATATTTCTATTTTTCTCGTTTTTAGTAGCTCAACAGCAGTAATATTTCTAATCCGGTTGGTACTCAAACAATTTTATCAATTTTTGCATAATTAAGGGAGAGCAAACTCAAAAGTACGTTTTCGGTACGACAATTGTTGTTGCAAGGGACTGTATATAATTCTAATAAGTGAAAGTTCACAAACATTTGAATTCCAAACTACTTAGCAAACATGATCTTCGATTTTAAGATTTGGAAAAAATTGTGATTTTTAATTTTTTTTTAAATATCTTTACAAAAATTTGCGTACAGCCCCAGAATTGAATTCTAAACAACTTTTTGAAATAACTTTTTTCTATATCATGTCATCTAACCGCACTTTTTGGAGATTCACAGCATATATTTCAAATTTACCGTCATACTAGTGGTTACGTGACGTGTGTCAAAATAGATTTTGGGGTTTCTAGACATGCACAACCTATCCTCAAAAGAAAGTTTTAGTATATTTTAATAATCAAAAAAAATCCCATATGCTGCAATATTTATGCCGGTCACTGTATATAAAGTAATCATTAATTATTAATTTAAACCTGCATTTTATATTTATACCTATCGCTGCTGTTCGATTTAGGACTAATTCAAATTTTGTATTTCTTTTGAAAAAATATTGAGAGACTTTTGAGGTAAAATCTTTGGAACCAGGGAATTTATAATCGAAATATTATTTTATCTTGTTATTATAATATTAATAAAAAACATAGCATTACTATAAGCAATAAAAAATATTTCTGACGAGTGTAGAGCTTATCGTTCTAATATCTGATATAAAAATCGTGGGTTTGAATGCATCCTCGTTATATCTCTTTCATTATTTAATGTCAAATAAGGAAGCCGGAGCGAATTACAAAATTGATATGAAATCGTCAGACATCAATTAGATTAAAAATATAAGCATAACGGAGATATGCTTTACCGATTTCAGTATAACTGGATACCTTAAATGTTTTCATGCGATCCATTTTGATACATTCATTATTATTTGCATACGTATAAAATGAATAAAAGTAGTAAACCCATTCATGTTGCTATTTATTGTACAATTAACATGCCTTTGGTCTAGTTCCTAGTCGTAGTTCAACTGTAAAAGGAAAATACCTTTTAAAACTCTTTAATAAGACTACAGTTATTGGAAATACTTCAAACATCAAATAAATTTATTCCTACGCAAAGATAACAAATACCTACATAATAAATGCATTCAACTTCGCACATTAATAAATGCAGCCTAAGGTTTTTTTAAAATAACAGAGACAGCACATCTGTGTTTACACATTTCGAAGCGGCCGGTTAATGCATAGATCTGTCTACTATCCACGCTAAACATGTAGGCTCTATTTTACCCTGTAGGTCGTACAATTAGAAAGTGCCGCTAGTGTACATTTCATTAGCTATGCGAACGTCATCAGGTGTACATACAAGTGTACTGTCAGAATCATGTCATTATGTTAGTTTTATATATGTATCACAGTGTATGTAATACATAATCATTCTAACAATACAATGCATGTAATACATACAACTCTAACTAACACTCTAACATTTCATTAGCTATGCTAACATCATCAGGTGGACATACAAGTTTCGTGTTGGTTATCAGTATATCTCATAGTGCTCGATTTACCTTCTATTTAATTGTTAGTTTATTGCAACGAAGTCCTGTTTGCACCGACACGTTGATCTTGAATAAATTTTTAAATTTTAAAATCCAAGATTAACGTGTCGGTGTAAACAAGCCTAATCAAAATAATATATTTTCAACTGAAAAAGGATTTCTATTGTCAATATTAAAATCAAATACTACTTTTCTGGTTAATTTTGGATCTTTGGTAACGAAGCCGGTTGGCTATAACCAATTCAAAATGTTTATGGCACATGGAAGAAAAGTTGAGAATATTAGAGGTTTGTTCGCAAGTGCTACACTTTCCACACTGACTCCTACTTAAAACAGGATAAAAGATTTACTCTTTATGCATCTGAAAAAGAGACAATATGCACCAGTGTAATTGGTGTAACACCAGCGAACAAACCTTAGGAGAGATAATTTTTAATTGCCTCATGAAGGTCATAGAGCGAAACCTGTAGCAAAAAAAAAATGTAAATCCAGTTTTTCAGTACAATTTATTTAGTATTCCTCCAACTATATCTTTGTAACGAAAACGGGTTTTCCTATCTGGAGACTTTTGGGGATGGCCAGCCCAATTTCAAATAAGACAACGCCAAACTCCGTCTCACAGATAACCCACACCTGCTCTTTGGCCGGCGAGCCACTACTGGGAAACAAACTTTTTGTTCGGTAGCGAATGGTTTTAGTAAATTAAGCCAAAGATGTTTCCCAACTGTGTTTTCCTCCGTCAGTCGAAGCAGGGCCGTTAGTTAGCCTAAGGATTGTCGACTTACTCTTCTCGTCCCGCTTTCTCTTTACTAGTCTGACTTCCTGTCGGGACTTCACTAAGGGTTCAAACTGAACTTCTTTTAGAATGACGAAATAAAAGAACGACTTATATCTTTTACAATTATATATTAAAGCTTTTATATTATTATATAAGCTACAAAATTAAATGGGATAACAAGTGAACAACAAAAAAAAGTAATCCAAAACACAATTATCTTAATGAATAATTTAACATACTAATTTATTGAGGGAGCGACAGAGAGAGAGAGAACGAACGAGTTACGATTTTTATGTATTTGCAATGGTTAATCTTAAGCAGAATTTTTTAACATCTTACCGGCCGATGTGGGAAAAATAATTCTTCACGTAAGCCAAATTTTAGGCACAAAACTTTGCACAACACACACAATCTTTTTGAGCCAAGAAAAGGGGGTAATTTTCATGAATTTTAATCACAAATCAAAACACCTTTCGAGGAAAGCTTGTGCTTCCTGTTCTCGAATTTTAAGCGTATTTTGATTGCAAAAACTAAGATGAGAAGTTTTAATTTTAAGATTTAAAGACACTCGACGAGGGAGAACGCGAGCTTATTCCTGAAGCTAGTTTGAAGGATCGCGAACTAATTCCCCAAAACCGCTATGTTAAGGGTTTTTATAAACTCTAGTTGTGACGTCATTTTGCACCGATAAACTAGTTCGTCCTCTCTTCACAGAAGGGCGCAAGTATGACCGAAGGCGTTATTTTTCTGACTTTCAGACGACTTACTGATAGCATAACGTGGGAATTGGCGACCGTGTCTTGTAATATACAATGAACAAGGTGAGGATAACATTCATTGGACAAAGTAATAGATTAAAATACAAAGTATTACCATGTTATTTTAATTACGCGGGCCTTAAAACAAGAACGCTTGTTGTCTGCGGCGAGGCGCGCTTGTTTTCAAATGCCACGGTACTTATCAACTACGCATTAAGAAAATGAATTTAAATACTTGCATTATACAGGTGGAATTTCGAATTCTTACATCTTTATCTAATTATTTATGCTTCTAATTTCAGCTAATAAGTATCCCAGTGAGAACAAGTTGGTTACATTTACGTGAACTTAACGTTGTATTGGTTGAAACAACGTTAATGGTTATAATTAACACGTTTATTATATAACCAACTTTTAACTACACATTGAAGAAACGTTATATTAACTAAGAAATGTAACGGAATAGTTTAAATTTAACTAAAACAACACGTTGTAGTTGCATCGTTTATTTTAGATTATAAAACAACCTTGCAATATGAGAAATTATTAACTGAATTGTAACGCATAGTTTAAATATAACTACAATAAAACGTTGTCGTTTCACTGTCTACTCTACGTTAAAAAACAACGTTGAAATATGAAAAATATTCACTGGAATGTAACGCATAGTTTAGATATAACTAAAATAAGACGTTGTGGTTTCACCGTTTACTCGTTGAAATTTGAAGTTACAATTAAACAATACATACATACAGCAGAAAGTGCAGTGAAGGACTGGTTGAAATATACGCCCCAATGGACTGTTTGGGTAGAAGACCTGGATGTGCAGAAAAAGGGAAAATGTATATATTTATAAATGAAATGACCTCGTTACTTTCTTAGTTTTGGTAAAGAATTCTATTATCTTTTTATTATTATTATTGTTATTATTGCATTGTATTATATTTATAGGTAATTACATTTCAGTTTTTCTGAAGAAGCATCATGTTTCATTGAAGAGCTTATCCTGAGTTCAATACTATGATGTGATCATTGAATGATTTAATTAAAATAAAATTTAATTTAGTATTGGACATTATGACTTTTAATCTATAACCAATTTTTCGTTATCACCACATAAAACGGTACTGTAAATATAAAGTAACATATATGTCACATCTGGAACTTGGTAAGTGTTATGCAGTTTATATAACGCAGCGTCTTAGAGCGCATGAATGCAACGAACTTGATAATTCACCTATAATTTATAAAGCTGTTGATTTTCATACATTCGGACACTCACTAAATTACGCAGATGTGACGTTACTACTACGTGGTTATAAAGTTTGATATAGAAATTTATTAACCCTTCGTTAGTGTGGTGTAGTTGCCATACCCCAGTATGTAGGCAAACATACTGGGGTATGGCATACTCCACCACACTAACGAAGGTTAAACGTTGAGGTTACGTTACCGTGTAAACCGTACTTTTTACGTTTTACAGAGGTGGTTTATTAAACGTTAAAATACACCTTGTGCTAAACGTTTCTATTAACGATATTTTCGATTAAAATTAAACGTTAAATAAACATTAGCATATGACGTGAAATAACGCTTAATAAGTAACTTTTTTGTCAACGTATTTTGTCGGGACATAGATATGTCGCTTCGACGTTGTTTATAAACGTTACATAAGGTTCGGTTACCGTTAAGAACAACGTTTTCTTAACGTTTATGTTCTTATTGGGATGTATGTAATGTACAAACAGAGAAGTACGTTGGACAAAAAAAAAATACTTTGGAAGTTAGAAGAATTACAGTAAGGTAGTTTATAATAGTTTTATTTATCCCTTCTTTACAATATATATATATATATATCACAATAAATATATAACAAGTTTGTTTCTCCTATAATACACGGCGTGTTTTTTCCTCCATCCATTCCAAGTATTTTGAAACCCTCGTATAGAGGGCGTAACGATTTGAATTGCAACTGTTTCCTGATCTGGGTGATATACTTACTATTCCGCGTATGTAATAAGCACCGTCAGCCGATTGGAAATACAACCCACCGCCACTATCTCCATTACAGACGCTTTTACCTACACCGAGAGAAAAATATTAACTTAAAACTTGGCTGTTAGTCTATACTCTGCTTCGCTTCTGGTCGACATTTCGTTCACAAGTGCAAGACATCTTTATTGCTGCTACTGATGTTGATCTGAAACTGAAAGACTAACACATAGGGCTGACGCACATTAGTTTAGCAACTGATATACGCGATTGAAATCTCTAGCTCCTTAAATATTTGACCAAATGAGGTAAAAATTTAACCACAAAGGCTTCAAGTCGACTGACGAGAAAAGTTTTGGTGCAATTCACCATATTCAACTAGGATATTTATTCGTAATATTTGAATTACTTTTCTTCGGTAGTGGTAGTATAGTCGCGTCATCTGTTGGTCAATTCTCGAATCACAGCGTTTATTTTCGGTAGATTACTGCCCGTCCAACGGGATTGTACTCTCTCTTTCTATCAAGAGATTCGGCTAGAATTATCTAAAACGATCGAAATTGACCCGTTGCTGATTTCCGAATAAGTGTTGTTAATATTTTATGTGCAACTTTTGAGTTTTGAAGGAGGTTTGATTTGGAGTAATTGGTATTTAGCATATTTGCTATAGATTTAACGTTTTCAACGCATTTTCGACGTTATATGTCTTCCTTCAAGGGATTTTTTTTCGGAAAAGCACGTCGCCATGCCGCCATTTTATCTTTTTACATGTTTCTATTTTTGAATTTCGATTCTTAGATTCCTCCGTCGGGGTACGTACAATTTTGCGATAATTATATATTCGAAATATACTTGGATATTTTCCCAAGCTTTCGAAATATATAGTTCTAAGCCCATATATTCCCATTGCAGTTCCCTCTGCCGTTTTGGAGCCATCAGCATACCATTTGATGGCATTTTTATTCAAGTTCAAGATGGTGTTATGATCCCACTCGCTCCTGTTACTGAGCTTTATGATGAATTCCTTCACAAAGCTGAATTTTTTTAACATATCATCCCGGGGCATGTCCCAGGTTTGATCACCGTCAGGAGATTGAGACCTATGCCTAATCATTCCTTCCTGAGTGTGGTTCTTTTTGCCACGCCCTCTACTACAATATGGAGGGGGGCAAGATCCAATACTACTTCGATAGCTGCTGTTGGGCAGGTTCTCATAGCCCCCGTTATGCATACACATGCAGGGGTATTCATGGCCCCGTTTAACCGTTGGCGGTAGCTGACGTGTTTCAGCTGAGTAGCCATCTTCAGAGCCGTGTTAAAACAGAGGCAAACATTTAAAAGTCACAGGAAAGTTACACATATTAAAACTAATTAATAATTAAAATTATCAAATTATGAAATTTAAAATTTTAAAATTTCAAAGGCTAAAACTACATGGACACAAATTAGACAAATGTCTTGTGAGAAGAGAAACGCAGACTGAGAGCTGTGACTTTTAAATTTTTGCCTCTGCTTTAACATGGCTCTGAAGATGGCTACTCAGCCGAAACAATAATTACCTTTAAACTTTGATTGAGATTTTCTTACTTGTTGGTTTTCTTATCATACTATAAAATTATTATGAACATTTGTGCAAGTATTTGGCATCCAGATATCTTATATTCTCCTGTATATTTTAGTTAACACCATAATGATCAACATCTTTACCAACTAATACATTTATTGGTGTGAACGTACTGCTGCGATACTGTATGTTATTTTAGTAAAACATATTGTCTACACCTTGATATACATTTTTTTTATTACTAGAGCTGGGCCAATTCAATTTATTTTCTTCTTACTAGAGATTGGCTAATTTATATTACTTTCTTTTTTTGCAGTGTTTTGATCATAACTTGAGTTATATCTTAATTTAGATACCTTTTTTTTAAAACTCCTTAGATATTTATTTAAGTTTTTCACATAATTTTAATTTTCATGTTTAACTTTTGTAAGCTTTTGAATTATCGTACTGAATTGTGGTAAATATATGTTTTGCCGTTCCTTATTGCCGATATTCACGATTATACAACATCTAAGCAAACCTTATCGTGTTTTAATTTTGTGTATATCTCCTGATTTTCCTTCTTTAACATCCCACAGTTTCTGGGTTTATGTGAACCACCTCGTAGGTGTTTTTTCAAAAAACCGCAGTGGCGCCTTTTTGCCATCTCTTCGAATCACCCCGTCTTCACTGTAGCTAGTAGGGTCACCATAAGCGAGGTCTACGGTAAATCAAACTTTAAAGGGAAATTAGAATTTTTGAGTTTTGGGACCGATTTTCTAAGAAAGGCGTGACAAACCCTCAGTGAGGCTTGAAATGTATGTGAGGCAAAACAGTTTAGTTTCAGGTCAACAGCAGTAGCAGCAGTCCTGAAGATGTATCTTGCGATTGTGAACGAAATGTCGGCCAATAGAAGATCCAGAATGCGGTTCCAGCCCGAAAGCCAAGCAGAGTATAGTATGGACAACGACCGTGGAAGTATACGCGTTAGCTTGCTGTAATGCAAACTATCTATAATGATTTCGCATTTAGAGATATCTGTTTTTGTTTTGTTCGTGACGACGCACAGTGGAAAAAAATGATGAATTAGGTGGACAAAATTCATATCATCGAATCTACATTTTACCTCATAAACATTTTTTAATATTAATTGAAAGCTGCAAAAAATGAAAAATAAAGTTGCTGTGGCGTGTACAGGGCCGTAGGTTTTACATGACAACCATAAATGACAACGTCAATGGGTGCCAAGTGAAAAAGGAAATGTGGCCGTCGATCAACTGCTGTATAACCAGGTATAACGTTCGCTACACTTCCTTGTATTTTCAACATATCTATTGTACAAAATAAACATACAATAGATAGAATTATTATATTAACTTCCTTCCAGAAATAGTTTTTTTTCAGTTATATGGACTTCCGATATTGGAACCTCTTTAGCTTTAATAAAAAGAGACACGGAAAACTGCCATAAGTTGAGCAATTTTCCGTGACTCTCACTTTATGAACATAGGAGACTGTGTAGTAAGGTACTATCAATATCGTTGTCAGATCAAAATGTCAATATTTATTTCCTTGTGTTCTTGTAAGTGAATTACGCGTGAAGGGTATTAGTAAATTAATAATTCGTTTTTAACAAAGAGTTTCTGTTTCTTTTTTTGAATTTTTTTGGTATTGTTGTATTTGTTGGATTTAAAATAGTTATTAGTGTTGTTTGCCACTATTATGGATGCTAAGGAGACAAGTAAGTACTAATATTTCACATAGTTGTACCTACTATATTTTTGATTATCGTACACAAAATTTTTGGAATTCAGATGAGAATTACTTGCTCACGGCCAAGAGCTGCCAAGCTAATTTTTTTACAATTATTTTCTTCAAACTATATATTTTTCATTTTCACCTAGTTTTTTTTGCGAAATTTTGCGATTTCACTTAAAATATTTATTAATTTTGAATCGATTCCAGGTTTCGTGCTCACCGTTCCACGGAAGCTGTTTGTAGAAGAATGGTTAAAATTGGGAAGAAAAGATGAAAATGAAAGCCTTTTGAGGTATGTGTTGCAACTATGGAACACAAATGAAAAAGAAATAACAGACCTGAAATCTATAAAAAATTCTGTACGTGATTGTTCGGAGAAATAACGAAAGGTGGAAAAGTGTCATAGAAAATCTGATGTTTTTTCAATAAATTTTCTTCATGGCTCGAAGGTAAAGATTTTGAATTTATCATTTCGAAAGCGGTAGAACAATCCACAACTCAAGGCGCAGGTCGTCCTCAAAAGCACTTTGCTGACTCGAGCGAAAAGACCAAAAAAAGAAAAATAAGTAATTTGCTAAATATTGATGCAGAACAATTGACATATGCCGCCCATCTTTCCCTTCATGCATCTGGAAACCGAATCGCTGCGAAGGCAGTAAAAGAAGTGTCGGAGCGTCTGTCTTCAAAATTAGATATCTCTAAGTCGAGTACTTCTAATAACGTACTCTCGCTATCCCCCGAGGAAGCTTTGTCGATATTTGTAGACTGTAAGTTAACTAAAGAATCATATTGTTTGTTAAGTAAAAATGCATTGATGGTTGGTCACCATTTATATCCTCCGTATTATAAGGTACGAAACGCCAAAAAAGCTTATTGTGTGTCTGAAGTAGACGTTATTATTAACGAAACTGGAGCGGAGTTGTCATTGCAGGCTGTCCTAGATTTAACATGTAAACGGCTGTGTCAAGTCCAATACCCTGTTCCTAGACAACTTGTTGATAAAGGGGAGAAGGACTTTACTTTATTTAGCAAATGGGGTTGTGACGGAAGTGGAGGACAGAGTAAATATAAGCAAAAGTTTTCTGATTCGACTGTGAATGATGAATACTTGTTGATGTTTTCGTTTGTACCCATTAATCTTTGTCCAACTAATACAAAGTATTATGCTTGACAAAATAGCGCTCCAGGATCCACCAGATTTTGTAGCCCAATAAAGTTTATTTTTGAAAAAGAAACAACAACGAATGTCCTTTTAGAGACCGATCTTGTTAAAGCACAGATTCGTACTCTATTACCGACCACAGTAGTGATAGATGAAAAAGAAATAATCGTAAAACACCATTGGCTTTAACTATGGTCGATGGTAAAGTGGCTAACGCCTTAACAAATACTAAGTCCACCCAAACCTGCTTTATAAGAAACAGTGGAACGTGTTCGTACTGTTTACCAACGAAGTCCATAAAAGTCAACAACACGTGCAAGTTTAGAACTACAAATTCCGCAACCAACTGTGTGGAAAATTTTACGCAAACGACCAAAAAATCCTTACAGATTGCTGTTGGTACAGCATCTACGTGAAGATGACAAGCTTAAACGTCAAAATTTCTGCAATGAAATGCTGCAACGTAATGAAGATGACTTTTGCGAGCGGAGAGTTTTCAGTGACGAGTCAACGTTCCACATAAGTGGCAAGATGAATAAACACAACGTCCGAATATGGGGTGCTGAACCTCCGAGAGTGTTGGTGGAGCATTTGCGTGAATCTCCCAAAAGTGAATGTATTCTGTGCTGTATCTCGCACAAAGGTGTCAACAACAAATGTCTGTGCTTTCTAATTTGCATTTATTTTTATTAAATTAGTATGTACATACATATCATTGCTGATATATTTTTTCTCAATCCCTATGTAATATGAAAAATATTCCAACTGCTTCAGGAAATGCTTATTTGTTTTAGTTTAGAACACAAAAAAACACAATCTTTGTTTATATTCCAAAGCTTACTGCTTCTATTTTAGCTGATTAACATTGCAGATTATTTCAACTTTTTTTGTTACCGATTGCTCTAAAACAGCCACTCCAGCAAAAATAATATTGTTGACAATTTTGACAACACTCAGATTATTTGTAAAAAATATGGTGTTATCATTTATGAAGATATTTCAGTAGGTACTGGAGTATCTTGCAACATTGTAAAGGATTTATCTGTCAATTTTTCTTAGTTAGTTTCCTACAATTTTGCTTTTGGAAATAATACTAGCCTATCAGTTCACATAAAAATGTTGGTATATCTCAGGTTTAAAAAAAATCACGGATGTACCTACCAACATATTTTTTTTATTAGAAAAATATTATTTCACAAAAATTGCACACGGTTACTTATAATATTGTATTGTTTATTTCTTAATTAATCTATCCTGGTTTTGTTCACTTCCACATTTCGTGAATCTTGATAATGTTGCTTTGTATTTTTTTAGTTAATAGTGACATTTATCATTATTTATTTTCTTTTAATTTAATATGCAAATAAACTTGTTTTCTCTACTCAAAGATTTTTTAATGACTTGTTCCTACTCAGCGACCTCAAAAACATTAAAAAATATCACCAATATAATTTTGACCACCTAAAACATAATTTTTGCCCACTGTGCGACGGTATAAATAACAAAAATTCGAAAGGGACACTTTTCAATGGCTTATCGGAGCAGAGCCTTCCCAGGCTGAAACACCCTTACTTACTTTTATCGTGGAATCCCGCGCAGAACTTCTTACTGTCGGCGTACCGTCTGAAAAAAGTCGGATCCAATTTCCGCGCGCAAACACTCATAGGTATGTAAGGTAAGACGAGTTTCATAAGGGTCTCCGATGGTTGAGCACCCTCTTTGGTTAGTCCCCAACCAGCTACCTATTAGATAATACATTTAAAAGCTGTTCTTTGAGTGTTTTGATTTTGAAACACATTATTCTTACCACGCCCTTGTTGTTGTATTGCAAATCGATACCATCATACAAATTATTCCAGTCGACGCAAACAGGCTCAACCTTCTCGGACAATTCGAACTTGGTATCGACCACAATTAGAGCTACGTCATCGCTGTGCCACTTCAAAAGACCACGGTAATCCTCATGGACGTACAGTTCCTTGATCTGTTATGAATTGAAATGTTTTGATCTGAGCGTGCTACAGATTTTAGTGGTAAAAGGATTAATTACTTTATCAACACGGAAAGATACTATTGAGATTTTTATAAAGGATTACCCGGCTAATATCTTACTTAATAAAAAATATAAATTTTTATTATTTAATCTGCCTTTATCTTTAGAGATACCCATTTTTCTACATTTGTTAGTATTTAGAGATGCAATCCCCCTTCACTATATGCCTAAAAGGTTGCATAAATGGTTTGAATTCACTACTGCAAATTCATGCGCATTCGTAATCTCTCCTCTTATAAACCAATCAGTAGTTTATATTTTTTTTAGTAGTAGCAACTAGATAGCTGAGGAGGCTGCACGTGATGTGTCTTCTAAATCAATAACTTGTATAATATAAAGATTTTACTACGTTAAATATTGAATTTATAGTTTAATTTTAATCATTTAATGTATTGCCCCAGCTTTTATTAGTAAAAATATAATAAAGGTAATACGCATTAGTAATATTCCCTCTTATAAACCAATGAGTAGTTTATATTTTTTTACCAGTAGCAACTAGGTAGCCGAGGAGGCTGCGCGTGATCTGTCTTCTAAATCAATAACTCGTGTAATATAAAGATTTTACCACGTTAAATATTGAATTTATAGTTTAATTTTAATCATTTAATGTATTGCCCCAGCTTTTATTAGTAAAAGTATAATCAAGGTCATGTGCATTAATAATATCTCCTCTTATAAACCAATGAGTAGTTTATATTTTTTTAACAGTAGCACCTAGGTAGCTGAGGAGGCTGCGCGGGATATAAAGATGTTACTACGTTAAATATTGACTTTTTAGTTTAATTTTAATCTCCGGCCTGTACTGATAGTGCAGGGCGGGGACACCTGTAACCCCAACCGGACGCGTCCCCAGGTGGCGGATAGGGGAATGCTCGCTGGCTTGCCAGAGGGTAAGGGGGAAATAAAATACCCCTCGCGGACCAACAGGATTGCACAGACCGCTTGTCGGTCGACCTCCTATCATACCGCAAACCCAACACGACGCTTCGTGAGGGGAGCGGGGACCTTGGCTTTGCCGCCCGGGTCGCGTGGAGCAAACCACTATAAAATAACCCACAATCCAAGGTTAGTCTCGTGCCGAGGGATGGATGGTCGAGGTGCAGTCTCGGCCGCGAGCGACGACTTAAGCCGGGGGACCGGGCGACCCCTCTGGACGAAAATGGAGCCTTCCCGGGAGGAAAAGCCCTTACTCCCGTGGTGACTTTTTAGTTGGTGCCTACTCGTGGAAACGATATGGAGAATTCGAATACTTGTAATAAGGAGAGCCAAAATGTAGAGAGCCCGAACCCGGGGGTTAGTTTAGCAGATCATGGGGAACAAAAAAAAGAGAACGAGTTAAATCCCTTTCAAAGGAAGGATGCAATTAGAAGGACGCCGCCGAGAGCAAGGAGTATATCTCTTCCAGATGTAGAAGTCGTTGCGGAAGAAGATGTAGGCAACAGGAATAAGAGAAAACGAAGGGAGGAAATACGAACAGCCAGTCAGTCGAGCCCAGCTAGAGCAACGCAGGAGGGCGGGGCAAGATATAAAACCGTAGTGGGTAAAATGTGTAGATTAGTGACACAACTAGAAAGCCAAGTTAATCTCGCATATAAACCGAAGAAGGAATTGCAGGAGATAAGTGCAAAGCTTGCACTACTAGCCCTGCAGCTGCAAGAAAGTGATTTGGAGAAATGGATCGATGAGGCAGTAGTTTACAACCCGAAGCAACAACACCAAGTAATTGAGGCACTTGAGAGCGAAAACCAAAATCTTAAAAGGGAAGTTAAATATTTAATGAGCAAACGGTCAAACGACACGGCTGAGATAAAGGAAGGCATCTCCCTTGAGCAATGCGAGAACTGTATAAAGGTGTCGAGGCAGAACCAAAGAAGAAGGGCGATTGCACAAGATGATAATTTTGAGTCCTTTCGAAAAGTAAAAGAGGAGGACTGGCTGGATGACGTGTTTCCACGCATCGACACGTACGCGGGCCACCTCTGGGATCTTGCACCGGACTTCGATGTAATGCTGCCTTGTAATGTTGAATTCCAAAATGTCAACCCAACAATAGATACAGCCATCGAGGCTATAGGGGGGAATGAAGGCTTGAGGAAGCAGGCCACAAAAAAAGGGGATTTGGCCATGATAAGTCAAACGACAGGTTTTCCTAATGAAGATGGTACCTTTATAGAAGCCAGCAAGTATGTGTACTACCCGATTATTATGGAAGGCCCGAAAGGGACTCTGGTCGAGGACGGAACTATATACCAATGCCTGAAGAAAATCAAGAATCATCAGTGTCTCAAAAATAGAACCACGTTGGCTATCCCAAAGCTAGACGGCATAGAAGGTAGTATTCTGGAAAGGATGGTGACATATCTCTTCTGGAATACCGAAACCAAAATTCTTACCTACAGACTAAACCCACGCAGAAATCCAACAGGAAGGAAAGGGGCAAACCTACAAAAGGCTGATGTGAAGACAAAGGCAGGCGACTTGAAGAGCCCGGTGATGAAACGCACGAAACAGGCGCGCAAGATTGTTTCTAAACAGACCGAGGCAGTTGTAGTAAAAGCTGAAGGGAAGTCCTATGCTGACCTAGTAAAACCGTTAAAAACGCAATAGACGTTGACCAAATAGGGGTTGATATTAAAAGTGTCAAAAGGACCAGAGCAGGCGACTTGCTTCTAATGGTAAAAAACGGGACGGAAAAAGCGGAAGCTCTACAGAAAGAAATCGAGAACAAGGTGCAGGGTTCTACGTCTTCCATCATTAAAAATAGGAAGGTGTTGCATATCCGAGAGTTGGACGATACTACCACAACTGAAGATGTAAGCGAGGCCATCGTAAAAGCGACTGCGATAGGGATAGATCAAGTGGAGATACGTGCGCTAAGACCAGCTAGAGGGAAAAGCAAAATGTAACTGTTATCTTACCAACCGCCGAAGCCGACAAGTTAATAAGCCAGGGTAAAATCAGAATAGGACTAGTAAGATGTCCAATAACAGAGAGACTGAAAGAACTTAGATGTTATCGCTGTTGGGAGAGTGGCCATACTGGGAGAAACTGTTCAGGCCCCGACAGAGAAAGACTATGCTTAAAGTGCGGGAAGAGGGCACAAAGCAGCGACATGCAAGAACAAACCATTCTGTGTTATCTGCAAAGAGGGAGGCCACCAATCGACGAGCAGAAGGTGCGCTAAACGCAGGGAGGAGATAAGTCCAGCACCCGAATCGAGTAATGAAGACTAGTTTTTTGCAATTAAATGCATACCGAAGCAGACCAACACTGGACCTAGCTCTAGCTAAAGCAGTCCAAATGAGAGTGGACATACTTTTATTAAGTGAACCTAATAAAAATGCTATCAGAAATCGTCAGGATTGGAACTACGACCGAGAGGTGGACACTGCCATTAAGGTATTGAAGCATGACTTAGTCATCGACCGGCAAGGAGAGGGTGTCGGCTTTACATATGTGGAATCCAATGGCATCACCATATACAGTTGCTACGCTTCTCCAAATCAGGAACTTGAAGATCTCCAAAGATTCCTACATTCATTGACACTAAGCCTTACCTCAAACTCAGGAAGATCTATAATTACGGGCGACTTTAACGCTAAATCCCCTCAGTGGGGAGAACCATCCATGAACGCGCGCGGCCGGATCGTCGCCGACTGGGTAGCCGCAAACGACCTAGTGGTCCTAAATAGAGGAAATATCCCAACCTTACGTAGACGCGACCAAACCTCTATTATAGACTTAACTCTGGCAACACAGAACGTCGCGGGCAAACTGGTGGACTGGGCCGTCCTTCCCTGTGAATCTCTTAGTGACCACCAATACATTTTCTTCTCGATGAACTTTGACGAACCACTTCTGCGAGAGCCCATCAGAAAGAAACTTGGATGGCAAACAAAAAAAATGGACTGCGCAAAGCTGAGGGAGGCTATTGACAGCAATATGCGACGGGGTGACATTGTCGGTGTGGACAGCTTCAGCAAGATATTGAGAGACCTGTGTAATGCCTCTATGCCGAAAAGGAAAGCAGTTCGGGGGAGACAACCGGTGTACTGGTGGAACGACGATATAGCCGACCTCAGGAAAGACTGTGTGCGCAAACGAAGGCTCTACACCCGTGCCAGAAGTAGAAATAACCTCTTGGAGCTGCAAAATTTGTGGGAAGAATATATAAGATCACAGAAGACCCTAAAGAAGCGGATTAGAAAGGCCAAGAGGGACAGCTGGAGGGCGCTGTGTAAGGAGGCGGACGCGGACATTTGGGGAACCGCGTACAAGATTACCGTTCAAAGGATGAAGGGTTTTCCCCCCAGAACTAAAATGTCTATAACCATGATGATGGAGGTGGTGAAACATTTATTTCCGCAACACGAGCCGCTACAATGGAACAGATCGCAGGTAGAGGTCCTAAGATGTTTACGATAGAGGAATTAAAAGCTGCAGCAAACAAGCTCAAGAACAACCGTGCGACAGGCCCGGGAATATCCCTGCCGAATTAATCAAACAACTAGTGTTGAAGGAGCCGGAATGGGTACTGAATTTCTATAATAGTTTGTGGGAGGCTGCTGATTTCCCTGGAGAGTGGAAAAAGGGAACCTTAATATTGCTACGGAAAGCCGGAAAATCTATAGAAGACCCAGCAGCGTATAGGCCCGTCTGCCTGCTCGACGCTGAGAGCAAACTCTACGAACACCTCATAAACTTCAGACTAAACGACGAGTTGGAAGCTCGGGGCGCACTGTCGAGGTGGCAGTTCGGTTTCCGGAAGGGTATGGGAACGATAGATGCGGTCGAAACCGTGTTACGCTTAGCTAGAGAAGCTGTGAACTATGCACCGCAACATCGTAGGCTGTGCGCGGTAATAACGCTGGATGTGCGTAATGCTTTTAATAGCGCCTCCCGGCTGGAAATTTTGAAAGCGCTTCTCAGGAAAGGCATTAACCCTCACACGGTTAGTACCGTGGCGTCGTACCTTGATAGTAGAGCCATAGTGCTGCGGACTGACACAGAATCCCTCACCGTAGCTGTGCATAGTGGAGTCCCCCAAGGGTCGGTCCTTGGTCCAGCGTTGTGGAACGCGATGTATGACGACCTTTTGGAAATGGAGCTGTCGCATGGCACACAACTGGTCGGTTTTGCCGACGACATTGCCCTGGTGACCACTGGAATGAATGAGGAGATATTGATGGCCAGAGCGGATGCCGCCCTATTGAAAGTAGAACGTTGGCTAAAGCTAAAAGGCCTGGAACTGGCGCCTGAAAAAACCGAGGCGGTCATCCTGTCCACCAGACGAAGGATGTCTCCTGTACGCTTTGTTGTTGGCAACGAGACGATTAGACCAAAGGAGGCCATAAAGTACTTAGGGGTATGGCTGGACAAGAAGCTTACTTTTGCTAAGCACGTGAATGAGGCAGTCCTTAAGGCGGAAAAAACCACTAGGGCCTTATCTGGCATAATGCCCAATATTGCTGGGCCTAGAGCGCTCAAACGGAGAGTTCTGGCATCCGTCGTCCAAAGTCAAATACTGTACGCTGCGCCAGTATGGAACGCTGCCGTCGCTAACCAGAGGCTCTTGCAAAAGTTACGTGCAACCCAGAGAAGATGCTGCATTCGTGTTTGCAGCGCGTATACATCAATATCGGCGGAGGGAGCTTGTATCTTGGCGGGGGTTCCCCCTATTGAATTACTGGTCAAGGAGAGGTCAGACATACATGAGGGTGTCCAAGCCAAGGAGGCAAGAGCGCGGCTGATGCGGGCATGGCAAGACCAATGGGACACGAGCGCCAAGGAAGGTGGACCTATGAATTGATACCGAGTATAGATCTCTGGCTACAGAAGACGTGGGAATTGACTACTACGTGACGCAGGCTCTATCCGGACACGGTTGTTTTCGGGAATACCTTTGAGGAGACGGCGGGCAGATACCTACAATTGCCCATACTGTGGTGAACGCGACACGGCCGAACACACTCTCTTCATCTGTCATCGGTGGGGGGACGTGCGTGAGACCTTCAAAACCAAAACAGCCAGGGAGTTCACGAAAGCAACTGTACGGTCTTGCATGGAAGATCCCCGGAGTGACTGGCAGGAAACCACAGAAGCCATACGAAACATCATTCGTCGAAAGGAGCTAGAGGAGAGACAAGTTAGGCACGTGTAATAGGTAGACTGCCCCTGCAGTGAAGTAATACGAGAGTAGTTCCGCTGCAGGGTGCGAGAGTTGGGGTGGTTTTAGTGGGTACACGAGCTCTAGAGAGTTACGGAATCCCACACTACTAGGGAAGGGCAGAACCGGTACCTAGTGCCTATAAAAGGTTTCCACCCACACAAAAAAAAAAAAAAAAAAGTTTAATTTTAATCATTTAATGTATTGACCCAGCTTTTATTACTAAAAATCTAATAAAGGTCATGCACATTAGTAATCTCCCCTCTTATAAACCAATGAGTAGTTTATATTTGTTTTTACCAGTAGCAACCAGGTAGCCGAGGAGGCTATACGTGATGTGTCTTCTACATCAATGACTTGTATAATATAAAGATTTTACTACGTTAAATATTGACTTTTTAGTTTAATTTTAATCATTTAATGTATTGACCCAGCTTTTATTACTAAAAATCTAATAAAGGTCATGCACATTAGTAATCTCCCCTCTTATAAACCAATGAGTAGTTTATATTTGTTTTTACCAGTAGCAACCAGGTAGCCGAGGAGGCTATACGTGATGTGTCTTCTACATCAATGACTTGTATAATATAAAGATTTTACTACGTTAAATATTGACTTTTTAGTTTAATTTTAATCATTTAATGTATTGACCCAGCTTTTATTACTAAAAATCTAATAAAAGTCATGCGCATTAGTAATCTCCCCTCTTATAAACCAATGAGTAGTTTATATTTTTTTACCAGTAGCAACCAGGTAGCCGAGGAGGCTATACGTAATGTGTCTTCTACATCAATGACTTGAATAATATAAAGATTTTACTACGTTAAATATTGAATTTTTAGTTTAATTTTAATCATTTAATGTATTGACCCAGCTTTTATTAGTAAAAATCTAATAAAGGTCATGCGCATTAGTAATCTCCCCTCTTATAAACCAATGAGTAGTTTATATTTTTTTACCAGTAGCAACCAGGTAGCCGAGGAGGCTATACGTGATGTGTCTTCTACATCAATGACTTGTATAATATAAAGATTTTACTACGTTAAATATTGAATTTTTAGTTTAATTTTAATCGTTTAATGTATTGACCCAGCTTTTATTAGTAAAAATCTAATAAAGGTCATGCGCATTAGTAATCTCCCCTCTTATAAACCAATGAGTAGTTTATATTTTTTTACCAGTAGCAACCAGGTAGCCGAGGAGGCTATACGTGATGTGTCTTCTACATCAATGACGTATAATATAAAGATTTTACTACGTTAAATATTGAATTTTTAGTTTAATTTTAATCATTTAATGTGTTGACCAAGCTTTTATTAGTAAAAATCTAATAAAAGTCATGCGCATTAGTAATCTCCCCTCTTATAAACCAATGAGTAGTTTATATTTTTTTACCAGTAGCAACCAGGTAGCCGAGGAGGCTATACGTGATGTGTATTCTACATCAATGACTTGAATAATATAAAGATTTTACTACGTTAAATATTGAATTTATAGTTTAATTTTAATCATTTAATGTATTGCCCCGGCTTTTATTAGTAAAAATATAATAAAGGTCATGTGCATTAATAATATCTCCTCTTATGAACCAATGAGTAGTTTATATTTTTTACCAGTAGCAAGTAGGTAGCCGAGGAGGCTGCACGTGATGTGTCTTCTAAATCAATAGCTTGTATAATATAAAGATTTTACTACGTTAAATATTGAATTTATAGTCTCATTTTAATCATTTAATGTATTGTCCCAGCTTTTATTAGTAAAAATCTAACAAAGGTCATGCGTATTAGTAATATCCCCTCTTATATATCAAGGAGTAGTTTATATTTTTTTACCAGCAGCAACTAGGTAGTCGAGGAGGCTGCACGTGGTGATGTGTGTTCTAAATCAATAACTTGTATAATATAAGGGTTTTCTCTCGTAAAATATTGAATTTACAGCTTAATTTTAATCATATAATATATTGTCAGCTTTTATTAATAAAGACAATGTAAATATCGATAACATGCACAATTTATTGTATAATGACATATCAAAAACATTTAGAGATCATAAGGACTCTTACTCAAGGTGAATACACTTATTTTCAATATTTAAATCAAACATCAACTACTGTTCAGTATATTTTGGATTATTAAATTCCAAATTTATAATCAAAACAACAATCAGATCTCCCGCTATCCTTACGATGAATTCATATTAAAATTTCAATTATAAATAAATCGTCATTTACAAACGTAATAAATAACCTCAAAATTTACGAAACGCGAAATACTTATTTACACAGAAATTGTAAAAACAATTATAAGAAATACCACCAACATCAGGTAGTGCAATTCACTGGCTATTGCTTAAAACTTACCTTTTTTATCTGAGTCTTATCCTCTTTTATATTAAAATCCCGAAAATATTTCCCAGCCACTATTGCGTAAAGTTCTTTCTCGCGAACTATTCCCTGTTTATCAACGAAACAATGAGCCGCTGTAAATACAACATTAATTTAGATGATAAGCGACAAAACAGCGTTCTAAAGGAATACCAGACAAGACGTAGAACCTTGATATTATGGAGCCCGCGCACACGTGCGTGTAACCCTTATTGTCTTTATCGTAATAAATCGTAGCGATCCAGGGATATTCACCTGGTATTGTGTCACCTCCACCGATAACGAGAGTAGCGCTGTTCACAATTTTCTGCCCACATTCTACAATACACTTAGTCTAGTAAATAAAAATATACAGGGTGTTAGGTAAACATGCGGCAAAAATTCAAGGGGTTATTCCTTGGCCTATTCTAAGAATATTTTGTCCTATGATGATTTATGAAAAATCCCTTTGTTTCGAAGATACAGGGCGAACAAGATTTGCGACAGTAACAACATTTTAATATCAAAAAGTACATGCAAAGTTACTCAATCTACAATAAATGTTCGAAATGGCTTCTTCCAGCCTGGATACAAGCATTCAATCTTCTCGTCATTGACTGTCGAACTCTTTCAAACACACCAGGGTCGTTTCTAATTGAGTTATACCCAGCAATTATCCGATTTCGAAAATCGTCCGAATTCTCCACTAGAGTAGCATAAACTATTGACTTCAGAGATCCCCAGAAGAAATAATCTAGGGGGTTTAAGTCTGGGGATCGAGCAGACCATGCGTGTGGCCCACTTCGACCAATCCAGCGATCTCCGTATGTTGCTGTTAAAAAAAGATATTACGAGCAACCAAACTGAAATGTGGTGGTGCACCATCGTATATAAACCACATTGCAATTCTTGTCGCGTATGGTACATCCTCCAGAAACTCAGGCACCGTTGCTTCCAAAAAGTTACGCTACATCACGCCAGTAAGTCTTCCTGGTCGAAATACCGGTCCAATTAGATAGTCACCCGCAATTCCAACCTAAACATTCAACGAGAACTGATGTTGATCTTCAAATACCTCATACGGATTTTCATGTGCCCACACATGGTTATTATGAAAATGCCTTATTGCATTTCTTGAGAAACTGGCTTCATCGGTAAAAAGAATCTGTGTCAAGAATAGAGGGACGAGAACTAATGTTTGCCATATCCATCGACATAATGCTATACGTGGAGGAAAATCAGCAGGTAGTAGTATCTGAACGCGTCGCATGCGATATGGATACAACAAATTGTCCTTACGAATTTTCCAAACTGTCCAATGACTTAGATTCAAAGTATTTGCAATGTTTCGCGTAGAACTATCAGGATCTTCCTCTACCATCTCCATCAGATTCTGTTGCAATTGTACCGTTCTTGCAGTCATTGATCTTCCTGGCCCTCCACTTCGTTTCATTGAGCCTGTTTCACGAAGACGTCGATGAATGTTTTCGAAGATTTTTCGGTCGGGGACATTACGGGCAGGAAATCGTTCAATGTACAATCGTCTAGCTTCTAATGAGTTGCCATCAGCCAGTCTATACATAAAATGCATGTCAGTCATCTCGGCGTTCGTATACATCATGATAGAGGATTTCACTAACTATTAAAGACACGTCAAACAGCCAAACGTCACTCAATCTAAACAAATGCGACCGATGAGACGTATTCAAATGAAATCCACTACTAGATAAAACAGCCGTTTCATGTGATCGAGATTGAAAAAATAACAAGGAATAATCCTTTTAATTTTTGCCGCATGTTTACCTAACACGCTGTATATTTGCAGATGAATATGCTCACCTGGTTCGCACGGAGTGGGTTTCAGATCCCAATTGCCGTTCTCGCATAACAGTATGGGATTAACGTGTGGAGACACGTAGAATTGTGCACACATCACTTTAGCGGTGGTGTTCGTTATGGGATTATCGCAGCTGACGCTATGGCTGTTATACTCACAGCGGACAGTGTATGTGTGACTGGAAGGCAGAGGAGGACATGTGCCTACGGTGTTGAATGAAGTTAAGAACATATGTCGAATATTACATTTAATGTTAATTTATAAGCGGACACAAATCCTGTTATAGGTTTTACTGTGGTGTGCATCTATTTTGGCTGACACGGCGTGCGTTATTTCGAGTGTATTACCAGTAGATTTACGTTTGAGAGGAATTTTTTCGTAGGGATTTCGTAGGGACGCGAATAAAATAGAGTTTGAGGAATCAATCACGGTAACGAGAATTAGATTAGAACCGCGCCATTATGGAAAGCAAGCAGATATAGAGGAGTCGAATTCACCCCGCAGAATTAAAAAATATTACTTCATTTCATTTCAAATTTATAGATACTCTTGCAGAGAGTTTAAGAACGAGAAACCATTCATCCATTTCTCGTTTCTAAACTTAAAGGTGAAGGTGGCACTTTTGGCGGCTTTTGTTATTTATAGCAGGAGTATTGAAATACAAATCAAGAGTTTCAATTTGGCGGTCATTACGATAATTTGCAAAGAGAATTTGTTGCAAAAAATCAGGCGATACGTTATATTTTTTTATTAATTATAATTGGTAGTTTATCTGTATTAAAGGCGTTAGGGAATTTGAAAAATTCCACCGATTTGTTATAGTCGGGGAGCTGGCGTCAAAAAAGTGCAAGAGTTTTCGGAAAGTCGACATTTTCAAATCCAGTTGTACTTTAGTGATAGAGAGCCACTGTAGAGTCAGCACTTCAGCTGTCTGGGCACCTGGCGCTGAGATGTGCATAAACCAAAAAGAAAATGAGCGTTTAACATTATCTTACGTTCGTATGTGAAGTATTGAAATACATTTGAGAGTCAACCGGCATAAATTACCTACCTGTAGTTGGATCCGGTTGAATTAAAACATCGCAAATGAAATTGGGCAGCTGATTTCCTTCGTACCGATCGAAGTTATATCGGCCATCGCTTTCTTGCTAACTGTTCTCCACTAGAATCATAATAGTTGGCACTTTTTCATCTGCATGGCTCCATACGTTTGATAAACATTACGAAGGAAATCCGCTGTCCAATTTCATTTGCGATGTTTTAATTGAATCGGATATAATTACAGGTAATTTATGCCAGTTGACTCTCAAATGTGTTAGTAATAACGCTAAAACAATTGCAGTAGAACTGTCAATATTGTGCAAACCAAAATGCCAGCGTGTCTCAACTACACAAACGCAGACTATTTAAATTTATTTATTATACTCCATTTTGATGCATTTGCCTCAGTCCATAAGTATGCCAAACGGACTGAAGAAAACTGGAAGCACATATGAGATGTTAACGTTTTTGTAAGGGTTTGCAAATGTCACTTTTCCGCAAAGAATCGAAATATCTCGAAAACAAATGAATTTATGTATAGGGACCCCTACATAAATTTTAACTAGAATTTTAAGAGCAATTCAAAAACATAAAAATACACTGAGTGTTACATTTAAAATAAGAAAAATTATTTTCACACCCTATACAGTGTGTTAAAAAAAGGTTGTCGGATATTTTACCCAATTGTAGTACTGGTGGAAATAAACAAAAAGTCTTAGTCAACATGGGTCCGCAATTCAACTGTTTTTGACATATAGTCGATTGCATATTGTTTTACTAGGATAAAAATTTTCAAAGAAATTCTGATCGCAATGTAAATTAAACAAATGTTTATTTAAAGTAAAACTAAGAAATTGTTCTACATGTCCACCGTTCATTTCTAAGCACGCTTCACACCTTCTTATGAAAGATCGACGCAATCTTTCGAAATTCCTGGAGTCCTCCGAATTCCTCGCAACAATTACGATTCGTTGCCTGAGTTCTTCCAAATTGTTTACAGATCGTGCGTACACTAATTGTGTTAGATGCCCCCAAACATAGAAGTCTAGAAGTGTCAGGTCAGGGGACCTAGGAGGCCATGCAGTTGGTCCACCCCGTCCTATCCATCTCTCGTTGTAATCTTGATTTAAGAAATTTCTAACTACGATGGAAAAATGCGCAGGAGCTCCATCGTGCATAAACCACATATTTAATCTGTTAAAAAGTGGCACGTCTTCCAACAAAACGGGTAATTCATTTCTTAAAAAATCCAAGTATACTTGTCCCGTTAAACGATTAGGGAGAAATACTGGACCAATTAAACAGTCTCCAAAAATTGCAAGCCAAACATTTAGCGAAAAACGGTTTTGGTGATGCAGTTCAACAACAGCATGGGGATTTTCATCTGCCCAGACGTGATTGTTATGAAAATTGAATATTCCGTCTCTTGTAAACCCAGCCTCGTTACTAAATAAAATCTGAGTCGCAAAATTAGGAATGTTTGCCAGCTTTCGTAAAACACAATGACAAAAAACCCTACGTGCATCATAATCGAGAGGAGCAAGAACTTGCACGCGTTGAATGTGGTAGGGATAGAGCTGCTGTTCCCGCAGAATTCTCCAAATGAGAGGATGACTGACGTTCAGTTCTGCGGTAAGTCTTCGGGTGCTAATATTTGGGTTGTGATGTGAATGATAAATAATCTGATGACAGATGTCTGACAGAACTAATTTTAAGTCACAATCAGTTGTTTGACAAAGGAAACTATTCTTCAAAACCGAAAAATGTTTTTTTTTTATTTTAAAATATGCAATCGACTATATGTCAAAAACAGTTGAATTGCGGACCATGTTGACTAAGACTTTTTGTTTATTACCACCAGTACTATATTGGGTAAAATATCCGACAACCTTTTTTTAACACACTGTATAACCGAAAGCGCTAGAGACTTGCGCATATTTTGCTCAACTAGGCCAAATCCACATCAGTATATACTAAAATTTCCAAATTTTTCTGGTAAATAGTTTTCCATATATAAATCGCTGGCATTCGTCGTGCGACACCCTGTATTTTTCAGCCAAAGGGGCAAAATCAAAAAATGATACAACCACAAAAAAAAAGACTAAAAGAAAAAAGCATGGAACTCACGTAAACAGCGACCTTTATTTATATCTGGTCTCCATTGGCCTTCTAGACATATAAAATGTGTGTATTTGGTCGGAACATGCCCAGGGTCGCAGCTTAACTTCAAAGCGCTGAAATGCGGCACATGCGCGCCCATTTTGAGCACTATATCGCCGGTGAGGGCCACATAGTGTCCGTTGACCAAAGCTGGCGGTAAAGTGCATCCGCGTTGGTAATGAATTGGTAAGCAAGGCTTCGGTGCTCCACTCCAAGCACCGTTCTTACAGATTAGTATGACGATGTTCTTATCACTAGAAGTGTAGTTAGGTTTACACAGTATTTCTGTAACTGTTCCTTCGACGGGTTTTCCACAATCGACCGAAGTGCCGTTTAGAGTGCAAGCGACGTTGTAAGTTGAAGTGGACATCATTGCCGGACATTCACCTAAAAGTAAGGGCGTATTCATTGATGGTTAACAAGGGAACAATTCCAATTTCCACTGCATCAAATCAAAAAAAGATCTTAATAAGATTTGTTATAATGAGGGGTCACTGAATGGTGGGCCGAACTCGATCCTCCACCTCACCCCCCAGAGTAAGAAGGGGGACAACTTTAAAATCTTAAATGGGAACCCCCATTTTGTATTGAAGATTCGGATTCTACGCCATCAAGTATGTACCCAGATAACACGCAAGCTTACGACAAGCCTGCCACTTGCTTAACTTTACCTTGTCCAGACAAGCTTAACAGTAAAAGGTTAATGCTGGGGTTAATGCAAGGTTGCGGCAAAGTTATTATATCATGGTACGTGACTTCGTGTATTCCGGAGTGATTCGACGTCAATCGTTTATCGAATATTGATTTTTTTTTGGTTTAACCGCCATTCCGCTATTCTGTCATCGACCCATTGTTTGTTGTGTCCAGTGTGTCGTATACGCGTTTGGCTATTTCATGTATAATAGTTTAAAACATCATTCATGCAAAAGTAAGTATTACCTAATTTTATATCTTTTACTAGATATGCGTTGTTGCTTCAAGAATATCAATAGTTTATAATTCTAACCGATGAATCAAACTGTGTTTGTGTACAGAGAAAACAAATGGAGATGTGCGTGGCCAGACTCGGTATAATATTTTCTACTAATTTCCATTTGATTTACTACTGTACCGTATATATATATATACCGTTCCTGCGAATACCGTAGTAAACGACACTTACAATAAATAAAAAAGAACATGTATTAAATTGCCCCAACTATAGCATATAATTCTAACCTAATTTTCCACACCATAAGCCAATGCACTTAGTTTAAAAAGTTATAGTTTATATTTGCTAGTTAGATAGCTTGTAGAATAATTTGATTTTATATAATTCAGAAATTATGAATAATTAAATGTTTGAGGTTTTTTTTTCAGTTTTAATGACAGTGTAATAGGATTTTTCAATAAATTCAAAAATATACATATAAATTCAGTGTTATAATTAATAAGAATATTATATATATATTTGTACCTCTTATTTCAAGAAATCATTCTAATGTTATCAAATATTTTTTAGGAACCGATTACAGTAATGAGCGTCACCAAATTAAATTAAACCAAGGCGTAATGTGGAAGGTCTTAGAAGATTTTCTTTCATAGCAGAGTGTTTAGAAACTAAAATGGATACGGTTTTAGTTTGCCCAACAGACTCGCAATACAACAGGCATTATATAGTAACTAATAAGGATTAAGAGGAAAATCAATTTCATAACTTATGAAATTCTTTTTCAGCGAATATAGAAGCTTCTATGACATTAGTAAACCATCAAATAGTTGAAAACTCTTCTTGGAGAAAAAAAAGTTGGTGAGTAATTGATATTATTTAAATTATTACTTGTTTTTTTTTTTTTAAGTCCGAAACCATGTTCATTTATTGAATTAATTCCAACAAAAAATTTGCAGATTCAATATTTGATATCAACCCATGGAAGGAACGCTAAGAGTTTGACATCAAACATCCTAAAAAAGCCACTAGAGGACAATATTGCGGCAAATCATTCTCTAATAGGGAAAAGCTTAAAAAAAAACCCTTTCCAGAAGACTAAAATGCTTAAAATTATTTTGGTGAGTTTTTATTTAATAACCACTAAGTATAGTAAAAATAAGGTAGTTTGTATTTTGTAGTAACGGGGCAAACAGTTACTTTTCGTAATATCCACGACGACTTGTCGACTTTTGGGAAACTGATAGCCGTTTCCCTTGTCTTCCCATCTCTGGTATTGTTTAATTTTTTAATAGTTGTCCTTTTTTATTACAGAGAATCGCGGCAACACGATGGCAACAGAAAATAGATTATAGTGTTGTTTCTATATAAATATAAAAACGCAATCTAAATATGTATATATAAATATGTATATATAAATATGTAGAAGTTTTTTTTTTTTTTTATTAAATACTGAAATTCTAATTTTATTTGAATGAATTTTATTTGATGCAAACAGATGTGATTTTGAAAACAATTAAAATATTTTAGGAGACGATGGACGGCATGCGAAAATAATAAAAAGAACGCAAATTATATCTAATTTAATAAAATTCTCTCTGAGTTTTGTTTACTAATAATTTTATAAAAAACATTTTTGGAAACACTTGGAAGTTACATAAAGTTTATTTGTACAAAATTTATTTTGGTTTCAGTTTGCTGGTTATATCTTTCCTTAAAATATTTTAGTAATTTTCAAAGTCACATGAAGAAGAGGTCATATACCCCATCCCTTCTTGACTATAGCCGAGCTTTAGAGAAAGCTTATACAAACCTTGATAAAAGCTTACAACAATCAAAACAAAATAGGAATTGATACTAATTTCTTCACTTTCTTGGTTTTTAGGTCAAAACTATGGAAATGTACATTAATAAGGACGTTTCACTTTGATTTCAAAAGCTTTTTCAAGTATACATATAAAAATATAAATTGTAAATGGTGTAAATTATAAGTAAATTGTTTAATAAATGATAAAATCATAATTCAAAATTCATAGTAAACAATGTTTTGTTTATTAAATAAAAAAAATGTATACCATTTATAATTTATATTTTTACATATATCTTGAAAAAACGAAACGTCCTTAATGTACATTTCTATATTTTTATGACCTAGAAACCAAGAAAAAGAAAAAATTAATATCCAATTCCTATTTTGTTTTCATTGTTACAAACTTTTATCAAGGTTTGTACAGGCTTTCTCTAAAGCTTGGCTCAACATTGTCATTCCAACCTTGTCATAAGCTTTTACAGACAAGCTTATGGGAACATTGCCATGGTAAACTTGTCACATGCTTTTGCAGACAAGCTTAACCTGTAACCTTGCTTTGGAAAAACCTTTTCCTGTGTCAACTAGCAAGCTTGTCATAACCTTGCAGCAAGCTTGCATCCTTGCCATAACAAGCATGTTGACAAGCTTTTTCCCTTGTCGGAACAACCTTTAAAAAGGCTTGTATAAACCATTAAATTGTTATCTGGGTAGTTATTGTTTGAAACTTTTTTTTTCGCTTCGTAACAGATTGCGCTGCAATCACAAAAAACATGATTGTGAACGTCCAGAAAAAATACACAAAAAGGAGAAGCAAGAAAACATGATTTTGTTTATTTTTTAAATTTTAACATTAAATAACATTTCAAAAAGCCATTCAACGAAGAACTATACTTTATCATACCCATTTCATAAAATGTGTTCGAAAATGTGCCCTTCCACTTCGATACATTTATGTATTCGCAATTGGAATGATTGCACACAACTGAGAAGTGTTTCCGGCGTAATCCTTGAACAAGCGTTGGCTCAATCATGTTTTCCCTCGTGGAAGGAAGATATAAAAATACGAATTTCACCAACCGATTTCTCTTTAAAATCGAGCTCCAGACGCATCCCAGATAACATGCAAGCTTTTCATTTGCTTAACATTACATTGTCGACGACAAGCTTGACAGTAAAGGTTATGACAACGTTATTGTAATATTGACGGCGACAAGCGTAACAGTATGAACCTTGGGACAAGGTTGCTGTAGCATTTATGGCAACAACTTTTACAGAACCTCCTCAATGAACTTCGGTGACTTCGTGTATTTCCGGAGTGATTCGCCCTCAATCGTTTATCCAGTATTGATTTCTTTTTGGTTTAACCGCCATCCCGCTATCCTGTCATCGACCGCCATTATTTGTTCTGTTGCTATTTCAGTATACAAATAGTTTGAAACATCTTCCATGCAAAAGTTACCTAATTTTATATCTTTTACTAGATATGCGTTGTTGCTTCAAGAATATCAATAATTTATACAAGGTTTGTACAAGCTTATGAAAACCTTATCCTGTGTCAACTAGAAACCTTGACATAACCTTGCAGCAACCTTACACCCTTGTCAATGACAAGCTTACCGACAAGCTTGCACCCTTGCCGGGACAACCTTAAATAAAGCTTGTGTAAACCTTAAATTGTTACCTGAGATAGGTCAGATTTTTTTCTAATTCCTTTAGAAATACAGAGTCGCTAACAAATATGGATACAGTTAAATATTTTCAGAACGGTTTTGCAGAGCTCGTTGAAATTTGACATACAGTTAGAAGTGTTTAAATTCTATCATCTGAGATTTCTTTCAATTTTCAACCATCATTTATTTTGAAAATACAAGACTAACTTGATTTTTTTTTTAAATGGCAAATGGTGGTCAAATTTGATATTTTTAAAAAGAGCATTTTTTTCTGAATTCAGTAATGTAACACATGCCCACCTTTATTTTTATTAAAAGGCAAAAAAATTCAAAAATTTAATTCTGGAAAAATAAAACTAAGTTAGCTTTGAAAATGCTGTTATTGACGATATGTCACTTGCATATTCGCCAAAAATTAAACTTGTGTGCAATAATTTGTTTAACAATGGTACATTTAAGCAAAACTGAGCGTATAGAAATTCTCATGGTGGTTGGTTATGGCGACAGAAAACGAAGTTGTGCTCAAGTAGTGACTCTTTTTTATGAAATTCATCCAAACCGGGAACCGATCTCCAGGACGACGGTTTCAAAAACCTTTACATGATTTCAAGAAACTGGTAGCGTTAAAGACCTGGGCGACCTCGAATTATTACCAACGAAGAAAATTCTTTGAATGTTATGTTGGATGTGGTAGAAAATCCAAAAAATTCAGTACAACAGTTGGCGTTGAGCCACAACATGAGTAAAGGATCTATACAAAAAATAATGAAACGCGAAAAATATCATCCTTATAACTATTCACTTGCTACAAGAATTAAGTGACGACGATTTTGACCGCAGAACCGAATTTTGCGAAACTACGATGCACAGAATACATCAGGATGGTAACTTTCTTAATCGAGTCCTCTTCTCTGATGAGTCAACTTTTTGTCTAAACGGATATGTTAACCGCCAATTAGTCGATATTGGTCTGACAGAAATCCGCATTGGATGGAGCAGGTTCATACGCAGCATCGACAGAAAATTAATGTTTGATGTGGCATTATTGGTCGGAATATCCTAGGTCCTTTTTTCATTAACGGCAATTTAACGTCTGAAAGATATTTGCAACTTTTACAACAACATATTGTTCTACGACTTAGGGAAATATTTCCAAAGCACGGCAATCGAAATTGTATACCAACAGAAACCATATGGTTTCAACAAGACGGAGCACCGCCGCATTTTGGTCGTCAAGGGAGTAGTAGGGGAATAGGGGATAGGGCGAAGGGGGGCTATTGAATGGCCAGCTAGGTCTCCTGATCTGACCCCACTTGATTTTTTCCTGTGGGGTCATGTAAAAAATCGAGTGTATGTCAACAGACCGTTACAAATCGAAGACCTACAAGAACGTATAAGAAACGAAATTGCCAGTATTTCTCCAATATTTTGATTGATTCTTTGCAAAATTTTGCTCAACGTGTTCATTATTGCAGGAGTAAATGGAAATCATTTCGAAACATCTTGTAACATAAAAATTATGTAATTTCTTGTTGAGCTTCTTTTTATTAAAATCTGTTCTGTTTCAGTTAAATGTGTTATTTTTATAATTATTATTTATTTTTTGGTCAAACTTCACGCAGCAAAGAAGTAACGATAGATAAAGATAACGTTTCCAAGGCTAACAAAATTTTTCATTTTTAAAAATTTTACTAGTTCGAAATTTTTTTTTAAAGTTTCGATTAAAATAAGATATGGATGAGTTACATCACGGAACGCAGAAAAAAAATCTCTTTTCAAAAATACAAATTTGACCCTTCGTGCATATAAAAAAAATCAGTTAGCCTTGTATCCCAGAACAAATGAAGATAGAATTTGAAGAACATCTTAGACGATAGAATTTAAATACTTTAACCATGTACCAATTTCACAAGTTTTGTTGATAGTTTTCATAATATTTAATAAGATATCCATAACTTTTTAGCGACCCTGTATAAGTTTCCTATTAAAAGTATCGAATTTGGCCCACCCTGTACATCTCTGTAACTCAAAATCATCGGATAAGGAGTATGATACTTACGTAAGCAACGACCACGGTCTATATCTGGATTCCATTGTCCTGTATGCATTTAAAATAATACGATGGATCGGTGAATACCATCATCCGCAAACCATCTGTACGGTATTAAATGAGGTATACTAGTGCCCAATTCTACGCACCAGTTTTACTGTCATTACTAACGAAACGGCCCGTTTGTGCAAATCTGTTGGTAAAGCGCATTCGATATCGTAATTAATTTCTTTACAAGGCTGAGGTTTCTCGCTCCAAATGCCGTATCGCATTTCAGCTATGCGTTTATCTTGCGAAGTCATAGGTGTAAGCAGGCTTACACCTTATTTGCGCAACGGTTCCATCAGGGGGTGTTACGCACTCGATATAAACGTTGTTCAGAATGCAACGACATTATAGGTAGAAGTAGTGCAATGTGAACATTCGCCTGAAATTAGACGATTAATCTACATTTATGCCGCGAATAAAGCGATACTCACGTGCAATAACTTTCGTTCACCAGGGCTCCAGGTACCACTAGAGCACGTGAAACGAGTGCCCCACGCAGAACGTAATCCTCATCGCATGTAATTTCCATTTTCCCGCCGTTGAAGACATAGCGCCATCTGTGTCTTCGAACGCTAACCGATAAAGACGTGATCCTGGATGATATGGTAAGGACACTCTGTACTGCAATAGATACAAAGTTCTATATAATTGCGAGTCGACTGTATTATATTTTTGTTATTAATAATCATAGGAAAAGTATCCCAGATAACAATTTAAGGTTAATACAAGCCTTTTTAAACGTTGTTCCGACAAGGAAAAAGCTTGTCAACATGCTTGTTATGGCAAGAAGTGTAAGCTTGCTGCAAGGTTTGACAAGCTTGCTAGTTGACACAGGACAAGTTTTCCAAGTAAGGTTACAGGTTAAGCTTGTCTGTAAAAGCATGTGACAAGGTTACCATGGCAAGGTTCCCATAAGCTTGTCTGTAAAACCATATGACAAGGTTAGAATGACAATGTTGAGCCAAGCTTTGAAGAAAGCCTGTACAAACCTTGATAAAAGTTTGTAACAATCAAAACAAATAGGAATTGATATTAATTCTTCTTTTTCTGGTTTCTAGGTATAAAAATATAGAAATGTACATTAAGACGTTTCGTTTAATTTCAAGAGCTTTTCAAGTATATGTAAAAAATATAAATTATAAATGGTATACATTTTTTTATTTAATAACAAACATTGTTTACTATGAATTTTGAATTTTGATTTTATCATTTATTAAACATTACTTATAATTTACACCATTACAATTTATATTTTATATGTATACTTGAAAAAGCTTTGAAATCAAAGTGAAACGTCCTTATTAATGTACATTTCCATATTTTTGACCTAAAAACCAAGAAAATGAAGAATTAATATCCAATTCCTATTTTGTTTTGATTGTTGTAAGCTTTTATCAAGTTTGTATAAGCTTTCTCTAAGCTTGGCTATAGTCAAGGAAAGGAGTTGGGTATATGATTTCTTCTTCATGTGACTTTGAAAATTACTAAAAATTTTAAGGAAAGATATAACCAGCAAGCTGAAACCAAAATAAATTTCGTACAAATAAACTTTATGTAACTTCCAAGTGTTTCCAAAAGTTTTTTTACAAAATTATTGCTAAACAAAATCAGAGAGAATTTTAGTAAATTAGATATAATTTGCGTTCTTTTTTATTATTTTCGGATGCCGTCGATCGTCTCCTAAAATATTTTATTGTTTTCAAAATCACATCTGTTGCATCAAGTAATTCATTCAATAAAATTAGAATTTCAGTATTTAATAATAAAAAAAAAACTCTACATATTTATATATACATATTTAGATTGCGTTTTATATTTATATAGAAACAACACTATAATCTATTTCCGTTACCATCGTGTTTGCCGCGATTCTCTGTAATAAAAAAACGATAACTATTAAAAAATTAAACAATACCAGAGATGGGAAGACAAGGAAACGGCTATCAGTTTTCACAGATCGACAAGTCGTCGTGGATATTATGAAAAGAACTGTTTCCCTCGTTACTACAAATACAAACTATCTTATTTTACTATACTTAGTGTTATTAAATAAAATACTCACCAAAAATAATTTTAGCATTTCAGTCTTCTGGAAAGGGTTTTTTTAAGCTTTTCCCTGTTAGAGAATGATTTGCCGTAATATTGTCCTCTAGTGGCTTTTTAGGATGTTTGATGTCAAACTCTTAACGTTCCTTCCAGGTTGATATCAAATATCGAATCTGTAAATTTTTTGTTGGAATTAATTCAATAAATGAACATGGTTTCGGACTTAAAAAAACAGGTAATAATTTAAATAATATCAATTACTCACCAACTTTTTTTCTCCAAGAAAGTTTTCAACTATTTGATGGTTTACTAATGTCATAGAAGCTTCTATATTCGCTGAAAAAGAATTTCATAAGTTATGAAATTGATTCTCCTCTTAATCCTTATTAGTTACCATATAATACTGTTGTATGCGGCAGTCTGTTGGGCAAACTTAAACCGTATCCATTTTAGTTTCTAAACACTCTGCTATGAAAGAAAATCTTCTAAGATCTTCCACATTACGCCTGGGTTTAATTTAATTTGTGACACTCATTACGTAATCGGTTCCTAAAAAATATTGATAACATTAGAATGATTCTTGAAATAAGAGATACAAAATATATATATAATATATATATATATATTTATCCCACGCACTATTTTGCGTCCATGCATTGCCATTTTACATTACATTTGCGTCCTCGACTATTTTGCGTCCGTATACCGGACGCAAAATAGTTCGGCCTTATGAATCGAGTAAACCGCTAAGAAAAAAAAATGTCCGTGTGCCCGTTGGTCATGCCACCACATTGCCAGGTTTTTTCTCATATTTTTATTCCAACCCTTTAGTACCTAAGATGGAAAATAGGTGGAAGCAAAATAGTGCGTCATATGTAAATTCACGTATAATTTAGTTCACAGAAATGCCGATAGAGCGAAAATAATATACTTATGCCGTATATTTTTATTACATACCGCGCATTATTTTGCTTCCTTCTACTTGGCAACGTCGCACACAATAGAAGAATCGATGAGGTTAGTGATTGTAAATCAGTAGGCATATGTATGACAAATTTAAAAAAAATGTTAGAAGTGTTTCTTTTCCTTTGACTAATGAATACATTGTGAGGCATTTGAAAAGTATCGGTTTAGTAAGAGGTGCCCGTGATTTTGATTTTTTATAGATGTTTTCTTTACAAAATGTAATATTACCAGAAATTTTAAATTATTTAATTTATACTACCGTTCTCTTCCAGCATTTCTTTTTTTTTTTGTTACCTCTACATATTTTTCAGTTAGGTTTCTCCCATTAATTTATTTTAGTTCAATAAGCAAGGATATCTCCCAAAACAATTACAAAGTCCAGTTTGGCCACAACAACTATCTTTCAGTTATAGTAAACAAATTCTAGAAAATGGATATCATATGATAGATTTCACTATTGTACTAAAGTGTCGACTATGTATAGACCACCTAATAAATCAATTAGAATCAAAAAACAACTTTAATCTGAGAAGACTTTGCCACACGGGAAAGTGAAATCGACTATTCTTTCTTTACAATTTTCTCAATTGATTACAGTATGGTATATCATAAGTAATAGCACGGAAGAACTGCAAAGATTGAAGTATGGCACCTGGCGCCTCCACCAAAATAAAACATGTCATAGTCTTGCTTATCCAATAAGTGGGAAATCGACATTTAAAATAGATTTTCAGTTCAAATATTCAAAAACTTGCATTCAGCTTAGGTATCTGATTTCTAGGATGTACTAAGTCTGAGGATGCTTCTTCATTAAGGCACACACTTTTTTACCGTTTAATTGATATATCGACAAATGTAAATAGCAAACATTTGTCATATATCAATTAAACAGTTATTAAGTGTTTTCTTTCATCGACCTCAACGACACATAGATTAAGTTGGGTTAGGGTTAAGATGGTGAATGGATAGTTTCACTGCAATCTTTTCAGATCTATGTGGTCACCTTTTTCCTAGAAGACACACTCTAATTTAATTAGGTCTACTATCCTTGAGAGCGCCTCTTTTGTTGTATTTGTTAGCTGTGGGGTTCTCCACGCCCATGACTAGAAACCTTGTCCTCGCCAGGTCGTCGCATTACACAGTACATGAACTGGTGTTTTTTTCCTTCCGACAAAATCTGCAAATAGCATCATCTGCCAGGCCAATGTTGTACATATGCCTGTTTAGTTTGCAATGACCAGTCAGCAGACCTACTACCATTTTGACATCTTGACATATTCCTGTCTTTACTCAGTAGGTCTCTAGCAATTAACGCCTTTGTTCCTTTAGAAATTTTTTACCTGTTCTCTGTCCTGGCCACTTTTGCCACTATTCTCTGGACTCATCATGCGTCTAGTTCCTAGCTTTTAGTTTGTAGTTTAGTTGAGACGATATTTGTTATTGTTTATACATATCTCAATGTTAATTTTAATATGCTGTTTATGTATATTCTGTGTCGCACAGTTGCCACATACTTATAAACGTCATATTGACAAGTGCTGTACCTGCCGTTACAATTACTTTGACACATCAAGAAGTAGTTCTCATCTTCTCAAATGTTATCGCTGTTACGAGCATACTTCCAACGCAATCTGCCCACTAACATCTTTCATGCTTGATCGACGATAAGGACATGGCACTGCTGCACGATGAAATGCATTACTTATAAACGACTTTGAAGTTTGAAATAGACCGACGGGGTATATGAACCCCTGTAGGTTTATCATCTGGTTATAAATAAATAAATTTGCGATTGGTAATGCCAAAAGAAGGACCAACTCTGACGAAGGACCTTAACAAGTCTTGCCTGGAAAGATCATCCGCTCTCTTATTTTCCTCATTTTCGAGTGGTTGGGAACCTATGCTGATGCAGATCGGGTACCCACCTGATTTAGGGCGCTTACACAGTCCCAAATTACCTTAGACTCAGCACTTACGTAACGAACGCCTTAAGTGTAGGTGGTTCGATTTCTCTGACACAATGATGAATTGCAGCAACCTCAGCCTAATACACCGTTGTATCTCTGCTGAAGCTTACCGTAACAGCCTCTCTAGGCTTCTTTACATATATTCAGCTCCTATGCCGTAGCCTGTTCCAGAGGTGTCTGTATACCGTTTCGAGTCCGCTCTCACGGGTGCCCTTCGGTCCTCTTATCGTGTATTATAATCTGATATTTTGAAACAAGGCATCGCATGGCATCCCCACAAAGACTGCCTCCTTAAGTTTATTCAATAGTTTTTTGTAGTCAACGCTGTGCAATTTACTTATTGTTGCTTGAGTATGCTATATACTATTTCCTTGTATGTAAATATATAGCGGTGGAAGATTTAGAATGACTTCCATTGCAGTGGTGGGGGTCGATCTCATTGCACCCGTACCACTTAAAGACGCTAGCCTTTGTACGACACTTGGCGTTTTGACCGCCTCCGTTTACTACAATTTTGGTCACCATACTACTGCTCCGTACGTTATGCTGGGTCTATAATCATAATGTTTCCATTTGCGCTGCTTTTAAAAGTTGTTGTGATATATAGTGCCGAAATGCCAGTTTCACAATAAGAAAAATATGAGATGCATGAGATTTCTTGAAAATATATGTTCCGGCTCTATATCAAGATGTAATTTAACACGTTAAAACAAACAATAGGGAAAGATTACTGTTAATGTATGAGTATGTACCTAATACAGCGGATACAAAATTTTATTGATTTTTAATTTTTTATTTCTGTAGTCATTTGTAATTAATTGAAGAAGTTGATTCGGTAGAATTTTGTGGCTGGTTTCATGTAAAGTCCTACATAATTGCCAAACGATTCGACTTTTATATTTTTATAAAATAAAAAATACCTTAATTAATTATCTAATCATTAAAATTTATTATTATAATATCTTTCTGGACCTATGGCGTATACAACATCGTTATTATGGCCAAATGTTAATGTACTGGACAACACACACATATACTAAATAATTTCAAATGAAAATATTATGATATCTTGATATGAATGTGCAATTTTTGTTAAAGCAGATTTTTTTGTATACTGATAAATTTTAAGAACGGTAGATATTAGTGTTGCAAAAATCACCAGATATCAAAAACCGATTAATCGATTTTCAGTAAAAAAAAAAAAAAACGGTTTTACAACTTAAGGTAAAAAAACCGTGTGTATTTTTTTAAGTTAATTAAGTTATAAATACCTGTCTTCTGATTTCAAAAATGGATTTTGGTTTTGAAAACTGGTTTTGGTTTCAAAATCGGATTGATTTGAGCATTGAATATAGATCATCTTCCTATTCCTTTAACACTGCATTGTATTATTCCTTAGATACGAGTAGTGTATTTCTTTACATAAAGAGGTGTTAATTGCCTTAACTAGGCTTCGCAGCCTGTGTGGTATTTTTTCCGGCAGATTAGCCTTCAAGTTGATTGCTTCCCGCTTCTCCTTGTTGCATAGTCTACATACAGGTCCATCTTTAAAGACGCTTATTCTATGTGAATACTATCTTAGGCAGCCGTACCATGTTCATCGATTCGGTACCGTTCTAAGCTGTATTCGGTTGCTAAATGCCTGAATGATTGCCTCATTATCCCTTTGTTGTGTTTGTCCTCATACTGTTCCAGTAAGCCTGGGTGTTCTTTTCGGTCCACTCAGTTACTGCATCACGTATCGCAGTATTGGTTATCTCGAGAGCTGGGTCAGATCCAATGAATTTTATGGAAGAGTCCTTGTTAGCATTCGCAAGTTCGTTGCATGCTATGTCCTTATGCCCTGGTATTCACACCAAAGTAACTTTATTGTGTTTAGTCAGTAGTTCAAGATTTACCAAGCAGTTCCAAGTTAGTTTTGAGGTTACTTAATAGAATACTGCTTTAGAGCGGTTCGATTGTCGGATAGGATACTGATCAGCTTTGCATACCAATTTTGGGTTTTGCTGTCCAACCATCCCCGTTCACGATAATCTTGAAGGGTTTGTCGAAGGAGATTTTGAGAGTAATTGTATCACTGCCCATTTAAAAAATACGGTTGTGTTATGTTATTCTGACATTCCCAGGAGTTTCCATTCTTGCCACCCCATTAATGTAAATAAAGAGAGTAGATTTGACATGGTTTCATAGTAGATTTATGCAGCTGCAGTGATGCACAAGCAAGCTAATCTTCGTCTCTTTGCGAGTTTAATAATCGTCTTCCTCTGCGTGGTCTTTGTCCACCAAATCAGGGATCCATAGGTTAACAAAAGGCTTACAAGATGTCAATCTCGATGTTTTCCGAATTGTTCTAAGGGTTTTCATTCATTCATTAAAGTTAGGGTGGGCACTTGAGCTAGGTGCTCATTGTACCATCCCTATTAATTCTCTTATTTCTACTCGAGCAGCTTGGTGTTCTCTATAAAGCCCAGTATCTTGCCCACTGGAAACTTGAGAACCTTCGAGGGCTCCAATAGATCTCTTCCGAAATATTTCTGCCTTGAGTACCTTCAGTTCCTCACATGTGCAGATTACATGTAAACTCGTTTCCTCCTGTAGTTCGCATCTTCTACACCACGGTTCGCTTACCCGGCCTGTGTTGTATAGATGTTTTTGCAGGAGACAGTGTCCAGCTACCCGCCCAGTAATGGTTTTAACTTCTTTTTACTGCACCTGAGTAGGTTAATCAGAGAAACTAACATCCCCATTCCCATCAGGGCTTTGGTATATAGTTGACTTCAGTCGACCTCCATTCTTTGTACTTCTTTATCTAACCAGGTCCAGATCTCCCTTTTGCGGAATTCTTAGTAATTCACATACGGCTCTGAACCCATGAAGTGTCTCTTAGAGCCTCAATCGGCTAGTTCGTCGGCTATTACATTGCCATTTACATCCTCATGTTCCGACATCCAAATCAGAGACACCGTGTAGCCAGTGCATTGAGAGATTGTTTGCAGTCCCGAACTAGTTTTGACCTAGTTATGTGGTTCGAGAATGCCTTAATGACAGCCTGGCTGTCAGTCATTATATTAATTTTCCTCCTCATGTAGCCCCCTTTTGCAATCATTTCTGCACAGGTTGCAAGGGCGAATACCTCTGCCTGGAAGACTGTTGTATGTTCCTCAGGCTTATGGATATCCTTTGATTAGGACTGGGCCCACAAATACCGGCTCCTGTGCCCTGGCTGGATTTGGATCATTAGCAGTGCTCTCACTACGTGCCTGGTCTCTGTTCGGTATGGAGATTTTCACCTTTTCAGTGAAGATAATTTCAGGTGCCATGCTATCCGTGGGCATTTGCAGCAAGGCCCGTCGAGCATCGTGCCCGTAGTATAAATGTGCCCTCCCACCCTGAAGTTGGGATGTCACAGGTTGTCGGCTTTCAGTCTAGGATCGCATTCATTGCCTCCGCTCTCACATAAAGCTCCAACGGGGGAGGCCCACAATGGTCTCCAAAAGAGGTGGTCCCTCTGCTGTTAATTACACCAGTGATACCAGCAAGGGTTATCATTAATGCCATTACCTATTACATTTATTTGTCATGTGGTCAAGTGTTGATTCCAAGTTAGTTTCGAGTCAAGAACCACTCCTAAGGATTTGGATTCTTGACTGAATTGCATCTTTTCATTATGAAGAGTTGGTGGCTTTAGGTCACCCAACTTTCTTTTTTTCGTGAAAGAAACTAGTGTAATTTTCACAGGATCAACCTTTAGGTTTTTCTTTACACACTACCCCTTTGTTGATTTCAAAACCCTCTGAGTACTGAAATGATGCTTGTAAGAAGTTTGCAATTGGTGATATTTTCTTAGCAGTTCTTTCATTTGCCAAATACTTCCAGGAAAGTAAGTATATTTGTAAAGTAAGTATGTTTCAAAACTTTTGGTTCGCAGGAAAGTTCCGAGGTATTTAGTTCGTACCAATATATTTTATATTTTCCCAGATAAGCATAAAATGTGCTTTAAAACCATAATAATTAGTACTAAATAAGACTTTATTTTTTTAACACTCACATTATGTTTCTATCAGCTTTCACATACAAAAAATCTCAAGCATTAAAAAACGGTGCTAACCTAATTTTTAATTCAATTAGTTATCAAATTCGACCAAACCTCATACAGTGTTCTCGACTGGCGGTATACACTTTATTTCGACTAATTTGCGTCCACCACGAAAGAACACAAAAATACAGTTTTATATTGATCCTATATTAAATATGCTATATTGCTTCCTATATACGTTTATTTCGACCAACATGTGGCAACGTGGCGGACGCATTATACTTACAAGTTTATACAAAAAAATATACATCGGACGCAAAATAGTTAGCAATTTGTCTGAAAATATACGCAGTGGACGCAAAATAGATAGGCAAATGTAAGGAAGCAAAAAAGTGCGTAGAATGAAAAATCGTATAATTTCATTTTAAAGCTACAGCAATAAAAAGTGATCGGCGTTATCCATTTTTTCCCGCGTTCAATATACGTCACTAAATCCTCTCAATACGCTCCTTCCGGGGACGCACTACGACCGCGTTATGAAAGGAAGCAAAATAGTTAGCGGATGTAAATATATATATATATATATATATATAATATTCTTATTATTATAACACTAAATTTATATTGTATTTTTGATTTATTAAAAATTCTATTACACTGTCATTAAAACTGAAAAAAACCTCAAACATTTAATTATTCATAATTTCTGAATTATATAAAATCAAATTATACTACAAGCTATCTAGTTAGCAAATATAAACTATAACTTTTTACACTAAGTGCATTGGCTTATGCGCTTATGGTGTAGAAAATTATTTTTTATTTATTGTAAGTGTGTTTAACTACCGGTATTGGCAGGAACGGTATATAATATCGGTACAGTAGTTAATTAATGGAAATTAGTAGAAAATATTATACCGGAGTCTGGCCACGTACATCTTTGTTTTTCTGTTACACAGACACAGTTTGATTCATCGGTTAGAATTATAAACTATTGATATTCTTGAAGCAACAACGCATATCTAGTAAAAGATATAAAATTAGGTAATACTTACTTTTGCATGAATGATGTTTTAAACTATTATACACTGAAACAGCTCAAACGCGTACAACACAAACTGGACACAACAAATAATGGCGGTCGATGACAGAATAGCGGAATGGCGGTTAAACCAAAAAAAATCAATACTCGCATAAACGATTGACGCCGAATCACTCCGGAAATACACGAAGTCACCGTACCTTGATTATAATAACTTTGTCGCAACCTTGCATTAACCCCAGCATTAACCTTTTACTGTTAAGTTTGTCTGGACAAGGTAAAGTTAAGCAAGTGGCAAGCTTGTCGTAAGCTTACGTGTTATCTGGGATTTACTTACAAGCAAAGGCACCCAAGTGGTCATCGCCGATTGATTTGATAAAATTTAGTAGGGACACAGAATACCGAAAAATATTTGACCCGTATTTTTTTTTAGCGTCCCGTGTTTGGTTTTAGGGGGTGTAATGGGGGCTCAAAGTTACCCCCAAAAATACATTTTTCGCAATATTTCGGAAACGAGAAGAGATATCGAGTTCGGATAAAGACGAGATTGTTCCTTGTCAGTAACCCTACATTTCAGGTGGAAAAAGAACAGTGGCGCACGCGCGGGATCGTTAGGGAGTTCAAAAAATGTGATTTTTTTTTCTTCCCGCCGCCCTTGTATATTATGAATTTATGTTTTTCCTATTTATCTGTAAACTACATGAAAAAATAAAAGTTACGTATTTTTGGATTTTTTTTCTAAATGTCCGTTTTAGGGAAGATGTCGTCATTTTTATATACGCCTACTGTAGACAATTTCTCTGTAGATTTTTAGAATAGAATATATTGCCGCATTGTATTTAAGCCAGAAATTGTATGTTATTTTAGAAAAAAAGTAATATGATACCGTATACCCTAAAATATCGATTTATTTATTACCGTCATCCATTGTTTTATATATGAGAATGCCCATGTGATCGAATGGACTGTCGAATGTTTAAACGAAATGAAAATAAATAATAATTACAAAATCTGGAATCACCTTACAATTGAAATATGATAAAGGTAGGCGTCAGTAGATCATGAGAAAAATACATTAAATGTTAGACACTATAAACTATGTAAAATTAACAATCTTAAAATTCATAATTGCACCTAAAAGGTAGGCAACCATTTATACACATAGAATTGTTACAGAACTCAATTTCCAGCAATTTCCCATGTCTTTCTGTTGACATATCAAAGCAATTGGACTGCCAATGCATATACAAACATTATTAGACTAAATTTGAATGAAATTAATACACAGTAAAAAAAAAAAAAAATGTCCACTTGAATTGAGCTTGGATCCCAAATTGATCTGTCAATAACTATTGTAAAAATATACTATTCAAATTCTAATATTCATTTTCGATGTGTAGGTGTATCACTGCTGACCATCTTTACTTCCTGAAGGGAAAATTCTGAAGAAGAATGCCTAGAATGACTTGCCAAATGCAGAGATTTCCTATATCACCTGGACATCGTCTGGCTGTCTGCTGCTACATATTATATCCTTTTTCTATTATATCTAATTAATTTTAAAATACAACTAAGTAAAACAGTAACATTCCCTTTTAAATCATAGTAGAGTATATGTACCATAACAGTATATATAAACATGTAGAAGTTTCTTTTTTTATTAAATACTGAAATTCTCATACATTTTTACTTATTTCTGCGAATGTGCCTTCATATACCCAATTCCTATTTTTTTTCTGTTTGTCGCAAGCTTTGTATCAGGTTTATACAAAGCTTTATGATAACACCTTGTCCTGGTGTCAACTAGAAAACCTTGACAGAACCTTTCAACAAGCTTACACCCTTGTCAATGACAAGCTTTTCCCCTTGTCGGGACAACCTTAAATGAAGTTTGTGTAAACCTTAAATTGTTATCTGGGAATGTCTGTAACGTTTAATGGAGATTATGGATATCCATAATATCTAATGGATGTATGGTAGACATTTTGGGCTCTGTCGGATATCAATTAGATGTATTACATAGCATATCCATCAGGTGTTACTATTTGAATATCTAATAGGCGGATATTGGAGATGTATGGGACATCCATAAAATGTCTATGACGTCTTAATAGAGCGTACATATCCATAAAGTACATCTGATGGATGTTATAGTAGATATTTTGTGCTGTGTGGATCGCATGTTAATTTCCAATTTTTAATAAAATAGATCTTTTTTCTCTATTTGTGATGATAAACTCACACACAATCACATCAATTATTTAAATAAAAAGCATTGTTTAAATAATATGATATGAGCATTGCTACAATTATAGCGTGCCTTGTAAATAAAGTGATGACTCATCATTTGACGTATGAATACCTTGAAGATTCGATTACCTTCCCTTTCATTTCGACAGGACTGAACCCGAAATCGACGGCAGGGGCAGTCCAATTCATCCGAACCAATCAGCACATTCCTTTACCCCGTTTCACCGGAGCATCTTTTGTTAACGCAAGCGCCATAGGCAGCACCGGGTAAAGATTGGCTTCGAGCCACAACTTATTCGCAACACACTTTCTTCTGTCTCGTCTGATCCATCAGAAGCAAGCCTCTATTCCGTCGCCAAACACCTTTACGTTTATGCATGCCCCGTTTCGGCAACGGAATTCGATTCTACTTAAATAAAATACGCGTTTTTATTATTTGAATTGATTATTATATCAGAAACGCACCCTTCTGCGCATCGATTTGCTTGCTTAGTTTTAACACATTGCGGAATGTCCTCGTCCGAGTTATCAGCGCAATCAGTGACACCATCGCACATCTTCTTCAAAGGAATGCAGGCACCGTATTTGCATTTATACAGTGACGAAGCGCAACTAGAAGAAATATAAAGAGAATCGATATTTATCTGAATAGAGAATCGATTTTATATAATTAGTGAGCAGTCTTCTATGAACTAGGGCAAAAACATGAGGTGATCAAACCATGAAGGGTGGGAGAATTTGCGATATAACTGCTGCTCTAAAATGAGTAATAAGTTGGAAATACCTTTGTCTGCCACATTGCCCCCTTGTTTCATCAGAAACTGTCTTCACAATCGACAAGCGCGTCACAAATTTCTGGTACTTAAACAATTCTCCTGAACCGCATTCTGTAACTGATATTTAAACCTGAGTCAAGTCGTATCCAGAGCTGGGTAAAATACATTTCTTATTAGTATTTGAAATACCTAATTTGCGGCTGCAGTCATTTAGTATAAAAAATATCAATGTCCCGCGTTTTACGAAAACAAGTTCTTTTTGACTTTATAAGTGTGACGACGGAACGATGCCTTTCACATGGTACCAAAAATATTCTTATCTGGACAGAAGACACAAATAATGCACTCCAAGAAAATTTAGAAAAATATTTTGTTGCCATTTTTAATAGATTAAATCAAAGTTGTATTTATTTTACAACATTAAAACATGTTTACAGTCATCTCCCATATTAATTTTTTCTGCATCATTTAAATACAAAAGAGGAGTGATTTTATAATGCATTTTTCCATATTTTGCCTATTTAAGGCACATACTTTCATACTCTTAGAAGCAATATTGTTTTATTTCTGTCTTTCACCTTCACGGGGTGTAAATTCCGTTATAACTTCTCTTTAACTTTTTGGTGACAGTTCTTATAGAATATGAGGTGTGTTTTAAATATTTTAATTTGTTTAACACTTAAACCCCGCACTAAGCTTAAGAATAAAACCTCGCACTCACATACACCTTTTTTTAATCAAAACTGACTTGACAACTTATTTTTGACAACTGACAAAATAAAATCTTAGCTTACTACCATGACCTTTTCAAGCACTGAACATGCCGCCCGCCTTGAAAGGTTTCACTTTCAAAACAAATAAGGAAAAAGATGGCTCAGTGATTGAGAAAATTAACATTATGAATCATAATTCAAAGGCAAAACACAAAATCTGCATGAAGGTCGCTTGAAAATGCCATGCTGTGTCCGAACAGTCGCGGCACGGACGATCCCATCTTTGCCAGGATGGATTTCTACGATGCGACCAAGATTCCACTGCAGGGGAGGAATATTGTCCTCTTTGATTATCACCAATTGTCCTACGACGAGGGCTCCTTGCTGATTCCATTTCCATTTGGTTCTCTGCTGCAACTGGCTGAGATACTCTTCTTTCCATCGGTTCCAAAAGTGGGTCTTGATTTTCTGAACATGTTGCCACTGGGTGAGCCTATTCACTTTTACATCTGTCAAATCGTGATTTGGTATCGATGTGAGAGTGTCTCCAATTAAGAAATGACCAGGACTTAGAAAGGAGAGATCGTTGGGATCATTTGATAAGGAAGTGAGAGGACGGGAATTGAGAATTGCCTCAATTTCTGCTAACAACGTGCTAAACATTTCAATAGTAAGGGATGCAGACGCTGATACCCTTTTTAAGTGGTTCTTCATTGACTTCACTGCCGCTTCCCATAGTCCGCCAAAGTGTGGGGCTCTGGGTGGAATAAAGTGCCAATGGATGTGATTCTCTAGAGCGTATTTCGAAATCTCATTCTTAGCGAGCTCATTTGTAAGCATTTTGTGCAATTCTTTTAATTCTTTATTTGCTCCAACGAAGTTAGTCGCGTTATCAGAGTATAGGTTGATTATCTTTCCTCTTCGTGCCATAAACCGTCGTAATGTGTTTATGAAAGCTTCCGAGGATAGATCACTTACCATTTCTAAATGTAATGCCTTTGTAGTCAAACAGACAAAAACCGCGACATACATTTTGCTGACTTTGCTGTTTCTTCTTTTACTCTCTCGAATCATAAATGGACCGCAGTAATCGACTCCGGTGTTGAGAAACGGTCGTCCAGGTTGTAATCGATGCTCCGGTAGATTTCCCATTATGTATTCGCGAGTTGTTGGATTCGCCTTGAAACAATTAATGCACCGACGAATGATTTGACGTGTAGTAGATCTCAATAATAATGGCAATATTCCTTTCTTATCGCAGCCATAGTGCCTTGTGCTCCTGCGTGAAGCGTTTGTATATGAAAATGTGTAATGACCATTTTTGTGAAAGGATGTTTCGATGGTAGTAGAACAGGGTGTTGATGTGAATAAGATATGTTTGCTCTTTGCAGCCTTCCTCCTACTCGAATTATTCCGTTGTCATCCAGAAATGGATTTAAACTGATTAATGGACTTTTTTTATTGACGAGACCAGACGTTTGTAGTTGCATTATTTCAGCATTAAAGGATTCCTCTTGGACAAGCTTAATTAAGCGCTTTTAGCTAAATCAATTCAGCTAAGGAAAGCGGCCCTGAATGGCATTCTTCACCTTCATGTTTGAGATTCGCAGCGATGTTTTTCATAAATCTTATACAATAAGCGGTAACCCTTAACAATTTTGATAATTTCGAATACCGAGTGAAAATAGAATTTGAGTTCTGTTGAATGCTAGATAAAACTACAGTAGTCCTCCTTTCTTCAGGAATTACTAAATCACTAGGTACTTCATAGGGCACATCATTGTTGTGGACAAGTTGTAAAAAATCAGGACCATGCCACCACAGCTTCGAAGCACGCAACTTGGAAGCAATCATACCACGCGATATAATATCTGCGGGATTTTCTTCCGAACTTACATGTTGCCAAGCGGATGTTTCAGTTGACTCTAAAATTAGACTTATGCGGTTTGCAACAAAGGTTTTCCACTGCTTATTTGGAGATTTCAGCCACGCTAATACAATTGTGGAGTCGGTCCAATAGCGCACTTTTTTGAATTTTAGATTTAATTTGGAAATTACCCTCTTGGCTAATTGCGCAAGTAGCACCGCACCGCATAATTCAAGTCTTGGGAGTGAAATTGATTTTACTGGTGCACTCGTGATTTAGAACACAAAAGATTACAACTAATATTACTCATGTGATCAGTGCTTTTGATGTATATACATGCACCGTAAGCTGCTTCGCTGGCATCGCAAAAACCATGGAATTCAATGTCATTGGAATTATTTGAAGGAATTACATTTCTTGAAATGTTTATTTCCGACAACCACTGCATATCTTGTAAATATGAATTGAACTGATAATGAATATCACAGGGAACTGATTCGTCCCAATTTACATTTGCTTGCCAAAGTTTCTGCATCATTATCTTACCGATTAACACCGTGGGCCCAATTAAACCTAAAGGATCAAACAAACTTGCTATGAAAGAGAGGATGGAGCGTTTCGTGATTTTTGGTGCGATTTCTCGTTCAGGAATATGATATGAAAGCTGATCCTTTTGTGAATTCCAAAGAAGACCTAATGTTTTGATATTTTCTTTGTCTAAGAGATATAGAGAGTCGGTGGATGTAGGAATATCAGTGGTTTCAAATATGTTGGGATTATTGGAACACCACTTTCTCAGCTCAAAACCTCCTTGTTTAAAAGAGTTGTTGTTTGGTTAATAATATCAATAGCTTCATCGATTGTGTTAGCTCCAGTATTAGATCGTCGACGTAAAAATCTTCCGAAGTGACCTTACTTCCAACAGGAAATTCTAACTTGTGGTCTTGGGCTAACTGATGCAAACATCGAATAGCAAGAAAAGAAGCTGAAGCTGTACCATAAGTGACAGTGGATAATTCAAAGGTTTGAATGGGCAGTTTAGAATCATCACGCCAAAGAATTCTTTGAAATTTCGCATCATTTTTGTCAATTAATATCTGCCGGTACATTTTAGCAATATCCGCTATTAAAACAATCTTATAAGTGCGAAATCTTAAGATGATACTAAATAAGTCGTCTTGAATAGTGGGACCAACAAGTAGTTTGTCGTTGAGAGAAATGCCTGTGGATGATTTGCGGACCGTCAAATACTACCCTTAATTTTGTGGTAGTACTAGAAGGTCTTAGGACAGCGTGATGCGGGAGATAGTAGCAATCCTCTGATTGTAAAGGGGATTCTGACTCAGAGATACGCTTCATGTGACCTAATGTGAGATACTCATTTAGGAAGTTTATGTATTGAATTTTGAGATCATTATCCTTGCTGAATTTTCTTTCTAAACAGTGTAATCGTTTTAAAGCTGTGTTGTAAGAATCGCCTAACTTAGGTGTATTGTGTTTGAATGGGAGCTTAACAGTGAAGCGACCAGAATCGTCACGAGTATGTGTATTTCTGAAGTGTTCTTCACATGTTTGTTCATCTGATGTATACCTTTTGATTGATGAAATATCTTCTAATTCCAGAATGATGTAATTTTATCATCTAGCGAATGGTAAGTGAAAGATTACAGGATATTGATGTTAAAGATTTGCTGTCGGACATTACAGATCCTGCCACTATCCATCCGAAATGGTTTTTTGTAAGCATGGATGGTTTTCGTTTGATTTAATTTGCCTACACACATCAATTTCCAAAATAAATCCACTCCTAACAACATGTCAACAGGATTTGAAATGTTAAATCTTGGATCAGCAAGCTTGATGTTTTTAGGTATATTAAAGTTTGATAAATTAACAGAAACTTGGGGCAAATCTTCAGTGATTTTATCAAGCACTAAACACTTGACGTGACTTTGAAAATTGTTGTATTTTGATTTAAGTTTAGTGTACACAACAGTTTTGATTGAGTATGGCATTGGTTAATGCCCACTACAGGATATGAAATGGTTCTCCTCGAATACCCAATTGCTCTACTAAATTTTTTGAAATAAAATTTGACTGGGATCCAGGATCGAGTAATACTCTGCAGGCATGTAGCTTGCCTTTGATATCAAATACATCAATAACCGCAGTTGATAAAAATACCGTGGTGTGATTGCTTTGTTGCACGGCATGATTGCTAACTGTAGATGACGATGGTTCTGAAGTTGAAGGTTCCTGGATAGGTACCGTGGTTTTGAATTCATCGGTTCTTGAATGTAAGTGCAATAAAGTGTTATGTTTCTTGTGGCAAATCTTACATGATTGAGATCTACACTGTTGTGTGGTATGATTTGATTTTAAGCAGTTTAGACATAAATGTTTTGATTTAGCTTGACTGATTCGATGTTCAGGTGACATTTTGAGAAAGGTTTCACATTGAAAAATCATGTGATTTTTTGAGCAGATTTTGCAATTTGCTACTGTTGCTACATGTGATGTACGCTTTGGAATGGTGAGTGATTGTGATTGTGAGTTTCTTGAAAGCAATTCCAGAGTTTGGCATTTTTTGTTAAGAAAGTTTGTTAATGTTTCCAATGTGGTAATGATGTTGTGTCTGGCAAATGTGCTTCCCATTCTTGATTGGTGCCTGAATCCATCTTTTTCTTGATTAAATAAATTAGTAATGCGTCCCAATGTTCTACTGGCAAATTAAGAGAGGTTAACGCGCTAGTGTGCCTAATAATGCCGTCCAAAATTGAGCGAAGAGGTGTTGGGTTGCCCTTTTGCATGACAGGCAACTCAAATAATGCTCTAATGTGATCTTCAACAATAAGACGTTTATTGTCGTACCTCTTCTTCAGCATATTCCAAGCGATGGAATAATTCTCATTAGAGACTGACAATGAGCGAAGTGCCTCAGTTGCGGATCCCTTTAGGGCTGACTTTAAGTAATGGAACTTTTGAACGTCTGGTATGTCAGGGTTGGAATCTACTAACGAAGAGAATGTGTCGTAAAAATTTGTCCAATCCTCATACGAACCAGAAAATTCGGGTATAGATATGCTTGGCAAACGAAAACTGGGCACGTTGGCAACATTAGACACATTTGTTTCGCATTTAATTTTATTGACACTTGGAGACTGATCTAAAATTAGTTGATCAATTCTACCTAGCAGATTGAAATGTTCTATTTCAAAACTACTGCGTTCATTGTTATCGCATTCAATTCCCATTAGCTCCTCAATTTGTTCTTGAATGTCTTCAAATTGTTCAAATGACGTTTCTAATTGTCTGTGACGTTCATTGAGTGATTGAATGTTTATGTGTTCGAGATCTAGATTGTCAAGATATTCGGCAGTTCTAGTTAGACATGATCTTTTTTTTGTTCTTTGGCATCTTAATGTTTTTAGGGAAGCGGCTTTTGATTCTTGACTCATGGTGTATGAGAAGAAAAAGTAATTGGATATCTACCTCTAAGCTTGAGTGCGTTGATGTGGATCGGAGACGTCGGGCTATCCGGCTCGAAGGACCAATGTTTTATTTCTTGTTTCACCGTTCACGGGGTGTAAATTCCGTATAAACTTCTTTTAATTTTTTGGTGACAGTTCTTTATGAATATGAGGGTGTGTTAAATATTTTAATTTGTTTAACTCTTAAACCCCGCACTAAGCTTAAAAATAAAACCTCGCACTGACATACACCTTTCTTTAATCAAAAACTGACTTGACAACTTATTTTTGACAACTGACAAAATAAAATCTTAGCTTACTACCATGACCTTTTCAAGCACTGAACATATATGAAACCTCCATTATTTTTTTTTCTCAAATCCCTGACTTGAATCTATTACCTATTTAGGAAATACATCTCTCGCTGTATTGTGCTTCATAGGGGCATTACTATTGAGCAATGAAACAATTCATGTCAGAACGAAGTATAATTATTATTATTATTATTATAAGAGATGTACAAACGTTCTCCCACTTAGATCTTTTTTTACAATCCGATCTGCTCTAATACGATACTTAAATTACGTTAAGCTCGCTCTAAGAAAAACTTGAAATATTTTCTGTGCGATTTGAAACGTCAATCATTGGGAGTTCACTAACCTTGGCAGCAGGATTGTTATTTATGTAATATTAACATACAGAAGCCTCGCTGATAGTTTTAAGTGGTGTACATGGCAATAAGATATCTGCCGTTCTATGTGTGTTTATGTCGGATTTGAATCACGTTTGCGTATGTTGATTTTTCCCTTACGATGTAGAATATAGAATACCTTTAATAGTTGTTAAGTAAAATTGCTGGGAATGTAGTGATGGAAATAGCTTTTAAGCGGAGTCGTCGCATCGCACCATTCGGAGAATTTTTAGTTTGCAACCCTCGTTTCCCATTCGCAATGCGTTCGACGTTACGAGGCAATAAAGTCTACATACTCATTTGTATAACTTCGACGTGTTAAACTATTTAAATTGATGTATTAGAGGTGCAAGGACTTGGAAATTTAGACATCGCTACAATTTTATGAATACAATTTATTTAAATTTAGTATTTTTGCAGATGTTTGGAATAAAAATCTTATTAAAAGAAACATATTATACATCAAAAACAGGCAAAACAGCTTGCGCAGGTATATATAGCATCATGACAACCAATTTCTGGCATTTAAGCACATAGTAAATGCCTCAAACGTTGAGGAGTACTGAAGAACACTTCCAAAAATTCAAATACATCAAGCTAAAATATTCATTTATCAATAGAGGATTTTCATTTTCAGTTAATTTTTGTTTAACATTATTAGCGTTTAGTGTTTTTGTCACATACTGTATGACATATTGTGGTATGCTTATTGGTTTACATACATTGACTTTAAAGCATGTGTGATTTTGTGTGAAATTTGTATAAGGCAAACCAAAAGATACTGATTTATATAACATATCCGGTGTTTCAATGCTATATTTATGTTATGTAATACAGAAACCTTTAAATGAAAAAATTACCATTTCATTTCCTTTTTATACTTGGTAATTTATCTGTATTAGAAGCGTTAACGAATTTAAAAAATCCCACCGATTTATCACTAGATACTTGGGATATGTCACGGAATTGGAATGTGAAACATTCTTGGACTAAGGCTCACGTGGGTAAAATCGGTAATGGGAAGGCTGAGCAATTACCGAAAAAGGTGTTGTCTAGAGGGATAGTTAAAAAGTAAATATTCGTATACGCATTCGCATTCGCGAAGTGTAAAATTACGTATTCGTTACATCACTGGTACGTACCTTTAGGTGGAACACGGGGTTAAGATGATTTGTAAGTATTTAGCTTTCCGTAAATAAAGTGTTTAATTTTATAGGTTAAGAAATTAAGCCAGGGATTACACAAAATATTAAGATTCTATTGAAATATCGTAGAACCTTTTACTGTGAACCCATATAAAAGCTACTTACACGAAAAAAGTACAAAGAGTAAGATTATATGACATGATATTTAGTAAAGTTGTTGGAATGAAGTTTTGGGGTTGTATTTAAAAAATAAAAACTTTCATTTTAAAACATTTATCATTTTACTTACTTTTTTGTTTTTCTTTTTTATTCACTTCTAGTGGTAAGTAGAATCTATAAACTTAGTTAATTTTGAAATAATCAAATTGGTTCTTGAAATATTTGCATGAGCTAAGCAAAATATGTTGGAACCTCAATGAAGCTGCTTGCGTTAAACTTTGGTGGACACCGGCAAAAATTAGTTACAAGCAAATTCCTAAATTTTACTTCAATAAAGCTACTAAAATACAAAAAAAATAACAACAATAATAGATACGTCATTAATATATTATTAAGATATTTGCATTGTGTAATTGTTAAGATTTCCATTTCATCAATATCCTCAAATTTAACCCTGAATCACTTAAATCTAGACTATCATGTGAATACCCTGAAAACATTAAATAAGTCAAAAATGCGAGAGGGCAAGCACTTGAAAAAAAGACATTCTGTTTATTTTTTTTTTAATTTAATTTACTAGTGCACCCCTACTACAATATTACGAACGGGAACATTGATAACAGGTCGAAGTCGTGAGCTCACGTATAAATAAGAAAACAGTAGTCAATAACTATCAAATAAATAATAATAATAATGATACGTATATTTGTCCAACAGAACATGCCAATAACAGAACAAAGTAATATAATAAGTACCATATATAGTGCTACATTAACTATCAACTAAACTTAAATTATTTATGTAAATATGGAATAAAAGGGGTCCCAAATGGGATCCCTGCGGGACACCTGCAGTAGCAACGAACGAACCAGAGCTAAGGCCGTTATAATAAATATAGCATGTACGATTATATAAACAAGATTCGATCAAATTCGTAACTTGAAGCTTAAGGAACTTAAGTGAAATGAATATATTGCAATAATGTAATAATAAGCAAGAACTTACTATAGGGTTCTTAGTCATATAAATTACATTCATGCTGTAAATTTTCAAAGTTTTGAATTTACTTAATTTCTTGCCTAAATAGTTTTGCTTTATTAACACAAGAATATATTAATTCGGTAGTAACGTACGCCAAATTCTGACGTCAGTAATCGCGATTGGACTTACAGGGGCGACAGAATAAAAGTTGCCACTCTAAAGTCGAATTAAACCCATTGAACATGTGTGGAGTATCATGAGGAGTAGACTGTTCACTTTGAACCAACTCCCACAGAGTCTGGCACAATTAATCCACGAAGTTTAAATTGCTTGCAACGAGTTGCCACAAGCATATATCGACCATCTCATTTTATTGATGCCTAGATGTGTATAAGAGTGTACTCAGCTATGTGGTCCTCCAAACACATTATTTTTTTTTTCGTATTACATGTTATTAAAATTTCTTTCAAATATTCTCGTTTCATTTTTAATGTAAAACTATCACATTGCCGAAAAATAAATTTGAAAAAATTCTTTCTTCTAGGTGTTACACTTCAAACGTCACTGAGTACCTATATATAGCTCTAATAAAAGAAATCGCTAGTTTTTCGCTTCAAATCGGTAACCTTCATTATATGGCGGCTGTATGTACATGCAAGTGATTTGACATTTTCTAAATAAGGTGTGAATCAATGGCCCATAACTTATTCTATATATTTGCTAAACTTTTCATTTAATGAACTCAAGTTATTTTTCAATAAGCATATAGTATACATAAATGGTCTAATCAGAATCCCATATTCAGCAGATTTGAATAGACATAAAAGCTCATTTTTGAAATTCCATTATATAACCTTCCAATTAGTTAAAACGCACATAAACATGGCAGATATCTTTCCAATACCAATACTCTTTGCAAAAATGCCGCTACGCCATTCGCTCACCGCGTTCTTTTTTAATCTGGCATTAATTAAGCAAGATCATTTTCCAAGTGCCCCTTTATACCAATTAGTTCGTGACTTATTTATGTATACGCAGCGTATGGAGTGTCACTTAAAACTTATACATACACGTGTTCGTTTAGAGGTAGTGAAACGCGATACCATTCATGTTCGTTCAATTAAGCGTACTTGCTACGCAGCGAATAGAAAAAATTGTTTCTAAACGCGGAGTCTAACTCGGTCGTTTAGTTTAAAGGTAATGATCATAAATCCGCGGAGTTTTGTATAATTGTATTAAGGTTAAATACTGCACGTGAAAATGTGTCGCAGTCGCCCAGTGCAAAGCAAGCGTGCGAGTGAACAAGCGAACGCAGGTAATGTTGCCCGCGTATGTTTGCCGCAGGTTACATGGTAGGTACAAACATGCCAACGAAATACATATATATGTGTATGCGCTTTGGAGTCGGTGCCAGATTTATTGAATTTTTAATCCATAAATTACCGCAATCCAATTAAATGTGTTTAAATACTACCGCGGTGTTCCGCCTTAGAAGGTTTCATAATTAAATTACCTAGTTGTGTGTATGTGTGCACCTAGAACGGCGCTCTGGAAATTAATTCTCCAGTCGGTGCCTAAGACGTTTTCCTACATTCATCGTCTTGCAAAATTAGATTACTGCTATACTTTCCACGTTCTTTATTTGTCGAGCGAATCGTGGCGCTGTGCAAGAGGAAATGATCGAATTGGGGTGATTAATTGGTTTTCGGCGGTAATAACTTGTAATCAACGAAGTAAAATTTATACATAAATAATGAATGGCTTCTACATAGAAGCGATGCGATTATTTCAACGATATTTATTTATGTCTATTCTGTAAATAGCTATTTTACCCCATTTAGTTATTTTAAGGCGTTTCTCCGAATTACTTGACCTTTTTTACTATTAGGCAGTAACAATAATTCGATAATGAAGTCAATAAAGATAACAGCATTTACTTAGGCTTATGAATGCATAAAGGATAATGCAACGAACGAACCTTCAAGCTAATTAAAATATTTTTTCCTTTTTTCTGAGCACCTAATGTCTCGAAAAATGGTGAGTAATGTTAACATTTACTTATTACCAATGTACAACTAGGGAAAAAGGAACCCTTAGTGGCGGCTATAAGTTCGTGCTGTCTGCTTTAAACCGCAACAGGGTGAATGAAGACCATTGCCGTGAACCACTCCCCTCTCGCTCGAGCTGTCCTGTCGTGGCTAAGGGCTTGCACAGGTTTCTACAACGATGCCAGTTGTTGCTTTCAGCTACCGAAAGCCCAACTGTTAAACTAGGTCCCGAAAGGGATGGGGGGTCTTGGCTTAACTGCACGGATCGAGAGGAGACAACCTCAGAAACAGAAACCTAAATCCTAAGGTGGCGGACTAGGCTGAAGGGATGCGTGGCTGGATAGAAGACCAGTCTATTAGTCCAACCTTGGGGCAACTGTCGCACCCCATTGTATTTAGCCTTACCTTTGCATGCAGGGCTCTGTGGAGGTGGACCTTCTTTTCCCTAGCTACTCGTGGGATCAACCATGGAGGAAGGACGTTTATTAGCGGGACGACACCGCTATAAACAGGAATTGGAGCAGAAGCTCCATAAGAGGCATTCCACTTCCAAAGTGAGGCTACCTCACAAGAAAGGAACAAAGGGAGGAGCAAAACGACAGGAGCAGATTGGGGAACAGGATGGTATCTATCCCCTCTCAAATTGCGTAGCACTGCGCAACTCAAGGGCGTTGTACCTGAGAGCACGTGATATCGAAGAGGGAGACTTACCTAATCTTGGACCTTCTGATATCCTACACTTTCTGAAAGGAATAGGATTGGAAGGCCAGTTGTAAAACAGCATGAACAGGGGACACAATAGATCTTTTAGGTCGCAGTGTAATATCACCCTCGCAATATATACATACATACATACATCTATAGATTCTTTTGTACTTTCTTGGAAAAAGCTCTTTCTATTTCTTAGGATCTTAAGCCAAATGGGCTTAACGATCTTCTTCAGATTGAATTTAATGCTCATTACGCATTGTAATTACTTTGTAAAATAATACAATAAGGCTAATTTTATTCTATCCTCTTTCTCTCCATTTCTTTCTGGTTGCCCGTCTTTTTACACATTTTTTTCTTCATGCTGCACTATTTTTCACCACTGGTATCTTTTACGCTATTTTTATCATTGGGTCAGTTACGGAAGGCTTCCTAATATTTCTACCTCAATTATTTGAAGATTTCTGTAAAGTCCTCAAATAGACATGCTGTTATCTTTAACATAAGGATGCTTTCACTATGACTCTTTAAGTAAGCTTTTTACAAGATTTCCAAACATCAAGCAATTAAATAGGAAACATACATATGAAATACATGATAAATATTGAATGGTTTAGAACCAATTTAAAAAATCGTACTCAACGAATTACATTATATGATCAAATATCTAGATCTGCAAATATTAGCACTGGTGTGCTTCAAGCTTCCATTCTTGGGCACACCCCTTTTTGATTTACAAAAATGAATTTATTCAATAGTTAAATGCAGGAATTCTAAACGAACATGATACACTGAAAAAAGTGGATGTAAAATCACAAAATTTTACATTTTGTGTTTTGTTAAACATGCAGAAACTCCAAACAGTTTTGTAGTTTTAAATGCATACACATATGCGTTATTATTTAGCGTAGTAGCAAAGGAATACATACCTAGTTGCCTTACCAACATATATCTAAGGTAAGTGCTCTTATGTTTATCTATCTATTAAATATGCTCATTTCTTTTATTTATAACTAACGAAGTTTTCATGTTGCAAATCTACCACATGTAGAGTTCGTTGCATTAGAGAATGGTACATGACGTCACATGCGCAATAAACGAATTTTGGCAGCCGATTCCTCGTTGCTAGGTAAAAGACAGTGGTAGCGAATGATAAATTGAATATTTTTTCGCGGGTGTAATCGACGTCAGATTTCGCGCAGGTTTTGGTGACGATATGTACCACTCTCTATTGCGACGGACTCTACATGAAAAAGAAAGATGATGGCCAATTATATATAATAAGCTGTTCGTAAAATTTCGCGTTTTGAAAAATTGGTTGACAAAACCATAGGTACATTGACAAATAATGTTCCCGCAAAAACAGAAAGCATAATTGGTATTATATATAATATTAATATTTAGCAGTGAAAAACTAAAATAAGAATGGAAACTGGTGTTCAAAAACTTGTTTGCTGTTCATTGCAACATATATTAAAGAAGATTTTTCTAAATTGTTTGTATTTTAGAATTTAGAAGATCTTAAATCCTTAGGCATAAGAATGCCCCGCCCGTAGAAGTTGGTAAGTTTATTTACATACTTAGCTTCATCGCTTATTTTTTTTTTTTTTTTGTAGTTCTTACGGGTAAGAAATCATGCAAGGTAAATGTGGAAGATGAAAAAATTATTCCATTGGATTCGTTTTAATTAATTAGTATTTCATATTGAATTTGGAATACCCAAAAGGACATTCATGGAATTTATTCCGAAATTCTTACTGATCTATAATTACTTTTCAATAAGGGAGAAATAAAGGATTTGAGTGAAAATTATTTTAGTTTTTGCTATGAATAAATATGAATTTATTTCAAGATACATACAGTTAGTTTCAGTGGTCTCCACGTCTTACTAATGCGAGATGCAACTCTTTATGGCATTTTTGTCGGATATTATCGGCGGTTCTTAAGCTCGCCGGATAGTTTTTTTTAGGTACTGATTTCGCGAACTATTATGGCACCAAAGACCAGGCTTCTTCTTACGCTTCGACACTGCACACCTCTCAGCGGTGAGATCCAAGCGGTCGCCAACACAGCAGCCCAAGCCTTTGGGAGGGGGTCTGTCCTGGGGCTCAACAACGCGGGCCAACAGGGTATTCGATGACTCGCTCGCCCTCAGCCACGACCGGGCAGCCGAGTCAAGTGTCTGATCCTCCAAAGAGATGATCCAAAGATCATCACGCAGTTGTTGGTTTCTCATCATCCATGGAACCTCGATTATCAAACGCAACATGCGATTCTGCAGGACCTCCATGGTGGTGAGGTGCGTCTTGGCCATGGTACAGAGGGCGAGCGCCCCATACGTCAGGATTGGCATCAAGCATGCAGTATAGAGCAACAGCTTAGATCTCAGATCAAGCTTACTCTGCGAGCTAGCAATGGCATCAGTTGTATCTTTGCAGCCTGGAACCGACCCTTCACTCCATTGACGTGTTGCTGGAAAGTAAGGCGGCGATCGAGCAAGAGCCCCAGGTACTTGGCCCGGTCCGCCCAAGGAATGATATTACCATCGACCTCTACTCTATCCGACGGAACTGTTCTTTGGCGCGTGAAGCGCACCGCCACCGACTTGGAGGGATGGACCACTCGGCTATTTGATCAATTGCCGCCTGCAGATGTCGGATCACCATGCCCTCATTTCTACCAGCCGAATAAACGGCCGTATCATCAGCGTATAAAGCCAGGCTAACCGCCGGGCATTTAGGAATGGCGCTTGTGTAAATAATAAATAGCTTCGGGCCAAGCAACAGCCCTGAGGGACCCCAGACCCGATCGGGCGAACAGAGGAGCAAACGCTCCCGACCCTTACCGAAAAGGTACGCCCCGTCAAGTATGACTTGCTAAGTCTTATCAAGTAGGGGTTGATTCCAATGCTCGCCATCTTACATAGCACGCCGTCATGCCACACAGAATCAAAAGCCTACAGTTAGTTTCTTTTGAAATGTTCTAGCCTAGGCGTTTAGAATGTCTTTCTTACGTATTAAAAGTGAAATATTAAATTCTAACGGCTATTTGCACCGGTTATACTTAAACTTAACTTAAGACTTAAGTAGACCCTAAACTATGATTTCGTTTTGCACCACTGTTTAAGGACCAGTTAAGTGTTATTCAAAATAAGCCGAAGATTAGCCCGGCTTAAGGTCCAGTTAACCTCACTTTTGGTTTTAAATGACAAGTATTGCGGCAAGTGAAAGAAGACTTTTATTTGTTGTATTACGGTGTTTTCGAGGTGTTTTATTTATTGTTGTGGGGATATTTCTTATTTGTACATTTTTGAAACAAAATGGCACGTAGCATCTTAATAAATAACATAATGTTTAAAGATGATGATGAATTGTACAAGTTAAATATAATTTTTTGTGGTATACCTAGACAAGTAAATGAAAGGGCAGAATATTTTCATACGTTTGACGAACTTAAATTTTTCCGGCGATTTAGAGTAACCAAATATACAACATTATTTATACTAAACCTGATTGAAGCTTAAATTGAATATTCTTGATGTGTGAGTAGGTATAAAAAATAAATTTAAGTTTACCATAGTATAACCTAAGACGAAATAACCATTCCTATGACCACGAATGCATACAGTTTGTTTTGTTTTATCTAATTAAACAACAAATTTTCAGCAATAATAGTGTTGCTTTTATGAATCAGCTGTTAGTATTCCTGAGACTGACCTGACAACAATAATGAAAACTCGACAACTCGTATCAAGAATTAAAAGTCAACATTCTCCTTCTTTCTGTGTGTTTCTGTCAAAAACTTACAAGTTACAAGTCACTTTCACACTGTCTGACACTGTTGCCATCCGTTTTCAATACTTAGCTAAGCTTTATTCCTAGTTTCGACGCTACAAAACATATTCACCTTAAGGTTCACCTTAAGCTGAGCCTCTACTTAACTAAGATTGTTATTAGGGAAAACTGGTGCAAATAACTGTAAATGTCAATAAAAATTAATCTAAAATTAGCATGCCTGTGGAAATGGGACTGTATGCTAAATCACATTGTAATAAACGTTTTCCTCAAAATCTAGGTTTGTCTTTGTTAGCTGCAATCCTTGGATCCAGAAAATAGAAACTTCAAACTTCAAAGCACTTCCATCACACAGTAAGGGTTACAAAATTGAAAGTAAAATTCTGTGATTTACCTAAAGTGTCAAATGCAGAAACACAGGAATATAATTTACCAGTGCTGAAAGCTGTTACTTGTTCGCATGAGTTCGTACATACTCTTGTGCAACTACGTTATATTCTGTACACAGATGACCAGATATTTACCTATGCTTATTGCTTACTTCATTAGCAAATATTAGTGTGGGTTTAATAATAAATGTATTAAATAGTGGTGCAGTAGACAAGACAAAATATAGCATATGGATACGGTGTCGTTATTTTATTTTTGCAATTAGTGCCGTAACCATACCATTTATTGCGTAATAGAAATGGAACATTTAAGCAGATTTATTTTAAGTTGGTCACATTGCAACAGAAATGGAGATGTCAATATGACATTTTGTAAGCAAGTTTGAGGTTATTATATTAAAATTCATTGTAAGATTTGATATTTTTAATTAATCTTTGAAATAGTACAACTATTATAAACATTTATATTAACGTTTGAATTATCTTTCGAAGTGATAGTGATACCGTGTGCAGTAGAAACATTCTGTTGAAAATTATCGTTCTCTGCGATAGTGATATTGCTTCTGTTGGAGTACTCAAACTGTGAACCATTCCCAGAAGTTCCAGGTAGATTCACATTATTTTCCTGTGCACACATATTTCCAACATCAATTTTATTTTTCATAGAAGAGGCAACGTAACCTTCAGCAACAGCCGTGCTTTTCCAGCCACCTAATCGTTTTATACTTAAAATATCACCTCCAGTATTTGCTATATGTGTCGCACTGGATCTTCTAAACAATGTATGAATGTAATGTAAACCTGTAAAAGATGAGGATCTGGTAAATGAAGAAACTGGCAATTTGTTTAGGAACATTTCCCATGGTGTTAATACCGATAGGGCTATTAATTAAGCAGCCACGACGATAAGTTAGAAAAAAACGTTTGTGAGTAACTGTTTTAGGCCGCAGATTATTATATTTTTTTATAAGTTCGATGCAGTTTACATCAGTCACTGCGAACATTCTGGTACATTGTTTTTTGTTTTAGGTATGTTGACTATAATGAATCGGAATTGTATTGAAGATCTTCCACACATATATTAATTAATTCTTCTCGCCTACAGGCTCCATTATATCCTATTATCAAAATAACCTAGAATATAAAGAATTTACAACAAAGTAACGAAATAAAATCAACACTAACCTTTATAGCTAAGTATATTTTATCATCGGCTTGTTTAAAAAATCTATGAATATCTTCTTCTTCTAAAATTTTAGATTTTTTTGTTTGATAACCTTTAGATAGCCGTTTTAGTAATGCTTGAAGTTTCATATATTTTGATATATCCACATTTCTATGTACATTTAAACACGATCTTAACATCGAATAAATCGACCATAATGATGACGATTTATAATCTTTACGTAGCATTTCAAAATAAGCAAGTAAGACGTTCTCAGAAATATGAAGAATTTCCTTTTCTTTGCACTATTTTTCAAAATTTTTGTATCGCTTTTGATACATAGTGTACGATTCTCCGAAGTAAATTATTAATGGTTTTTTCAGCAATTTGCCGTATTTCAGGCGGAGTGCATGAAAAAGTTGTAGAACTCATATTAAATATTATAATATAGTTACTTTAGTAATATAATATATAACAAATTTCAAAAATGTGTCAATTTTAAATTAACTTTTCAATTTAAATCTTGTGCCAAACCAAGGTGACAACTGGTGACAACCGCCACAAAATTTCCCAAATTATCAAATTTTTCTTGTTTTGCTTTTACAAAAAGAGAAATTTTAAAACTAATTGCAAAAAATAGCATAAAAGACACTTTTCATTTGACATTAAAGTATTCATTCAGTTAAGTTAAACTCTGAATTCGTACTTTGAAACGTCAAAATGAAACTTGTCTTTTAATATACTATTATCGATTTTCTAACAACAGTAGGATTTCACGGAAGTTTAGCTACGCGTTAATGACAGACTTAATAAAATTAAATTACGATATTAGGTGGTTTGTTTTCGTAGTGGGCGCTATAACCTCGTAGCGACGCTGGCTGCCGGTGTACGGTCGAGGACGTCAACAGAAAAGCCCGATGATGTAAACAGAACGCGCGGCAGACGAGGTGCAACGGCAACACACTGAAGGCGACTGTGCAAGCATGTGAGGGGGGGCGAGCGGGCGGCTACGGCGGCGGTGGACTAGGTGGCAAACGCGGTCGTCAGCGACGTCGGTAGTAAGGGGTAGTTTTAATTGCGGTTTGCTAAGATGGCGTGCATGCCACACTCGCACTTAGTACCGCGACGCTCGGCTTTTTTCTCGCTACAGCGTTTCCCCGTTCAACCCCTCGCGCCACCCCTTATGTGTGCCGGGGTGGATCGATAAGAGACGTTCTCGTGTTTTAAAAACATAAAGCATCCCTCTCTTTTCCTAGAGACGTTCGCGACGACAACTCGGGAATGAGTTCTAGTTTAGCATCGGGCGGTATCCTAGGAAGCGTCCCTGTAATTAAAAAATTAACTTTATTTACTTCCACGTCTCGGACGGGGGTGACTATCGCTGAAACTCCTCCAAGATAAATAAAATCGCGTCCTTAAACACTCACCCATTTCCTAATTAATCCTTATTTTTTCAAGACCACTCCGACTTAATCGACTTTTAAATTGGTAATTAAAAAAGTTTAATGCGGGACACCGCAAGACAGTGTTAATTAATTCTCTTCAGACACATCTTAATTAATTTTCTTCTTCTCCTTGGTAGTATATATCCGGTTATTTAATCTTACACCAATTTATTAGAGTACAAAGTTGCATTTATAGAGTTAGAGAAAATGCAATTTTTACATTTGAGTGCTCCGTAAAATTGCCAAAAAAACGTCGCACTGGAAAATTTACACAGTACATATAGGAAATAATTATTTGCATTGAAAGCGCGTTAGACTCATCCAATTCAACTGACAAGGAAACACCGACAGGTGTCAAATTCCGATTTCCATGAAAACTTTACAGACTGAAAGAGTACCACAACACAATTTTTTTTCTACGGAAACACCCGATTTAAGGGTACAGCCCCCTCGAAAGTTTCATTTTTATTTTTTTTGGAATATCTCCGAAACTATAACAGATATTATAAAACTTCCTTAACATAATTTGCAGAAGATTACATGCCCCCAAAGATGACGTGACCTATTTTCGCGAAAATCTAATAATGGGGGATGAGGTATCCCATGACCCCCATTTTTTTAATAATTTCTTTTTTGTTTTATTTCTCAAAAAAAATATATATAGGTACATCAAATAATAAAATATTATCAGATGCATTTACTAAACTAATTCGTTCGCATTTTATATATTTTTTCAATAAAATGCCCTTCATTCTTCTACAACTATATCCTCAGAAAGGTGCGCATACTATGAACAAATTTGGCGCACAAGACAAAGAACTGAATATTTAACATTCAGTACATGTAGATTTCCAGTTGACACTTTGTGGCTTTCTGGTCCGTAGACCATCAAGTACGTCAACGCATACTTCAAGTAGGACAATATTTTAAATAATTATTTTCGTACAAATACCTAGATAATCTAATCAATATCAATGTTTATTAAAACATGAACCTTCGAAAAGGCACGTAGACCTTTGGTATATATACAAGACGATGGTTTCAAATGCTTCTACCATGCTGCTTTTTCGGTCTGTAAAACCTCATGGAGATCGGAATTTGACACCTGCCCCCTATTTCCTTGTGAGTTGTTGCTCAGTAAATAACCTAAAAAAACATTTTTATTAGATTTTTGGCTGAGAATGATATTTAGAACTCTAAATAATACACCAGCATGGCAGTAAGTAAATGGTGATTGGTACCACTATGTTTTAATAACTCAGAACCGACTTATATCTAAATCAAAGTGAATTTTGAGATTATGATGTTTCGACGATAATAAAAATACCAGTAAATCTGTAGATGGTTCAAGAAGGCAAAATTAGAAATCTTTTGTGAAAAGAAACCTCTATGACTATTCCAATTCTAATTTAATGTGCTCAAATGTATCCATTCATTCAATTAATAACATGTATAGGAAAACATTTTGACCGTAGAAAACTTTGACAGGGTAAAAAAATCTGTTGTTTCTATAACTTTCAATAACGCACATAATTATCAAAACCACTTGATCTAATATTCCTGATACCTTTGTCAAAGAATTTGATAATATGCATCACAAAATATAAGCTACCAAAAAGATAATGAATTCCTTACCTTAGAATCTGCCTGAATCAAACATTTGTATAATCGTTTTGAAATTGCTATCAATTTGTTTAAAAAGGATTGCTAAATAATTTCATACATATTTTTTTATTGATAATATTCCCTCGTATTAATACAAATAATGATGATTTGATACATTTTCATAGTAGCCAAACCAAAAACAACATCACTATCAGTGCTGTTATTTCCACTATCACATGGGATGCATGGGGTGGAGATTGTCTTTCTATTTACATTATCAGAATGATTTATCCTTTTATTTTACAGCGCATTACTAATATTGTCAACTCCTATATTATTGAGAAAGTGTTTTCTAACAGCTGAAAAGAGCAATAGTTAACCAAAAGAAAATATACAACAATCAAACTGAACTTAACGATTTAAGATCTATAAGTGTACTTCCTGAGCTATCACAAATTTTGGAAAAAGTGATGGATTTTCAAATAAGAAAACATCTTGCTTGCAATCAAATTTTACCGGAGTATCCATGTAGCTCGTTTTGGTCATAGCACTACCACCACTACAATATTAGATGTAACGGATCAAATTTTAACCTTTTAACAGATAAATGGAAATTAAGATTGCTTGTTCTACTTGATTTTAGTAAAGCATTTGACACTCTGAAGCATAAAGTGTCGTTGTCTGCTGTGCATTATGTGAGGTATCACTATGAAGTTAGACTGGATGGTAATAATTAGGAGGACGTTCCATTACTAACTGGAGTCACTCAGGGTACCATCCTTGGTCTACTCCTTTTTGCTATTTATAGATACATGTGAATTACTTAGATCAATAAAATGCTGCATATACATATGTATGCTGATGACTCACAGCTTCAGTATTCATTCACACCAAATCCTGGCTTGGTAAATCCAAGCACTGCCATGCTTTCGGTTGCTTGATGCTGACTCACCGCAACATTGTTTATACGTGTCTCAAATTTTATAACCATTTACTTAGCAAATTAAAATCTATAGATTGTTTAACACCTTTTAGGAAAAAGCTTCTTCAATTTCTTTATGACTTTGAAGCTATAGAGTTAACGGATGTTTTTTCAGAGTAAATTTAATGCTTATTATCCATTCTAATTATTTTATAAATCAATACAATAAAGTTTATTTTATGCCAGTCTGTTCTCTTTCCTTCCATCTCTTCCTGGTCATCTTTTCTTCTTTCTATAGGTATGTTTCTACAATGCTGCATTTCTTTCATCACTGCTTCCTTTTCAACTATTTTCAACTTTGAGCCAGTTACTGAAGGTTTCCTATTTTTTCTGCCACATTTATTTGATTTTTTTTGTAAAGTTCTCATATAAATATGCTGCTATATTTTACTATACTTTCATTTCTATTCATGGTGTTGTTTCAGAATATTTAAACCCGCAAATATGGCTCTTTTTATAATATTTCCAAAGATCAGGCAATTAAGTAGGAAATATATTTTCGATATATTCAACGGTATGTGTAAAATGGTTTACATTCTATTTAAAAAATCGTACTCAACAAGTTAAATTACATGATCATATATCTAGATACCCAAATATTGATATTGGTGTGCTTTAAGGTTCCATTCTTGGGCCCACATTCTTTTTGATTTACTTAAATGATTTCCTTTCTTTATCGTCTAAATTATGATTAGTTTATTCTAAACGAGTATCATTAAGCATAACTACAGCATTAAATAAAGAATGTCTAATTTTGTTACTTTCGCACCAACTCGTTGTAGTCACTCAAATACAGAACAATTGAAAGTGTCAACTGGTTTTAAAATGGCACACGCAATAACGTCATGAAGGGTTAATATTGAGCTATTATTGGGTTAACACATTCATGTTCTTTGCGAGAAGTTCGCTAAAGTTTGCTATGCTTTCTACACTTTGTAGGTCGCTTGCAATATTACGAAACCTTGAAAAACATTTATTGCACCAATTCCCTAATGCATTGCGAGATTATTTATTAGGGCTTATACGCACACTCGCAAAGAATATTTATACTACAAAAAAGATCTATAAGGGTAATTTGTAGTGCACCTCATTGGCATCTTGTAGACCTCTTTTTAGGCATTACTAAATTTCAATATTTTTTGCAACACGCGGGTATTCAACCAGACAAGAGAATTATTTATTAATTTGTTGTAATATGTTGAACGGTTTACCTACACGTATAAAAAGCATAAACTATTTCACTTTGTTTAAAAAGCTTGTAAAGGATTTTCTTTTAACCATAAATTGCAGCAATCTAGATAATTTTTGATAAGCTACTTAATGAAACTAATGTGTAAGCCTGCTTTATCTAATTATATTAAATTTAATTTCATTTTCTTTTCCCTAATTTGTCTTATTTTATCTTTTATCTACTAATTTGTTTGAATGTTTCTTTGTGACTTGTTTCTAAGAAGTTTTTTTTTTCTTTTTCCATATCTATCTATCTATTTAAAATGGAACATTTCTTTTTCTTCTATAAGTTAATATGGATTCCTATGTTAGTAAAATGAGAAGGAGCAATCGATACTTCACCATAGTCGTTAACAGGTCTGTAGAGACTTTTTTTAATCTATCATATAAAATTGATGCTTCCACGGGGACCTGTCAATTTTAAGCCAGAATCAGAATTGCGAGATAGACGACAAGAGCTAGATGAAGACACACTATCCTTCCACATAAGACCAAGAGAAATGGAAAAATCGTCTCGCCACTAACGAGATCCCTCCGCCAGCCTCTGCATCTAAAGTGTCTCCAAAATTGAAAAACCATTAATTCCGATATTCGCGAGTCCGTGTGAGCGCGTAGTGGTAAACCGTAGACGCGGCACAAGCATCGCCAAGAAAAGAGAAAAGCACGGGGGGGGGAAAAAGAATCGAGAAAGAGGGGACGCAGGCGTACTTAATTCCTTCAGAAACCGAGGGGTAAAAAACTTCAATCAATACCTTTAAGATTACTCCACGTTGGCATACGTAATGAGCCGTGACGTCATCCGTAAATTACTAATATCTCGGACCGCCGCCTAGGGGGAGCGGCAAGCGTCGTCGACGGGCAAGACGGTCGCTTTGCCGCTACGCGCCGACCGCGAGCCGCACTGGCAATCACCGTAATGAATGATCGAGGCTTAATTAATGAATCTGTCTTGCTAATCTCTTAGATGGAACGGTCGTGCCGACTGAATTGTGCCACGGAAGGTTCAGATTGATAATGTGATTAATTTTTATAAATAAAAGGGATAGGGGGCGCGTCGGACGCGATGAGGGCGATTCGGTTGTATTGGTTTGGATGGTTTTTCGCGAGGTTCCATCAAAGCGAGGGGAACTGATTTTGTGTGCACGCCGGTTTTCGATTTTTTAATAAATTAGGTAGATTCTCTCATGTGTTCTTGCAGCGGCATTCCCTCTTTGTCTAAGTTTTGGATCGATTGATGGCGTTATCCCTACAGTCATTAGGGAATACTGCCGTTATAAAATCAATAAACACATATTCAGAAAAAAATATCAAGCAAAGATCGCCTTTATTTAATCCACATGCCACAGTCGGCAAGCGTTGCGAAAAACACAAAATTAAATGAATCGCATATCATTTGAAAAGGACAATTAAGGGTAGAGAAACTATAAATGTATTTGAGTGGATGGCCTAATTTCTGCATTGTGAAAAATTTTTCTGAAAAATATTAATTCATGTAACTTAAGTACAGAAATATGTGTCATGCGTTATATTTACAAGTAGGTAAAATGGTAAAGCCATCGACCAAATATGCAGATCGCTGAAATGAGGTTGGGTTCAAACCCCCTACAATGCTGTTTTTTATTTCTTAATATAAAATTGATTAAATCATTTATATATGTTTCAAGCAAAGCTTTCATTGGAAGTAGAAACCCTGTTGATGTCTTCCGTTATTCAACATGTAATCTTCTTTATCTTATAATATAGGTACCAATAATTACTAGAAATATTTCTGAAAAATCAAAAACTATAATAACGTAAAGCAACACAAAAAGTGACATTTTAAATATTATATTAAACTATGTTATTGTGATAAGTATTCGAAAATTCTATGGGAGCACCTGACGTTATATAAACACTAAAAATTGCAATTTTAGGTATCTATGGAAGCATACAATTTTTGTTTGAGATCTTTTAACAAGTATTTTTTTAAATTAAATAGAAATATTGAAAACATAAAAGAAAGTATAGGAACAAGTCGATGACAAAAATACTCCAAACTGTGGTACTGGTAATGCTGAAAACTTCTAGACCCCTCACCACAAACTGCACTAAACTGGACGTACGTTTCGATAGCAAAGCTATCATCATCAGCAGAAACACTGAACTGAATAACTACACTAAAACTATCCTAATTTATACCTAAAAAAGGTCATGGTACAATGATCACGGTCATGGCTGACTGCGGTCATGCTTAACTAGTCACTAATCCTAACTCCGTCTGATCTACTACTTTTACTGTAAAGACAAGAATTTAAGGGTTCTAAATCCGAATTAATTAAAATACGTTTGTTTTTATATATTTCCATACCCTCATAACAGTTTAATTGCACATAGTTGCTTACGTTTTTAACTAAATTTATATTGTCAACTTTATGGTTTTCTTCAAGCATATGTATGTACACTAGATTTGTCAAACCTTCTAAATTTGAGATGAGCTAAATGCTCTTTGTAACGCGTTTTAATTGATCTTTTAGTTTGCCCAATATATACATGATCACAATCTTTACAAGATATTTTATTTTTAGGAACAACTCCTTTATAATTCTTTAATGGATCTTGGTTTTGCAGAAATTGTAATAATAAATTCTGAATGTAGAAGATTAATTTTTTACTGACGTTTCGCCAATGTTAACATTGTTTTTATCAAAATTGTCCAATAATTATAAATAAATCTTAAAATAACTAAATTTTTAAAAAGAAAATGAAATATATTCATATTTTTCATCAACTTGAATTTTATATACATAGCTATTTTATTTCCAACATAATATTTTATTGTTATAGATTGGTAATTAATTTAAAACACTTATGTAAATCAATATTTCATTTGTAAATATTGTTTGGTTTTTTTTGTTTGGTGTGTCATTTATATTTTTTTAAATGAAAAATTCTTTTAAAAAATTTAATCAGTTAAGATTTATTTATAATTATTGGACAATTTTGAAAAAAAAAACAATGTTAATATTGGCGAAACGTCACAAAAATTTAATTTTCTACATTTAGAATTTTATTATTACAATTTCTGAAAAACCAAGATATATTAAAGAATTATAAAGGAAACAGAAAAGAAAATATTCAAGGTTTATAATGTTGACGTAAATCAACCAAATCAAGACGTTAAAGCTATCTACACTTGCTATATATTCCCAATTATAGATAATAATAAAAAAAATAAGTCTTCGCAAATGAAGCCTGTTTCCACTTAAATGAAGAAAAGTGGAAGATATTTTTAAGTTATTAAATTACTTCAGTCTTTAGTAATAATACCTTTATTTAGTTGATTACACTACAATGATTACTCCATTTATGTATATTGGAAATGCTTAAAGTTAATACAAGACCTGTTAATTTCTACACTTAAAACTTTTTAATAAATATGCAACTCCCATACATTTTGTGCTAAATACACAAATTTAATCGTTGAATAGATTCACCATCTAAATTTCTTTTGTCAATAGCACATATTGTTGAATTTTATTAACTCTAAACTGACATATTTTATGTTACTACTCCAATTTTGTTTTAAAATGTGGGTGATTGAAATCTGATATACTCAATATAGTTTCTGCCTGATGATACATTTAAAATTAAATTATTTAATAGTGCTTTCACAGGTAAGGTGTGAGATTACACATAATTTATATATGTCACGAAAAAACAAAACAAAAACTCCATTATAATATTATCGCAATATAAATATATGTACCTAAATAATTTATTATCCTATTTCCGTGAGGCTTTCAGTGATTTTTGAAAGTAGGTCACTCTATAGAAAATGTCAGCTACTACAAATATGTACACATACATCGCAAAATATAATACAAATACTCGTTGATATATATATAAAGGAATAGCGTTTTTACTGGTATATTTTATACAGGCATCACTTGCTTACATTTCTTTTATAATTTTTTGACAATAATAAGTGGTAATATAAATAAAAGAGAGAGAGAATGCGAGTAACACATCCTTCGAAATTTGGAAAATATCAAGATGAAAAACATGGTAAATAAACAAATTTATGTAACTCTATATAAATTCATGTCATTGTTATGCAGTTGCATGTTTGTTTGCATTTGATATCTAACAGTGGCAATATTGCGAAACATCTAAATTCCGGGTGATTCGCGGCTTATCGCCACTCCAAAATTGTCAAGTACGTGACACGCAGCGCCACGATTCCATCACAACGATTTTATCAACACAACATATCTATTAAGTTAATTTGTCGGAAAACACAATAATAGTCGATATATTTAGTGTACATACATTCGTCGACACCAATCCGCACACAAGCGCAAACACATACGCAAACATAGATGGCCCGTGCGGTACGTATGAGTATCATGCGACACTCGTATGTAGTAGTACAACTGGCACATATACATAGGCGTGAAGTGTCCAGATTGTGTGTATATATCATAGTTACACCGTACGACACGATGACAGCAACAAAAAATATTAGTACTTCCGGTAGCACGTAATGCATTTATGAGCATGAAACGTTGAATCTGAGCGGGAAGTTGGAGCGAGTAATGACTGCGTATGTGTAGAGGTATGAACATATATCGGAAAAACAAAACATGAGGACTGGGGTGTGCATGTTGTACGTATGTATATTGAGTTGAAGAATAGGTTGTACACGTGGTCACCCTACAACTTCCACGTGTATTATCACGTGGGACTTACAAATATGCTAGTTGAAAAGGTTTGCAATTACTGTTTGCATTATATTTTCAAATCTAATTCATAAAATGTTTTATCATACATCCTCGAAGATTATATGACTTTAGATCACCAGCTTTTAGGCGGTAAATGATAAAGATGTAGTCAAACAAGCCATATTTTAGGAAGAAGACACGGAAATGAAGTTGCATTTTATCGATTTTTTAATGAATTATAAAACAAAATAATAGAATAAGTAATATATGGAATTATACTGAGCAATATTAGAATATCACACACATCATATATATATACTGTCGATCAAGTATTCATGAACAGAATAGTAGCATGTTAAAAGCATTCGTCTTTAATATTCTTTTTGTAGGATTTTATGGAAAGTTTAGTAAAAGAGTCCGGTTACTTGTAAATTTTCAATTGGAGACTATTATGTTTATCTTTGTTGAATAGTTAGATCGACTCATCTAATTTTTCACTAATTTATTTCTGTATTTATGAATACATAATATGCGTACTATACCGGGTGTTCCAGTCTATAGTTCCCTGTCGCGATCAAATTGATAATTCTACTAAATATTTAAATAATTAACTTACTTTCTAATCCATTTTAATAATTTAAGATTTTTTTTAAGGTATATTCAAAATTACAAAAATTAAAACTCATTTAACACCTACAATTAGGCAAAAAAAAACCGTAAAAAAACAATAACGATAACAATAATATAAACATGTACCTAGAATTAGTCTTAATCCTTAACAAGTAGCTCCTTAATTTAAAAAGTTTAACTAATTAATTCTTTAATGTACAATTCTTGAGATTGGATTGTGCCTCATTTGGACGAAACCGGTCGCTTTAATGGATAGGAATTTGTGAAATAGTGGACCATTATATCAATCCCTCATTTCCTTCTTTATAATTTTAAGTAGAACATTCTGTATCTGTTGTCATATTCGGAGTTTGGAAACATATGACTTATTAATGTTAGCTTCCTCGGTTACCAAAAATTTTAATTTTTGCATCTAGAGCAAGGCGAATACGCTAAAAATAAAAATTCCCTAGCCATTAACATAATACCAAGAAACCGCGAATGTCACAGTTTTTTTGTTTTATTCTTGGGGGTAATAAGGTATACTTTCACAGTTTTTTTTACATAAAAATAACATTTTTTTAATGGAACCTCAAACCTCATAGATCCTCTAGGGTAATATAAAAAAAGAAATTTGAATAAAACAAAGAATGATCAATCATCTTAGAAGTTCTTGGACCCACAGCATTTGCTTGTTTAATTCTTTCTCAATTTAGACAATAGACTTAGAGAATACTAATAATTTACTAGATCATCAATGTATCATTTAACTCGGAGTTATGATCAATCGATTGTAGTTATGCTTGCCTTGTTCTGTTTCAGTTCTTTTTCTTTCATTTAAAGTCAGACCATCTGTAGCAAACCAGTCTCTACATTTGTTATAAGTCTGTCCTAACGGTTGGTTAAGATAGTGGCGTGGTCAGCGAATAAAAATGCCGGAACCTCCAAAGATTAGTGTATGTTATTATGTATATAACAAATAATAATGGGCGAAAGATAGATCCATGTAGTACACTTCTTATTTTGAAAGGGCTGATAACTGTGATGAATCGCGATATTTGTCTTCAGTAACCTCCTTTACATATACACATACTGCTAAGGTGGTATTCATATTTAAAATTACGAATGTTCAAAGGCTTTTCAAATACGCAATTGCACCAGGTTTATTCGCGAAGTATAAGTACTTGGAAACTATCAGTGACATCATCTGACAAAGAGAAGTCATGGAATTCCTTTTAGATTATTGATATTAATTTTTACATGTACTTAATTAAATAAATAATACACATGAATTAAACGATTTTTTTGCATCCCCATTATAGTTAATAATAACAATCTTAACTTTAACAAATTAATGTATTTCTGCGTTTTTTCTTGGGAAAAATGCCTCCTAATTATTGAAGTTAAGAGCAGAAATACATTAATTTGTTATTTTCAAACTGCAAAAAAAGTTGCAATTTTTTAATCTTAACTTTGTTTTAAAAGTAGTTTCTTGATTACTCCTAACTTATTCAAAAACAGGTATGACATTCTTTTTTCTTTTTTTTTTTGGAAATACATGCTCAATTTGATGCCCTATTAAACATTGACACTTTACCTCAATATTTAGCATTTTTAAACGAACACCATGAAAAAAAATTATTCAAATAAGGAACTCTATCAATGCTGTATCATGGAGCCAAAACAATTATTGTTCACTGTTAAAAATACAAATCATTAAACCTCGCATTCTCCAACTTTGGATAATCTGAATTAACAATAAGATACATAAATGCGTGTCATCTGGATTCCATATAAAATCCCAAGAAATGTTCGAATAATAATTAAAACGTATATGTTAATCTCTGGTACGACCTTCTAACAACTGTGAATCTTTGTGTAATATCAATGATTCATATCTACACGGTCGTTTTCTCGCTCATAATAAGGAATCTATCTCTCTAGCATTAATTAATTTTCAAGAGTTAAAACAATTTTTCAGATTCCATAAATGATTTATGCATCAAAACCTAAACATATGAAACAATTTTGATAACATGGCAAGTATGTAATATTATTTTCTACTTTTCTTATAGGTAATCAAAAAGTTATTTTTTCTTTGAATTGAGAAGTCTTCATTCGTTCTTCACACTTTGTTAGTTAACAGTAGTATTGTGACAAATTTCTTAAGTAAATTCTCACTATTTTAATATTTAAGTAATGAAAAATAAAGTTGATTACCGCAACCGTTCTTGTATATTGAAATACCGCTATTATCATAAAAGATGGGTACTAACTATTGGAACGAACTGTATATAGCCTACCTCACAATCATCCGTTTATTTCCAACTCCCAAGACTATTCGCAACGGCGACCACTTAAATGCGAACTGAACATGCGAGCTAATAGGATGCCGCAATAAGTGCCCAGGTATTTATTTTACATAACAGAGGGACATTTAAGTAATGGACTCAATAACGTTAGAACATAAACATTATAATTTTGTTATAATACCATCGAAAGGAAGACATACACACGTTTTCTTAAGTCTCTCGCAAGAAATTGGAATATCTCTATATAACACACAGATACAGCCAAAGGACGTCCACGAAAACATTTCCTATTTAATTTATTTTGTAAACCTAAGCCATAAATATCCAAATTAATTAAATATGTGTAATCCTGAAACGAATTTAGCGATAAATTCCATCGGAGCTGGCCAGTGTATATATTTTCCTATCGCGCAAAGATCGACGAGTGGGAAAAAATACAGGAAATTGATTTTTTTTACAGCAATCAGACGGGCATAATGATAATAACGGCAATAAATGGCTTTATTAACGCTAGGAAGCTAATCAATTATGTTTATGTTGTTGCAATAAACTTTTACGGAACGGGACGCGCACAGAGTCGATACATTGGTGTTTATAACTGTTATTCTTGATTAATGCCAGACACAATATTCGTGGTATTTAAGAAATACCACATTCCAACTAAACCGTGTAGTTATGTTAATTATTTTTTAAATGTGATCGTCTTTTGGAAATTGAGTGAAATTTATGTTAGTGTTTCGTGTATTTTTTTTGGTTTTGGATGTGTGTTTAAAGTGTAAACGTCTGACGTAAACCCATAAATTAAAAAAAAAATTAATTCCAATTTTATAATTATACAGGGTGCGTAAAAAGTATTACACTAAATGGGATGACATAGATCACATTGTTACGTGCAAAATTTTGGGAGATGACAGATCCACTACACAGTCTGCAGTGGGTATCTCCAGTATTGATCCCAATTCTCTGTAAGTGTCCTTTCAGTGCGCAGTGTCCTATAAGGAGACCTATTACGGTGCGAAGATGACTCCTACTAAGCTACAATAGTTCTTCAGTCTTCTTCTTTGATGGTTCCTTAATAATGGTCTTTCCATCAATTTGCCTTATTGTTTTATTCCACTATTCTTTGTGTTTTTCTTTGGCCCAACTTCTTTTTTGTTTTTGGATACTCCAAGAACAAGTTCTGAACCTATATATGTAGACGATTATCCCTTCGTTGCCAACTCATGGGCTTTTTCGTTTCCTTCAATTGCCGAATATCGGGGCACCCACAGTAAAGTGGCATTATTGCGATCTGTTACGCTATTCAGTTCTCGAAGACATTCCCAAATCAGTCGTGATTGTATTCTGGAGTTCACTAGTGCAGCCAGTATCGCCTCGCTGTCTGATGCGATATTTTTCCTTGTTTTTATAAGCCCAGTGATTGATTTCAACCGCACAATGCAATATTGCATATGTCTGTGCCTGGAAGACCGTGCTGTATTTTCCTAGAGGAAGCGTATGATCCAATCCTGCACATCTGCCGCTTGGTACTTCTTGTAATCTCAGACGGCCCATTCTTGCGCCCCCAAATAAAAATACTTAATCAATAATCTATCGCAGTTTGAAGAAAATGTTTATGTAAAGTTCAAACTAAATTTAATTTCATGTTCATCTATGATGATTCACAATTCGTTTGGAAAAATAAAAAGAAATCTTTAGCCTTAACTAGCCATGTAAAAAAATTGTAAACATTTTGTGATGTTTTTTTTTTAACATTTTGAGGGTTTTGATAACTTCAACGCACCGAAAAAAAATATTTTTTTATTAAAAAAGTTGGTACGGTTAATCAAATTCTAGCTTCATTAAAAAAAAAAATGGAAAACTAATAGTAGGTATGTTGTTTCCGGTTAAAACAATAGTAAAAAATGCGAATTTAAATTCCAGACTTAATTCCTATAAATTTCCTTTATCTATTATAAATACTTAGTAACAATAATAATAATAAGGATAATAATATGTTTTTATTTGAAATTAAAATGCCAACAAATCGTCATCAGACTGAAGCATTATGAACACTTAAATATAAAATAACAATTATCTATTCCATCGGCAGCACAAAATATTTTCTAAGTAACACTTAATATAATTTAGGCAATTACATCTAAGCAGACCGACTTGAAGAAATTGTTGAACGTATAAAAAACCAATAACAAAAACTTTTAGGTGTTTTTTGAAATACTGTCAGAAGCATTTAATATCCACAGATAGCACAGATAGGCGAGAAGTGCCTTTGAAAGAGTGCTGTGCTATATTATTTCGGTAACTGCTAAACAGATTTCTTTATTTTTTATAACAATAACAATTAATGGTCTTTGTATAAACTGTCTAGGCTTGCTTCCATTGAGTCATAAAAATCGTTACTTTTCATTACATTTGATTGGTAGATATAAATTTTAAATTATTCAGTTTTAAAATGAACGCATAATTTTTGCACTTTGTAAGGATGTTCTACTAAGTTGTTGATTAGTTAACTGTAGCAAATTAGTAAAAGTTTTTTTTTATACTAGCTGATTAACATCATTATTTGCCTTTTTTAAAAAAGGGTTCTAAATGCAATATGTGTGACAATGACTATGAAATATGACGATAAATTAGTTCATAAATTTCTTTGCGCTGCTAGCAATAATATATTACCATCAGATTAAGAAATTTATATTTATTTTCTCTTAATTCTCAACGAGTTTATTCCTTTACTATTTATTTGTTCGATATATTCCTTAATTAATTTTGTTCTGTTAGTTTGACTTTTTTGATTTTTGAGAAATTGCTATAAAACATCTGAGAATAAGATACAATCACAAAAGAAGCAATTATGCAGTAAGTGTATGTATCGTATATTGGCATTGATTTATTATTAGCACTGAAGTTTGAGAAAGAAATAACATATTGGGGAAATTTTGGATTAAGATATCCCCAATATATCTGTAGTAGTGCTATTATCAAAAGTATACGTTGCCTTTTCATAAATGATAAAAAGTTAGTAAAATTCACATTACCAAGAATAAAGATACAGGCAATTCTACAACTACATTTCTGCATAAGCAAAATTACCCGGCAAGTGAGTTTCGAAATAAGTAAAATTACCTGGCAAATTCACATAATCATAAGTAAGTAAGTAAGTACAGTGTGATTTTACAATTAATTGTACAAACATAAACAAATACATGGTACTTTTATACATGTGGTTGTAAAAAATACTTTTACTCAGTAAATAAATATTCATGAAAATCGCGGAACGAAAATCACCAGTGATATTTAATGTAATATCGCATACATTTTATTTTCAGTGTATGCCGGTCAGCCCCAAACGCATACCAACTTCGTACCATGATAACATATTCTGATGACAATAGAAAGTCTGAGACTATCTGCTTAAATACATCCGTACATATTTTCGGGAGAACATGTTTAGCATTGTCCGAATTCCTCTCTTTTGAATCACGAAAATAATATTCACACCAAATGAATGACCTCAGTAACAAATGCCATACTTTATGACAGATAGGAAACATACGGATCTGAGTACTTCCGTGCAGCATCTCTGCGATAGAACGCGCAGTACGGAAACTATCGTGAAAATCGTTTTCAGAAATCGTCAATATGCGCACACCAATCCAACAAGTTTGTATTATCAATCGTAACACTAAGGATCTTAACGTAATCTGTTAAATTAATTCCATATAAGCTGAAAGGCGCAGGTAAATATCTGACGCCGATAGAAAAAAAAAAACAATTGCGTAGGTTAATAAAAAAAAGGTGTTTGGAGCATTTAAGAACCCTTACACCATCATTGACATAAAGCAGAAAAAGCATTGGGTCCAACGCAGATCCCTGCGGAACACCACCGTTCACGCGGCTCTCTGCGAATTGTGCCAGATTACTTTCACACATTGTGTTCGGATGGATAGATACGATTGACACCAATCCAAAGCAACTCCCAGAACTTCGAAATTCTTTTTTTTTTAAAACGCTAAGGGCTAGAGTGGCAAACTATTTAACAAGAATCTTCTTGTATTTTATATTTATTTTAATTAAGATAGTAATTAATGGTTACTCTTTTTATACTCTTGCATGCTAATGATGATAATTTGGTAAAAAATAACTTATGATAGGTTTTTTAAGTATTTTTCCCCAACAGGATTAAATATTACGAATTACGTGAATTATTATCTACAAAACATATTTAAAATTAATTTAATCATTTAACATTTTAAAGATGTTTTCGCAAAAAGTATCTATACAATTTTGCACAGTAAAAATTGTTACCACTTATTTAATTTATTGATTTATCGGTCTTGGTCCAGAATAAAAATTTAATGACTTTTAAGTCAAGCATTTCGTAATAAAGATTCAAAGCCTCGCTTGTGTCAAATGATTCCATACAAGCTAATCATGTTCAAAAATGTAAGTTTCTTTTGTGAGGTTTGTGTCAATTTGGTTCAAAAAGGTTCAGGTTAAGTTCTTCGACCAAAAGGATTGCCATGATTTTAATTTATCTTACATTGGAAGTTACAAGGATAAATATTATACTTTGCTTTTTTCTAACAATATAGGTATTTTTTGCAGCAACTTATATACACAATGAGAGCCCATAATTTTCATATAATTTCTCTTTAGTTCTACATAAAAAGAAGCAATTAAGAATAATTCATATACTTTAAGGTTTAATAATGTTTTTTCAGTAATAAACCCTATTAAGGTGCGCGGGAATGACGGCAATATACTGCGTATTCCTCGTCTTATTGCGTACATTAAACCGACCGGCTAAAGGCTAAAACGTGTAATTTTGTCCTTTAACAAGAGATAATTACAAAACGAAACCGCATAATATGTTTGTCTTACAAATGAGCGTATATAGTATAAAGCCTGTAAAGTAGAGCCCCTATTCGCCAGTGCTACCACACGCGGTTCACTTTTAATATCGCTCGAAGATCGGCCGTACGCGAAGATATTCAAGGGCAGGCTCTTGAATCAAAAACACAAATGAGTATTTAATTGTGGTAGCGGTGTTTCATCTACATATAAACTGGTTTCTGATCAAAACGAAACCCAATAATTAGACTTCTGTAACGGATATGATTACACACACTCGTATAGGAAATCGTATTATTTATAACACGTTCTGGATGTTTACACTCTTCATCTCTCTGTGCTGGTGTTGCCGGGCTGTTTTGATGAAATTTTATTATGAATGTCTATCCGGCGTTGCGACAATTATTTCTACTCTTTTTTTTTTAATAATAATCTCGCGCCGCATTTAATAGCAACGGTTATAATTATAAAGCTATTTGCTCACCATTACTGGTCAATTCACCACGTGGCCGACTAAAGTGGACTGATGGACCTGGTTATTTAAAATTGTGTTCCACTCACCTCCTAGAACATAGAAAAAAAACGCATGAAAATTATGAACGATACAGCCAAATTCGTTAAATAATAACTTGCAATAGGTGGTCATTATATATAACATGATAATAATCACCATTTTTAAAATACTAACAAATTGTTGCGATGTTAGTAACTTGAAACGTTGCAAGTAACATGTTCAACATATTTGCTATATTTACGACCGCCATTGTGCGAAACTATAGGTACTGACCTACACTGCACGAAAAACGACTTCTAATGTTCTCATTTGGAATACTCCTCTATTATCTACTATTTCCTAAATGCAGACGTGACCACTTAAACTTTCGTGGTTAATTACTATGCATTCGGGGATTTATTTTTATCTATATAATAATATGATTAATCACCAGATCCCTTATCGCGTTAAATTTATAATGCAAATTACCAATTATATCTGAAGTGACTGAATAATTAATTAAACTCACGTATGCGTAGATAAGTGCATATCAAATTCATCACAATAGACACGTACATATATTTATTTTGAGTTATTATTACTATTATTAATTTTCTAAATTTATTGTACATCATTCTTTTCTATGTAAAAGCGATCTTTTTTTGATGAATAATGAATAAACTTATTATAAAAAAAATGCGGCGGTATGGGGTACCCCGTCCCCCGTTATTAGCTTTTTATGAAGATATCTACCTTGAGACCATGTATTATGCTGGAAATTATGTTAAGGATAAAAACTTATTTCTGTTATAGTTCATTTGATTTATATCAATAGACAAGTTTATTAATTTTGAAGCTTTATTATTATTTTTCTACTTTTACAATTATTAATTTTCTAAACTTGTTATACATCATCGTATTCTATGTAAAATCGGCCTTCTTTTGATGAATAGGAAAAAGAAAAAATGTAAAAAAATTGGGGGTACGGGGTACCCTGTCCCCCGTTATTAACTTTTTGCGAATACGGACGACGCCACCCTTAGGGCCATGCAATATGTGCAGCAATTATCTTAAGAAGAAAATTTAATATCTGTTATAATTTAGGAAATATTTGCAAAAATTGAAAAATCGTCCAAACTTTGGAGGGGGCTGTACCCCAAAATCGTGCGGATATGCCGATAAAAAAAAATACGTGTCTCTTATTTTAAGGTACTTTTTCGATCTGTTAAGTTTCATCGAAATCGGAGGGGGACACCCGCCGGTGTTCCCTTGTAAGTATAGAAATATGTACATTCTATTTATTTCCTGTTAATCTTACCACATTAGTATTCTTACTATAATAAATTGTTTCAGATCTTTCATACATAAGTAATAGATTGATTTATTATAACTATAAACAATAAATAAATATAAACACAACAAAACAAGCTTCTTCATTAATTTACGTATTTGATTCACTAACATATTTACTATGTAAATTACACTATTATTCAAAATGATATGCTTCACTATTGGAATACTTACATAATTCAGGCATGAAATATCCATATTTAAATCCAAATAACATGTTTATAATAATAAATCAAAACCGGCAAATATTTAATGACTCCAGAATCTAAAATGATGGATTGAATATATAAATGGTTTCTAACTTGCTTATGACCATATAAGTAGAGCGGAATTTGTTAAAAAATTGGTGAACCAATTGAATCTACTTAAGTTGCATGGTAAACTAAATCAGATTAAAATAGTAAGTGGTACTGGTACACAAATTTCAAAGATTTTTGCATTTTACAGGTTTCTAAACAATAATGTCGATTGTGTTAATATCCACAAATTTTCTATGAAAAATAATCTAAAATAACAAATATTAAAATAAATTTAGCCGAAATCGGAGAGTTTATAAATATTAAACGCAGTTTTAGTCCTTGATTTGTCAACTGGAAGTAGTCTCCTAGGAGTACTTAAAAAATATTACCCAAGCATTTATTTCTTTTGGTCTTAAAATAATTAGCAACCCGAATATTTCATACGTGGTAAAGATCACCTCATTGTAACCTTTAGTGTGTTAGTTTGAATTTCAGTGGTATTTTTTCTGGTTCTTTTTATTTTAATACTTCCGAATCATCATCATCGTTATTATTATTAATGTACCCATATAATATTTTGGTGTCGTGGTTTTCGTGGACGTCTTACTGGATATTAATATGCGTGTCTTACAATATTAATTCTAACCACAGGCGCCATCGCAATTATATTCTATATCTGGATACTTCGCTTAACTATTTCGGACCCAAAAACCAAAACGCTTCAATCTATAGCTACTACTTTACAAAAATTCTAGAAGACTTCCATACTACCAACTAAAACACGTATGATTAAAACTGGGATTAACATTTGGTAAGCTGTCCTCTTGCCTTTTCTCACATTGAGTGACTTTCTGGCATTACATTTTTAAGCGTCTGCATTATGGAGGTGATCCAAAACAAGCTGACAACGCTGACACAAGGGGTCTTGTAAACCAAAGAAGGTAATTTATTTAATCATACTTCTTTGTTTCAAAAAATATTTGCTTAAGTCCATTTAAAATTGCATATCTTCGATGTTAACGTTTTTAACGAAAGCGAAAACGTTCTATCTGACTTGCTTCGTTGGCGTTAGCATACAGGAACCACAAAAACATCATAATAGAGGACATTCGCAACAATATTATAACATGTATTTTATGACATAATTTATTCATCTACGTTTCGACCAAAACTTGATCTACTTCAGGCTAACAAATCGACTTCGAGTTACATTTAACAAAGATAAAGGGTTTCTTTTTTTTTAATATTACTGATACTAATCACTACGAAGAAACTACCGAAACACAAATTAAAATACAATAGGGTAATTAGAAGATATAGATTGCGACTATAAAATTGAGAACATTAAAAAATGGAAAAATAAAATAAAACAATAAATATAAAAATTGAAAAATCAATATGTTAACATGTAAAAAAAAACTGGATAAACAACAAAAACAATCAGACGCACAACAGGTAAGAGACAAGCCTGTCCAAACAAACGCACAACTATGCATTATTAGGTGATGAAATAATGTTACACGAATTGCTGGAATTATTTATCACTTTTGAAGTTACAGTTCTGTAGTTCCAATATAAATTACTTCAGGTAAAAGCCATTTATAGATATTGTATTGGTCACCCAAGATGAGAGGCTTCAGAAAATCAAAACAATGACGAGTGGTTATGGAAAATTGAGACAGACCAGTACCATTGTTTTCTGCAGAAATATCATAGTTGTGGTTTTATAAGCGTTTTCCAAGATGCTGTAAGCTTTTCCTAAAGTAAGCCATATCACATCATAACTTCAGGTTTTTTAAAGTATTATCATTATAGAATACTACAGATATATTTTGGGACTCAAGAAAAAAATATGTCAAAATAAATTTTGAAGTCCATAGATTCGTAAATACCTATCCCCACAAAAAGAATTTAACATATTTTAATACTAAAGCAATTCCCATATGTTGCCGGTCACACCACAAGAAAAAACTAAAATGATTGTTTAAGTCTCCTTTTTGTGCATGATTACCAATATTAAGGGATGGTCTTATCATATAGCTCGAAAACCTTATAACCTATTAACCTAAACAATAATAATGAAAATAATCAATAATACTTACAATTTGAACATAACAATTAAAACAATAAACACCATTGTTATTTGGAAATGTTGAATAGTCAAAAAAAAGTTTTGTCAATAAAGTAAAGTTACTAGATATTATGTAAAGTATTGCAATAAATATAGTTGAATTATAGAGTTGATTTATAACTGTTTCAAAATTGATTGAATTCTGGCTATTGTTGATATGCACCATTTCTAAAAATAACCGTTTTTTATAATTATTTTCAATTACAAGAATTTTAGTGTAATCGTAATTAAAATTGTGGTCTAAATTTTGAAAATGTAAAGACAAAACACATGAACGTCTACCTATATGACTATCACTTTTATGTTGAACTATTATATTTTTTAACATTTGAGAAGTTTGACTAATGTAACAACTTTGACAACTATGACAAGGAATATTATATAAAACATTACTTTGGTCTAAAACTGGTATCTTGTCTTTAGTTTTAATAAAGATTGTCCTAATGGTGGTTACATTGTATTTTGCAATTTTGATGTTTCTAAATTCTTCAAAATGTTTAATTACGTTATTAATTAAACCGTCTATGAAAAACAGTTTGTAAAATTTAAAAGTGGTAGTTATATCAGTATTTGTATGTTCATGCAAAGAATTTTAAGAAAAAATTAATTTCGAAAGAATATTTTCAGGGTAACCATTATTGGAAAAAAAAATTAAATAACTTTTTTAAATTAGTGCTAAGAAATCCTATGTCACTAATCAATGTAACTGTTTCTCATAGCGATAACAGTATTGTATTTTTGATTCAAAGGATGGTTAGAATAAAAGTTAATAAATCTACCAGAAAATATGGGTTCTAGATACCGGTCTAATATTATTTTTTTGATATTATCTTTTCATTTTAAGTACACAGAAATATTATCTCCTTTAATATAAGTAATGATAAAATAAAGTAGTAGTAATAGCACTCCTTGTGCATAACTAAAGAGGTGGCACCAGAATGATCTCCAAACATCACATTATCTTCTATCCAGATATTAAAATAAGCCATATTAATACAATGATGTTGTTGTCTGATATAACTTTGGTATTTAGAAAAGGTACATAACAATCATTTTCCAATTCAGCAGTGAATTGTAAATGATTATTATTAGAATTAAATATATTTAAAGTAGTATTTATTATATTATTAGGTATAGAGCAAATAATGACATCAACATATTTGAAAATAAATTGAATTTTGAACGGTAATTTAGGTGTAACATTATTTAATAAACAATCCATAACAATTGGACTAATTTGGGAACTCATTGGTATACCAAAAATTTGCAAATAATATCTATTCATACGAGAAAAATAATAATTATTGCTAACAAAACCTTAAAATTTAAGATACGATTTGAATTAATTGGTTTTGAGTAGAGATCCGTTATTATTTTTCTACCAATTACTTATAACCAAAACATCAAGAAATGAATATATTATTTTCTTGTGTATCAAAGGTGAATTTGAGTCTTTGATTTACGCCGTTGAATTTATTTAATAATTGTTGCATGTTTTGAAGAGATATAATAAAATGAATCAATACGTTTAGATGGTAAGACGTTACTGTTTAAGATTGGAAAGTTTGAAGGCCATTTTGTTTATGAATGTAATTTTTTGTTTTAGTTGCTTCTTTTCCTAAAGTATTTAAAAAAAAAAACGATAGTTAAGCGTTACACTTAGCAAACTAGTTGAAGTTTACTTTACTTCTGCTACTTGTCTGCAGCATTACAACTAAAAACATTTTGTTTTACCCATTTTATTTAAACAACCTCAACAAATATTTGTATACTTGTCCCTTACTTTGTAGGGAGACTTATTGAAGCATAAAAACAACATTGACTGCATGTATAGGCAACGATTCACGAGCGTTTCTTATTTCATTGTAAAAAAAAGGGGAGGGGGTGTCTTGAAGGGAGTTTTACTGCGGACTCTACACGCACTATTTGAGGGTAACCCTATGATTTCGTCATTAGAAATGGGGACAGTATTGAACACGCAGCGGACCAAATTGATTCAGAGACGTGCTACCCTCAGCATCGGAGCACCCCGGCGATCGTTAATCTTCTTGTCCGATTGTAATAAATACATTTTGCAAATCGAAGTGACAACGTATCGAATTCTCATTCGCTTCCACGTATATATCGGTTCCGTACGACGTCGATGGGGTTGTTTTTAATCGGTTTTCATTTAACGAAGGGGGCACACATCGGTATATACTCGGATCAGACATTAGAATTCCCTTCCTTCGTTTTCGTCTCTTTTGCTTCGACTAACTAATGTCGTTAAGGGGTTGCAGATTGGACGCCCACCGCCGCTGTTCAATAATGCCGACGTACCGTTTCGGTGGTGGCGTGGTGGATGCCATGGGTTCCATTCGTCAAGGAAAAAGGGATTTACATTTTCAGTCAGTTAGGAACGGGTATTGTTTGATTGGAATTGCCTTCGCATATGTACAACTTACACAACAGACTTCTATTAAAATATATGGTACATCCTTCTCCTTTTCTAAAAGTCGAAACGGTTCGAATGAATTAATGCCCAATTTTTATAATGCCATTTTACGCGATTATCCTGTTTCTATTGTTACGGAATGGTTACAACCAATACACAATGGATCTACGATGTAAAAATGTTATGAGATTCAAATGTCATTCAGATTACTTTTGCCAGAATAATGAAACTAATTGTAGGTACTATCAGTCATGGTGAGAATCATTCTAAATAAGGAAGCAGGCAAATATTTAATGCTATTGACCGTAATTTCGAGTTTAATATCAAATGAATATAAAAGAAAATTATGTTTATAAAGATTGGATACAAATAGAATATGCCAATAATATCATTGGCAAATATTTGTACGGGGCTTCTATATGGGAGGATGCCATGCGGAAGCAGTTCTATAGTAGAGTATTTACAAGTACACAGGGCAGAAGCACTGCTTGTATCGGCTAAAATCCCACCAGTATAACTTATGACCGGGCAAAGATCAGAGGTTGAGAGGAAAGGCGCAGATTGTAAGTCAAGTCTTACATTCAAATGCTAAAAAGGTGGCTAAAACGATGGAAAAAGCAAAGCAAAAGGCACAATGGATAAGTAGTGCCGGCAAGAAATATGGCCAACCGACCTATACCACTTTATTCAGCTCTTGGCTAACTAATGGCTGTTTTCGTACATATCTATACCGCTTTAAAGTGAGCGTATTACAGCAGTGCATGCATTATCAGTAGAAAGACACCACTGGGCATTCCTTCTTTATCTATACTAACAATAAGTGAACCACATAAAAACTACATGTAGAGAGCAGGCTGGACACACTAACACTGAAAAATACGGTAGATATTGTGTTAGATACTGAAGATAGCTTGAGGATTGTGGAAACTATTTCTAAGGACATCATGAGTCAAAAAGAAAAGGATGAAAAAGTACCAACGATGCCGGATAAGGACAATAACCCAAAGGTCTTTTAGCAATTTTCGAAGAAGTACAAAGCGGCAGTTTCGAATAAGTAAGTTCTGTTACTTAAGAAGCGTGACAACACCTGGAGACACGGGTTTTCAAAAGATTTTCTTCCCTATCAAAAAATATTTGGCAAACAATATGATGATCCTGCCAACAGAAGTATTAGTAGCTCTTGCTAGTGTAGTATACCGCCAACGGATTAAATGAAATTCTTTGTTATCCATTTAAGCTACCGCAATTAATTCATTGCTTCCTCAAAAAAATTGAATAAATACACAAGCAAAAATGTATACAAATTGTGCACACGTTCAACAAAACTAGGTATTACAATGTAAAATAATCAAAGCAGAGAACCACATGTTCAGAAAGTAAGGTTAAGACTGATGTGAAAGATAAGAGGCTGCATACCCAACAATATTTTTTTCAAATCCCTAACAAGTACAGCCGGTACTTCGTAGTTACAAGCTTTCAGTAAATTTTGTCCGCCGAAAATAGTTAAAGTTTTTCATAAGCTAGTAGTGCATTTATTTAAGAATTGAAAACCATAAAGATGCGGGCTCTGCTTAAGAATGGCTCAACTTATGTTGGTAGTAATTGTCCTTTGATATATGTATACCTACTTTGTGTATCTTCTACATTAACAATTATGCAACTTTTGGAGGCTAATGAATATTATATTGGTTGTTTTTTTGAGATTTGAATAGAACTTTTGACATACTTGGGGTTGGATATTTTCGGAAGTAAGGAAGACTATTAAAATAGTTCTTATTAAGCAAGGTAATCTCTTGGGTCTAATTTCATATATATTTTGTTTCTTAACATTTCAATGCTGCACATGTCTAATGCTGTTGTGTACGCTGATGATACGCCTTTGCTTATTGTTACAAGCGCCTGATTGAAAAATATCAACTTTTAAATATGTCATATTTAACACAAATTTAGTTTAATCTTGTACACTATGTAAAATTAGAAATGCACAATTTGAATCTATGCTCTGTCAACATTGATAATTAGTAACACATACACATTTATACGAATTTAACAATAACTACTACAAAATATCAGATGGTTTACCGATGGGTAGTTCCATATCAGGTTTAATATCAAACATTTACCTAGACAATATTGAACAAAATCATATGATAAACATTAAAAATCCATATTCACAAAACATAAAATTATGGTTAAGATATGTTGACGATATATTTTGTTTGTGGAGTGGAAGCTTTGATGACATTAACAACTTCTTATCATATTTGAACAACATACACAGTAAATCACAATTCACTCTAGAATTGGAAAATAATAACAGCCTAAATTTTTTAGATATACAAATTAATAAGAAAGATATACATTTGAATACAGCATATATAGAAAACCAACCACAACTAACAATATCATACCATACAATTCACATCATCCAATGTCACAAAAGATGTCAGCATTTCATTATTACATAAATAGACTAAACAACATCCCCTTAAAAACTGAAGAGTATGATAAGGAACTTAATATAATAAAACAAATAGCCCACACAAAAGGATATCCCTCACATATTATACTAAAATTATTAAGAAAATATGAGATGAAAAAAGACCCGTTAAACATAAATACGACCAGTAAAGATAACATAATTTTCAAACCATTCACTTGTAATAGTTTATCATACAAAATTTTAAATTTTCTAAAGCCATTTCATATATTACCTATTTTCAAACCCGAATTAAAATTAAATCATATAATACAAAATAACAATATAGATATTCTTAATGAAAACGGTGTTTATAGTATAAAATGCGATAATTGCAACGCAATATACATCGGGGAAACTGGTAGAAAATTGATTATACGTATCAACGAACATAGCAAGCAAATAAAATCTACATTTTTTTCAACATTTAACAAACACAGGACACACAAGTAAAAACAATACAAATGTTAAATTATTACATAGATGTGACAAAAGCCATAAATTGAGGCTGCTGGAGGCATACGAAATAGAAAGACATAGAAGGAACAATAATACAATAATATTAAATGAACAATTAGAATATAACAAAAAACCCTTTTTACATTTTTACACCTTTAAACAATACAATGTAAAACACATTAAAACGTGTTAGATGCAAAATCATCATATTAATTCACCATAGTATTTTTCCCAAGTCATTAATTGTTATATTACATTACATTTTCCTTATTACATCACAAACCTCATACTTTAATTATAGGTTTTTCAAGTCAATATTTAAAACAAACATAAGAATTCCAACACATACATTCACGAAATTTTTTTACTAAAATCATTTTTACACACATACGTTCAAAACAGCACAAAATAAAATTGTTTATTTGAAATGTATTACAAATATGATTCTTCAGTGCGTCCTTGGCTGGCATTCTGGCCAATTTAGTTTATGTTTCTCTGTACGGATTGTGATATTTCGAGTTTTTTAAATTTACATACGTTTTAATGTGTTGTTTTCGTCTTTATTGTCTTTAACGTTACTTCATTTTAATGTTAATTTTTAACCGAATTAAATGTTCGTGAGGAATTTTCTCTTAATGCACATACAAAATTCTTGACACATTAATCTTATACAATAGCACACCTTTGACGTTTTAGTAAGTGTTTTATGTATTAAATTATATTTGTTATGTTTGTAAAAAAAATTTAAGATTTTGATGTCGATTTTTAATTAAATGATATTAGCAACTATATAAACATAAAAATAATTTTTCTATTATTAAATCAAAGATTGTTATACAAAATTTAAAAAAAAAAAATTAAAAATTAAAATTTAAATGTGAATCAATTTGTAATGAAAAAACATTTTCATCTTATGGTCTGAGGATGGTCTGGAAGGACCGAAACATGTAGCAGTAAATATAGTAAAAGGATTGGAATACGAATTTACCTTGTTATTATTTTAATATCAACATACATACACATTTATAAAACAGAAAGTTCTATAAACAGATAAATATTTGGAAGCTTTGTACAATTAGTTTTAACTGCAGTGGTGCAGTGATCTGTGGTATTAATTACGCTGTAATGTCCGGCAGTAAAGTACTAGTATTACTAATTGTAATCCTTAAGCGGAGGATTGAGCATTCAGAATTTAATAATAGAAACGAGTTTGTGGCACACTTTTAGAAGTCTTCCACAAGGATAATTAGATTTGAAGTATAAAAGTGTTGTTTTTTGAAAATTATTTCCGAAAATAGCCTACATTGTACTCACCGAGCAAACAAAATTGATCGGCATCAGAAAAAATTAAACTTCAAAAATATATTGATCACTTCATGAGTCAACGAAGAAAATATTACAAAAGTGTGAACAGATAAAGAAATAAACGCTAGCTCTAAACTACATAAGCAGATGATATAATATAAAATTTGTAGACTTGGTGTAGATATTTTTAGGGCGACGAAAATAGTAAGACGACACACGACGAACCAGAATTAGAAAAGTTAAAATAGTAAATATGTATATTATGATTTATCTACGATTTTGTGAAAACTCCATTTTTAAATCTTTGTGGATGTATTATCATACTGAAACACCATCAGAGTTCCATACTAACAATAAGTTACAACCAACCCTTGAACTGTTGGTCGATATCAAGTTTGTGTCCATGAAGTCAGTTTGATATGCTGCAGATTCCGTAATACAATCCCATACAGATATATGATAGTAAATGCTGAATTATATGGTGGCATATGGGCATGGGCAAATATAAAGTTAGAGTCAGAATTAAGAATGAAGAATTTTGAATCTATATACTAACAGTGAAATGAAACAACTATCCAAAACCTTTAATGTGTTATCGATTACGTCAAAACATACGGAAGTAGTACATAATTTTTATCAAATTGATAAGGTGAAGAATTAAAGTTTAAAAAAGCTTCTTTGAAGATATAATATAGCAAAGCAATAATTAATCCAATATCCACACTATTGTGAACTTGCAAGTGTTGCCTGACATTCAAATATTTATTCATTATCTCAGCTAATAAAATCTTATATTTTAATGTATCATCTTATGCAGTGTTTCATGTTTTTTCAGCTATTTTTTGGTTTAAACGAGCAGGTCGGAGAATTTATTTAAAATTTATCTGCACTTATAACATTTATATTAAGATTCAACCAAAACTTCTTGTACAATCACAGATTGCTACGTAGTGTGGATATTGGCTGTTCCTTATGCTGGAGCTGGTTGCATAAACCTAACTTATTGATTTCTACGAATTAATTGGGACACTAATAGTATTATCCGAAAATAGTCCTGCCTATTTCGCCAATAGTATTTCCAAATATGTACACTTAACGTTCCACGCGAATGGAATTCCATTTCCCTCTCATATTCCCTCAATTTGTTGGCGAACGTTTCGACATTCTCCTTATTCTTGTGCGTCTATATGTTTGTGTGAAAAACCGACGAAACCGTTAACATTTCGGCGATGAAAATCTTCGTGTTTACTGCCGCCGCCCGCTAACTGGTAATAGGATTGTTCCTCGGGATTATATTTTAATCAAAACCAATGGGAACGAATTGAATAAGGTTTGCGTGCCGTCGACGCACTACCATTCAGTTTTGTCAATAAAGACACACACTCACCGTTCGGAGCGGTTCATTTATTTTTAAGATCGATTCGCAGTCGCAAATGTCCTAATAAAGCGTTCTTCGTTCCCGTTCTTATTCGGTCGACGACAGTGAATTTCATAAAATCGCCTCGGAAACACCCTGACGTTCTGCACGTTGCATACAGTGCTCTAGCACAGCACCGGCTCGGAGTTTTTGCTAGTGAAGGTCGGAAATTTAGTACCTGGGTCAGCGTACGCCGCTGGCTGCCGATCTATCAATAAATCTCGCAGTATACGACATTTTATTGGAAAGAAGTTGCATTATCATTATTTAAACAGCTGTTTAATTACGAAAGGAATTAATTATATGCAAATATATACACTTTTAAGGTTGAAAACATTGTATATACTTCTTTCGCTGATTCGATTAAATTGGGAATAGAATTCAATAATAATAAATTAATAAATAAATAAAATAATTTCACCCATTAAGGAGGAAATATACTTCAATTTTGTTTCTAAATTAAATAAAAAGTATTCATTTTCACACTTAAATCTAATTAAAATAAAGCAAAACGTCTACAAGCACGAATGTTAAGTGACTGGAAGACTACCAAACACTAATTAATTTATATTTCGCATCTCTGGTTCTGCACTGTAAAAAAAGTTGCCTACAATTTTACCGGTAAATTTGCTTCATAAGGTAAAATTTTTACCATCTAGTAAATTTCACATGCTGATGTATTTTTCAAAGACTGTACTGTAAAATTCGTATGTAATATTTATATGAACTGTATATTTACCGAACGCGTACAGTTAAATAACCTAATAACCAATCACATTGCGGCGTATTCAAGTAAAAATAAATATAAAAAAATCCTCAAATTTTTACCCAAATTTAAATACCCAAAAAAATTGTCAATTTTACACTTTTAAGTAAATTTTGATAGTAAAAATAAAATTGTACATGTTTTTTCCTGTATTTTCCTTTCGAATTTTTATTACATCTTAAACTTACATGAAAAAGCTATAAATTTTACCGAAATATTTTTTTCCATGTTAAATATCCTAGAAAAAACATGTAAAAAAAAATTTACATGATTTATTGTGGTAAATTTACAACGTTATTACATATAATATTCCTAATTTACCATGGCAAAATTACTGTAATTTTTTACAGTGTGGAGCAGTCTACATCTTTCCTGAATGTTCTAGTACATTCGCACTAGAAGCCTCGATTACGTATCGATGAAACAAACAACAGCGCCCTCTATGAGTGATTTAATTATCTATAATGATCTCAACTCTATACAGGTAGCGCCATCTGCTGGCGAAATTGGAAAGTCAAATTCAAAATAGCCCGCGTAACAATATATAACAACATATATATTTTAGTAATTTTAAAATATTTTGTGCTGTCCTTAAATGTTATAAAAAATTAAATTGTATTTAAAAAATTTCTGAAGAAGACAATAATAAAAAAACTTGTCGAAACGTCAAAAAATGCTTTAATTGGTGAAAAAAAATTAATTCACTTTTAAACAACAAAGCCGCTACCTCAAGAAAAAAGAAGAAACATAATAACAACATATATATTAGTGCAAAGTAAATCTGCCACAACCTTCTGTTTTCATTAATTATTTCTTTGAGTACCTATATGCAATTAAAGAACAAACATGAGGCTGATTAATGTTAATAGGAATGCTAACAGGAAAAAAAACTTCTTTATTCTAAAAAAAGAAAAAAATATATACCCGGTTGTAGGTAAAAACGTATGTTTAATTAGCAAAATTGCTGTACACACTCATGTAAAGATATTACACAACACCTATTAAAGATACCTTACTACTTGCAAATTTGCTGTTAATATTAAAGCATAATGCAGCCTTCCTTTTTATTTTGTGTTTTTCTATCGACCATGTTATATGTATTACATTATATCTATCTATACGATTTTGCTCGTCAATTTTGAGATAGTATATGTAGACAGTATTGCTCAAATAATTATGCATCCTCATATAGTTATTTTGTTTTTGGACTATGTTTTATTGGACAAATGAAATATAAGTACGATAGCTCTTTTAAGTTAGCAGTCGATCTTATCATTGTTATTTAATAATGTTATATTTTTAAATGTGGTCGGGTTCACATGTCTAAACGTATTTATTTCAGAGAAATTATAATTGCAGATAACCAAAACGCATTACATAAAGTGACAGAAATGTGACACTACCCACAATATTTTATTGCAATTCTATTCTAGAATAGACATTTTTTTTTTACCGTTTTATACATTTGGAAACTTTTCGCCAAATTTGTTGTATCCAAAAGCACATAATTGTTTATTAATGTGTATCTGTGTTACATGTCAGCGAAAAATAGTACAAGGAAAGGAAGTACATAAGCCTATCTATAAACGCAATCTGTTGTCAAAGAACGTCTCCAAAACCAATATAAATAAGTTTTTAACAAACAATGGGAAGAAGAAAACGCGGTAGACATGCTTAATAAAGAATACTTGCGAAAATATATAAATTATTAGTAATTTGCATTTCTGCAGGTGGTACTAATGCAAGAAGTCTTAGGTGAATTTATAGTAAACCGCGACGTGCAACTAGAAGTTGCTTAATAGGTGTACAAACATTTCTTTCTTGCTATGATTTATTTTATATATACTTTTTAAAAAAACTTCTTGAGAAGCGGCATTTATTTATTATTTCATATTACTTATACAAAAATGTTTCGATGCTTTTACCACATCTATTTGAATTTGTCTCCTTGCTGCAACAGGCGATTTTACATGTAGATATTATTTTTTACTTTTGCTTATCTTTCTTATTTATATATAAAATATTTTAACTCTATACTTTACTAATTTGTTAATAATTTTTAAACTCTCTCATTAATTGCTACTTCTGTAGCTGGCCTGAGGATGCTCGGCTAGAGCGAAACCGGTCGTGCCACACATTAAAGAATTTTGTGAGGATCAAGACCTTGTTATCTTTTTTTTTCCTTTAAATACAACTCATACAGAGTCAAATTATGGATTTTATCAGTACTTATTTAATTTTAAATTTATCAACGAGTTAACAGAAGACCATGAACCCAATCTTAGATATAATCGTTAATTCCCAGCAACATTTCCAAATGACAATTTGTCCAATATCTAAATGTAAATGCAATTTACTCTTCAGTATAAATCTTTTTTTTTTTTATTTTCCTCGTATACCTCTAACTATTTTAGAAATTTTATTGTTGTTTATTAATTTATATGTAAACCTTTTATATAGAACTAGAAGCCGGACATTCTCCTAGAATGTAGTCCTTGAGGAAGGTGGTTTTTTGAAGTCGGTCCATTCGAGAGAAGTTTTCACTTTTATAATGTGCAGTGCGCTTTAAGTAGTTTTCTTTTGTTCCTACTTTTGGAACACTCTGTATAGTCGACAATATTTTTAGGTTGTGCAGCATTGAATTCTGTACAACTTTTATGGAAAAGATTTTTTTCCTAAATTCAAAAATAGAGCTATAATCAAAAACCCAGTCTTCCGGAACGCCCTGTATAATTAAAAACATTTTTAGGTTATGCCGCATTGAATTTTACAAAACCTTTGTAGAAAAGTTTTTTTTCCTAAAATCAAAAATAGAGTTATAATCAATGACTCAGTCTTCGGGAACGCCCAGTATAGTCAAAAATATCTTTAGGTTATCCGGCATTTAATTCTATGAAACCTTTGTGGAAAAGATTTTTTCCTAAAATCAAAAATAGAGTTATAATCAAAAACCTAGTCTTCGGGAACGTCCTGTATATTAAAGAATATTTTTCGCTTATGTGAACCTTTTATATAGAATATTTTTTTTGTAAAATTAATAATAAAAAATTCCATTAGTTGCCAACATTTTCAGACGAGTTTGGACATTCTTGATACCGCTTCGTATCCTCTACAAATCTAAGTAAAAGATAATTGGTCTTGAAAAAGAGAATGACACAAAAACAATAATAACGAAACATTTACTAGAAACGAACAAGGAATGTAATGGATAAGAAGTAGTGAGTTTCATGATGGAATACAACAAGCTGCAAAACTTTCATGTGAAATTATACCGCCAACATTGTTAAGTACCTTAAAAAAAACTACATTCATTAGCATCGAATCTTGTTTAGTACATGATATTTATGTTTTTTCTGCACGTAAATAACGTAGACAAGGATAAAATAGATCGATTTTTAACGATTCTATAAAAACTTATCAATCTTAATTTAAGGCTCGTAAATCATTATCTATAATTTCACCAAGAACAAACATTACAAGCACATACAGCTCGATATTAAAGCGCTCAGCGTGCACACCACGTTATATTCCTTTCTTATCCTTATTAACAGACGAAGTGGGAGCACAAAAAAAAAAGAAGAAGTTTGTAATTGGCACAATTACTCCGCGCTGCCACCACCTCTACCCCTTTCCGCCACCTCCAGCGCACCTAATTCTTTTATAAATAACCGCACGTCCCAATTTTTCGACGCAGCCCCATAGTCCACGGCTAGACGGCGAGAGCTAGGTGAGAAAAGTACTTATTTTATTTTAATTTGGGTTGGCCGACGCGGTCGGGTCTTCTTGGCGATTCCCTCCTCTCGGCCGGGCAGAGATAATTTCATGAGAAGGCAGATGATTTCCGGCGATTGGTCGTCATTAACGGAGGTAGATTGCGCGTCGGACCTCTTCGGAATGGTCTGCGGTCACTAATCCTAATTTCCACACCACACCCTGCTCTACCCCTCGCCGCGTCCACCGCGCTCACGGGGGCTTTAATAACAATATTGGAATTGTGTTTTAATGCGAGCCCGAACACACGCTCACCTATTTCATATTGTTATGCTTCGATTAGCCGGCGCAATGGCGAGAAACGGCCTGGTATTAATTTCAATGTTAATTCCGTTCATTTTCCGAATGAACTGTCTGGACAAATTGCGTTCTCTTGCGCCAGCTGTATATGGAGCCGAGCACGTTTCCTCATTATCAGTTTGTCTGGAACAGTATTGAACCGTGTTGAGTGGAGGAAATTAGGTTCCGCACAAAAATATTTTCTGCGCTTCATGCCCATCCTTATTAGTAGAGACCGGATTATATGCAAAGTGCATATATTTTATTTTTTGCATATCTTTAATTATATGTAGACGTATTACACTAATTGAAGTTAATTAGCGCTAATTAGTGATTGCATATATTGCATATTTAGGCATTTCTATGCATATTTTTACAAAAGTTGCATATATTGCATATTTAAGCCTTTTCTTATCCTTTCTATTAGTAAAAATTTCTAGCAATTCCTAATGTAGATCGACAACCGGCAATTCTCAGAACGATAAATCTTTTACATTGGTTTCTCTAATACTTTTTTCCAAGAACTGCACGTGTTTAATATCGCCTAGCAGAAGGCATGTGGGAAATACGTTTTATTATTATTAATTCCCAAATAAACTATTCATTCATTGAATATCTTTGAGCGAAACAGCATGTAATTGTGTTACGTTTTTAAATACTGTGCGTACATACAATGAGTATAGCGAATAAAATTTCTTTATGGATTAAGCCATATCCTGAACTGGTAAAGGATGGCGACAAAATATTTTGTCGAGCCTGCAGTAAACTTTACAGTTACAAGCTTACAATTGTTTTTAAATTCTTTAGCATTTGACATAAAATGACAATTGTTGTTGTAGGTGTCTTCTGAGAGAAAATACCTGATTGATCAGCACACTAAAACACCATCACATATTGGAAAATGTGAAAAACTAAAGCGATCCGCATGTGTGCAGCAATCTATACGTCAATGTGTAGCATCAACTTCACGAAACTCAGAACAAGAAGAATATAATACGGATCTGTGTAACGCATTAATTTCGTCTAGTATACCATTAGCAAGATTAAACAATGTTAATTAGCAATCATTTCTGCAAAAATATTGCAAACGTAGTATACCTGACGAAAGGACCTTACGAAAAAATTATGTCACATCTTGTTACCAGCAAACAATAGCAGAAATTCAACAATTGGTAGGCAATAATTTTATTTATGTCATGGTAGATGAAAGTACGGATAAGTATGGCCGTTATATTGCCCATTTGTTAATAGGAATTCTTCAGGAAGATATTGTAGGTAAATCATATTTAATTTATTGTAAAGAACTTCAAAAAACAAATAATGTGACAATTGCCCAATTCGTTTAAGAAAGTTTATCAAATTTCTTTTTACCTGGAAGTATACCTTGTGAAAAAATTTTACTAATGTTGTCCGACGCTGCACCATACATGATAAAAGCCGCGCAAAATTTAAAAATTTTCATACCACTTGTTTAGCTCATGGGTTCAATCGTGTAGCCGAAGACATTAGGAATCAATTCCCTTTGATTAATGATTGAATTAGCAATGTCAAAAAAGTATTTTTAAAAGTACCTTTGCGAATCCAATTTTATAAGGAGCGACTTCCCGGTGTTAAGTTGCCTCCTGAACCGATTATTACGAGATGGGGTACATGGTTAGAGGCTGCAATTTTTTTCGCCGATAATTTTGAAGGAATAAAAAATGTAATTCTTTGGAATCACTGCTACTGCATTGCTCTAAGAGAACTGTAAAGATAGTAACATCACAGAATTGCTACAAAACCTTTTGTATATTAAGTCAAATTATAGCTTTGTTTCAAGTTCCATTCGTAAACTAGAAACGCAAGGGATATCGCTCTCGGAATCAGTCGAAATAGTAGACGAATTTGATATGCTATGTAAGAAGGTTAAGGGTACAATAGGTAATTCTATATACGTTAAATTTAAAAAGTGATAAATAAAAATGCGGGGTATTTGAAATTGAAGAAAGGTAAGAAAATTTTGGAAGGTGAAACAGTAAACGATTTCGACTTTAATTTTAGTTTAGAATGTATTGCAAAGTTAAAAAATGCACCATTACATCTGTGGATGTTGAAAGAAGCTTTTCTATTTCGAACATATGTATTCTGATAGAAAACAAAACTTTCTTTTACACAATTTTGAAAAACATTTAGTTATAAATTGTTTTAGAAATATGTTGTGAAAAAATTTTGTGCAATAAAGTTAATGTTTAAATTTCTGCTCTTATTTATTTTATGTAAAAATTTTGCATATTGTCGCAATTTTTTTGCATATATGCCCCAGGTTTATGCATATTTTCTCAAAAATCGATGCATATATTCCAGTTTTTCTTTGCATATAATCCGGTCTCTACTTATTAGTATCCCAACTAGGCAGATTTTAAATGCACTTTTGTAGTACATAACCATAATTAACTTGAGTTCCATCTTTATTTTAGAATTGGGCAACCATTTTGGAATCCTATACCAATATTACGAAAAAGTTAATAGCGAGTTGATGCCTACAACACTCTTAACAGCTAAATGCATGGTAACCACCGAGTTAACTAACAAACACCATGAATTGGTTAAGTGATCCCATGATGTCGAAAACTTCTGTGATAATATAACAGTCCAAAACAACATAATAGTTCTTATCCAATGACATAGTATGGGTCCATAATATTAACAGGGTGAATAAAAGAAAATCCCAATGCATAATTACCATTAACCTGATAATGTGGTGAACACTAAACTGGCAATTAAAAATTAATAATAATTGTGGACTAAAACTTTTTTATTCAGATCTAGTAATATGAACAACATAATTTCTTGGAATTTTGAACTACACGACCACGTTTTACCACAAGATGCATCATTTTGCAGCAACTAGACGTCCAGTTATGACGTATACAGGACCACCAAGTATGCACTGAAAATAAAATGCGGTAGACGATAATATCCTCAACTCACAATGGAGCAAAATCTTCACCTTGTCTAACTTAAAAAAAAAAATTAAAGTTGTACGTCGCCATATGGATCCATATTTCATTTTGTTATGTTGATGGTTGTTACACCATCACGGCATTTCGTTGTCATAAACACAAATTCATGGCTTCACCAATTTGTAATCAATTAACGCTACCTCCTCCGCATCAAATCTTTGTGTTTTGGGCTATGTAAGAGACAGTCGTTCCTTTAAGCTTTTTATTAATGCTTAACCAAAAATTGTCCTAGTACACAAAATTTGGAAGTTTTTAGCGAAACACTTGGCACCTCGATTCTCATAGGCATTTGAAAAAGTAAATATGGTTACACTATCCAATTAAGCTACAAGTGCTTTCAAAGGGGTCATTAATCAACATATCCAGGTCGCGTTTGCGTTTTTTAAAGATGGATTAGCAAATATCTGACAAAAGAAAATTATCAAAGGAATTGTTTTTGGTTCTAATGCAAGACTTGTCAGTCGTGATGTTGAGGAAGTGAGGGTAGAGGCCATAGATGTAAGTTTCGTTCAAACTTGCAGGAGAATATGAATACAGGAAAAGATGGTACAAGTTAAAATTATTATTATTATTAAGAGGTATTATATGAAAGAAAAAATGTCAGTCAGATATAAGGACTGATTCTTCTCTTATTTTATATTCTTGGATTGGCACCGATTGGATTTAAGCAAATACATGTTCGGGAAGAAAGCAACTAAAAGTTAAATAAACAAGTGTTGCTCGTTAGATTATTACATATAAATAACTTAACAACTACTAGAGTGAAAGAGACCTTTAATCCTTTAAGACGAAACCATCAATATATGTATATATATAATATTGATTCGAACTGCCAAGTATAAATTGTATTAAAACAAACCCCCCTCCCCTCTTCCATCATTCTGGCAGATATATTTGCGTCAGTTGTACTCATTAGAACTTCAACAAAGAGATTGCCAATGTCCATGCATGGACTGATAACTAGATCGCACTGTCAGTTAAAAAATAAACAGCTTTGAGGCCAATTTGGTATGGGAGAGAGTAGTGAATGCGCTACGTCCAGCTATGATTAAGTAAATTATTCCAGGTTTAATGCCAGAATACTCCCACATTAATCCAATATTGATTTTCTTTATTACCTTTTAGAAATAATAACACATATTTTCAAAATCAATGTAAGCAATATTTTTTTTTTAATCTGGCTGATGATCATGGAAAATTATGAGTCTTAATGGGTTATAGACAATGATACAGCTCAGATGGTTAATCAAAAGGCCAATCAAAGCATCAGCAGCAATTCCTGTGAACCGATACTTGCATTATGAGGGAACTCCAACAATAGAAGCATATGAAATAACAATCCTTCTGGAAATAAAAATTCTGAACAATTAATTGCAAAAAGGTCAATCAATTCTTTGCTAACACAAACACCTATTGGAACACCATGCAATTAATGTGTTTATGCTTGTAATTCAGTGGAATAAATGGTTATTCCAATTTCTATTCAAAAAGTGCTAACTTCATAAATGTATTCGTCATATATTGCTCTAGACTTGAAATTCGGTAGCCCTGATTACTAAGATTTTAATAAAAATAAGGTTTTGTAATCTAGGGATTTGTTAGGATTTCTAATAACTGAAATTGTTCAACATCAAATAGTAATGCTTTTAAAAATGCATTCAATATCGAGTGGATACGTATTCTTAATACATAGCCAGTCTCTAGCACAGTTATCTAACGTTGAGGACTTTAATTACTAACGCGTTTGGTGCCAAAAGACAACTAAAGAAATAATCCTTATGATTTATTAATTTTCTTTTGTGTTGCAAGCAGGTTGCAATCAGCAAAATGCCATTCAATTGACATAAAACTCTTCAGACATTTCAACAGGTAATTGCACTTACTTTCAAAACCTTTTTTTATAAAGTTAGCTTTCCAATTGTTAGGTACCATTAACATCACATTCTACTACGGTAGGTATTAGGTAGGTTTTATAAGAAGTGCGCATGTGTAGTAGAGCATTAGCATATATAAAACTGCGCTTATGTACATATACCCAAATAAAATATCCGAATGCTGCAAGCAAGAGAATAGCACCATTTAAGTATTTTGTTCGGGGTCTCTACCTGCAGCAAAAAAAAAGCTGAGATAGATAATATTCGCTATCTTTTTTTGTAGCAACGTGACACTTCCATATAAATAATGTATCGCGTTGCTAATTGAAAAAACAACGCACCATTGTTTTTCGCTGTTTTAACGCAACAAAATAATACCAGCTCTCTTGTCAAACAAATTATAAAATTATTAACGGACGATAAAATGCTGTATATTATGTATTATTTATTTAATCAAAATACCGTTAGAAAGCTAATATTAATTTTATAATTGGGGGCTAAAGCAATACTATCTGTTTGCTCTAGTTGATAACCTGATTGTTTGAATGATAAAATCTCCTGTTTCCATTCGTGTACCGCAGTATATTATCTAAAGCACCAGGTAATGCCACAATCATAACAAAGCTAATAAGACAGCCAGAGGAAATAATCGTTATCGTTAATTTCTATTTATTTTAAATAATCGTCAATAAAATGCAGCTGTTATAATCTCACGTCCGCATCTACCCGTCTGCACAACGTATTACATTGATTCTCGGTGTATTGTGGAAAATGTCTCTGGTTATATTATACATATTAACTTTAAATATTTACTTAGGACAGATGATTTTAAATTGGAACGCTGTATGTTATGCGCCGTATACAAGAACATTATATTGTATGTTGAAGTGTTAGTTTGGGAAATATTTAGTCAAAGATAAATAATTTAGATAGGAGTTCATTCTAATAATGCCGTTTTTCTTATATCCATATCTATTTTTAGTGTTGATGAAAAGTATATGTAGGTACAATAACTATACAGGCTGTTTCACCAGCAAGGAATTTCTCCATAACTCCTAAACATGTGCAGTGCAGTGCAGTGACATGCAGATAGGAAAAAAGTTTTTATAAATTGTTGTAGAGTTATAATTTTTCTATAAAAATTATCGCAATTTGTACGGGATGTGTCGTAACCTCGGTATAACCGCCAACTTTCTTTTTTTTATTATTTAATTTATATTTTATAAACCCAATGTTTACTTTTCAGCCAAATTTAAATTTCCCGCAATTATTCTTAGTAACTACAACACTTCAACTGAAACATAAAATCACCTACCATTTTGTACTATGTTAATAGTTATCTTAAAGCCTTTACTTTGAAGTTACTAAAAATAATCGCGGGTAATTTAAATTTGGCTGTATGGTACCATATATGTTTCAAAAACGAGATAGGTACAAGAAAGCATGTATATTTAAGTATATGTATATATTTTTATTACGAACACTACAACGTAAACAGCTATAACACAATAAATATCTCTCTCAATAACAAATAAAAGTTGCATATTAATAATCATTGATATGGTCGATATGATTTATTAATCAGATCTTTCAGAATCTAGTGCACATTGTGAATATAATATCTTACTATCCATACTTTGTATGAGGTCTGTTGTTACTTTGAAATTAAAACATGTGGATTTACTTCTTGCTATTAAGCTCTTGGTAAGCAATAGACTACTTAAAGTATCATCTTTCAACCTATTCCTTATTTGGGTCTTGTTCAAATTAATCTGTGAAAAAATTCTTTCCACACTAGCGCTTGAATGTGGAAGAGATAACAAATGCAATATAAATTTATTTAAATTTCCAAATTTTTGCTCTCCATTTCCAATGTGATTCGAGACACTTTTTTTCCAAAACTGAATAATATCGTCATTTTCGCTCAAACCGAAATCTACAAAATTGACATTTCTCAGCATTCGCCATTCATTATCTAAATTTTGTAAATTGTTAACTAAGTGTGGGAAATGTTTTGCAATATCACATATGATATTAAGTTTCTCATTTACTACTCCTGACGGATTCATAAACATGAATTTAGAAAATAATAAATTTTTCAAAGGAAATCTTTTCATAATTTGATTAATGCTTTCTATGTAAAATTCGAGGCATTTCAGCTTTACTATATGAAGAAAATTTTTATCCATGCCACTGTTATTTATTGCAACTCCAAAACCACTTCTTCTAAATTTGAAAAATTTTGTGAATTTCTAAAATCAATCTCACATATATTTATTCTATTAATTAGTATGTATGTTATATCTTATGTTTTATAAAATTTACTGCCGCTTTAAAATGCAATAATATTGAGGGTATTGTATTTAAAAAAAGAGAGTTGAAGGCTGAACCGCGATTACGAAACACCCTGTATAAATTCCGATATTTTTGCGTTATAGAAAAATTATAATCTTACAACAATTTATATAAAACTTTTTGCTATCTGTCACTGTTTACGAGTTATATAGGAATTTCCTGCTGGTGAAACACTCTGTATAACATCTAACAAGTTGTCAATGAATGAGAATTTAATTCATTTTGAAACTGTATAGTTTAGTGCAGTAATCTCAATCAATCCCTCCCTGTATCGGTATTACGCTCAGAATTTTCTCTTATCATCAAACCTTAAAGAATTCCTGTTCTCGTATTGAATAAACACGCTTTGGACATGTTTATATTTCAATTAGGTGATATTTTTCAAGGAATTTAATCAGAAATTAAATAAAAACGGAATTATATTGTATTTACACAAATATACAAGACATAAGTTCAAATATACCGGATCTAAAATACGTTAGAAGAATTATTCACGCTACTGCAGCAATAAGCTGAATTTACATACCATCAAAAATTGACGTAAATATCTCCATAAAACCTTTCTTATTATGCTCTAACCAATACACGGAGATGTATAAGTAAACCCCTGTTTATACGGATCTGGTCGCGTCGAACGCGGCAGATTTCATTGTATTAGCGGTTCAAATTAGCCAGCTGCTTCGGGAAAAGGTGAATACAGTGGGAGTAAAACGCAGTCCCCGACAGCACACAGTGATAATACAGTTCGCCATTATATTCTAGATTTCTTAGCATACCGGTTCTATAAATAGGTTTTATTAAAAACGCCGTGAGCATGTCCGACTGTCTCGGGATAGGCCATAAAATGCTATCGATACAACAACAATATGCTCGAATAAAATCGGTGGGCCGAATGAGAGGAGAATATTCCACCTTAAAAAAAAAGGTATAAACAAACATAATAAATTGCGAGATTAAAACATTAGGACGTTTATTCCCTTATCATAAATGTATTCATTTCCAGAACATATATTCGGAGGAGTTGAACGTCGTTTGCATATATTTCGTGAAATGAATGAAATACGTAAGTGAAAACACGATAAACGTAAATTATTGCCGGTGGAACAACAGATTGTCTTATCTCTGAAAAGTCTGCATATTCAACAGCAATAAATCGTTGCTCTTAATGGCGTAAATGTTGGAACTATAACACTTTAATGGCGCAATCACGAATAATAATAAGTTAATAAAGAGCATTTTTCACGGTTCCATAGCAACAAACACAACAGCTCAAGATGTAATTAAAGTACGAAAAACAGAATTGTAACCACGAGTCTTAGATCTTCACATGAAAATTATTTAATGCGTATGTTAGTGACGTAAAATAAATCATTACCTTTACAGTCAACGGAAGAATAAATGAGAATGTCAAAGTATTTGCCGTTGCCACTTTAATAAGCTCGTGCAATTGCAAGTTCTAAGCAAAGTATAAATAGCTTCTGTTGCAAATAATTACGTTTAACACCATCGGAAACTTGCCAAATGGGACATATTAACAAACACTTTCGAAGAGTCATCTTTTTGAGAATTTTTTGATAATAAGTTATAAACAAATAAAACAATTGCGGTGTTCCTCCAATGGTAGATTGCCAAATTTGTTTTTCAAATTAATTTGGTAAAGTAGTTACATTATTTAACGTATATTCTTTGTTCAACTGTGGGTTTCTTAAATGCTTTAGACGATGTTGTAAAAAAAGGTATTGGGGGTCGTGTCTTCCGCCCAGAAAAATGTATGTCATATTAAAAATATACACAACACCAGGTTTTGTTCGCTTTCGCTGCTACTCTGGTATATATTTTTTTTTTTTCAAAACGATTTGTGTTTTATGGACTACAAATTGTATAATAAACAACTAGTGAACATAAAATTATCGAAGTTTTGAATGACAGTTTAGGGCCAACGTTTGCCAAGCATAAATTGTTATTCGTGTATTATAAGGTCATAAATATTTCATTTTCCGTTGGTTAACTTTTTTCTAATCATGTAATTCTTGTATTTTACTTTTTACAAACATGCGTTTAAATAAAATTTAAATTTTAAATGATATTTTCAAATGTAATTTGTAAATTATATGGAGACTAAGAATAATACTGTTTTACTACATATTACTATGTCAAGTGTCTTTAAAGGCTTCTCTGTAAATACAATGCAATAATCTAATTTAAAATTATGCGTTTCGCCATTTCATCAATGACATATGAATTGCATTTTTTTATGTATTTTAATTAGGCGTAGTAGTTCAGCTCTGACCATATCTTCATTTTAGTGTATTGCTTTACTTGTTAGCCAGTTTCAAATATACGTCTTCTTCCACGATGATGATGGTGCCATTACCCATGACATTGACAGTATCTATATGGCCCCAGTGGTCTAATAGTTAAGAGAACTAATTTTTAAAAACTGCAGCATTCATTTCATCCGTTACTTATCCGCTACATACGATTAGTTAGTTGTTAGGAATTTCAAAAACTCTTTTGTAAAGAATGAATCATGTATCCCCAAGTAATTTTCACTGAAAACTTTGCTAGGGCAAGAGAGCATCGGATATATTAAAACCTGCACCTTTAAGCCTCAATTAATTCGATGTAATCCCTGTTGCTGCAGTAGCTATGACCTGACGTGACATGGCAGCAATCTTCCACACGTTATTGCCGAAGAAGATGTATTTTAAAACATGTTAAAAGTTTACGAACGATATATAACTCGATATATCATAAATTTCGAATTTATTTTCACTCCAATAATATTTTGTACCGCAATAAAGTATCCATTTAGAGACGAATTACAGGCGCACATCTGGCTTACAAGTAATAATATATCACTCTCCAGATATCGTGCCTATTGTACGAGAGCGCACAACACATACGAATAAATTATTCCCAATCAATGACGAAATTAAAACCGACGAACTCACAAATGTAAACTACGACGAAAGGCACGGTTTGCACATAATAAAAGTGACCTTATTTTTAGCCCTTTTCCTAGACAGTTACAACCATAGAAAAGGGTATTAAATTACGCGTCCCCCGATTTCTTTTTTTTTGCTTCCGTACAGTGTCGAACGCAGAAATAAAATCTCATAACTAAAATCTCTGCTTCTGCTCTCTATTATGCTACCCATGGTAGCGGGTAACGTACCAATATACGAATTCAGTACGTCGACATTGGAATTAAATTAATTTCTAGCTATAAGACACTCCGTCTTCGGTAGTTGGTACGCCTGGAGACACCGCATGAGAAAATATCAATGAAATAAGTTTTAAATTAAGGGTCGTGTCATTGTGAACTAAATAAACTCTACCCATAAACGGGGTAGGTCTCACCCTGTTGTGTGACCTATTTCGACCTGTTTTCCCGAATGTACACACGTATAATTATTTTTTAACAAACTTCGAATCGTTAACGAACTTTTGTATCGAGCGACATTACACTGTTGTGAATATAATTTGGCTAATTTCTCAGCGAAATTGCATCATTACGTGTCTAGAATGAATAAATAACAGTTGCAATGAAAAGATCCTCGTTACAAACGCAACGGTTAACATCCATCTTGACTGCTAGGTACTCTTTCAAAGTAATTTGGTTAATTTTCCTCGCCAAATGCATCTCAACATTCCCCTCAAAAACTTACGGATTTATTCCCTAAAATCCTCGGCGATGTAACAACGATTTTTACCCCAATAATCGCAAGAAACACAAGTAATACTCGGCACAGCGGAGGGTAACTTCCTTTATATACAAAAGTATATAGATTTTTTTCTACAACGGCTTGTTTTAAGTGAACTAAAAGCGAATGGGAAAAAATCAGAGCTGTAGTGATGAACGATCACCGGGTATATTGAAAATCATCCTAGCGAGACATAATAATGACGGAGAAAAAATCAAAAATTGAGGTATCTTTATAATGAAGTGTAACAGTTGCCGTGGCCGTAAAGTTCTTTGTCTTCTACGATCTAATATCGGTGAGGATCTAGCGGTAGAAAGGCGCACTCTTGCCCGAACGGCAGCCGTCGGTAAAGGGTGAAACAATGGGATTTCTTTGGGTCAAAGTCTTTCGATTCTCTTGTTAAAAATGGGGAAAAAGGAAATAAATACCACTTATTCCGTTTAGATAAATATTTCCCATGGCTTGATTCTGTTTTTTTTTATAGATAAGGTCAGAGCTGTCTTAAGTCACGTAAGGGTCCACGGCACTTTTGTAAGGCCCTTCGAGAAAAAATTAGGATTGATATCAACGGAAGCGAACAACATTAGAGTCAGTAAAAGTGGAAATATGAAGCGTGAATTGATACACTTTGTCGTGCCCTGTGCTATACGTCAAAATGTAAGGAGTCGTTAATTTAGTTTAAGAATATTATATTTTTTGTTGGGCGCCGTAAGATTGGTAAACAATAATATCTATCAATTTCAGTGTTTCTGCTGATGATGATAGCTTTGCTATCGAAACGTACTGCTGTGTACTGATGATACCAGCATAAATGCAAAATGAAAATTTAAATTTACTAGCTCAGCGGATAAAATTTTAAAAGGGCGCAAAAGAATATCTATTTTCAGGGTTACTTTCGCAATTAAACTAATATTGAAAAGTAAAATGTGGGCGTAAGTAAATTGACTATCTTTAATTATTAAAATTGAAAAGGTTGAATCAAAAATAAAAGAATAGAAACTTTGAATGACGTTAACAATCATTAACTTTTATTATAATAATAAAAAAAAAACATTTGTATAACTATTACGCAGGGAAAATAAAACCATAAACAAAAGGTCTTGGTCGAAAACAAATCCTGCATGAATCTACAAGTAAAAAGGACAATGCAAGACCCTCAACAAACAAAAGAGAGATTTGTTCTAGAAGAAAAACCTTTTTACACAAAAAGCCCACGTGGTCTCAAAATTACAACACACTAAAATTAAGTTAAACGTGGATAAAACAAGTATAATTATATAATTGAAATTTAATCACAAGCACAAAGCTTCTTATCACCTAAACCGAGGTGATTAACTAAAAAAAACTAATTTGAAAACTAAGAAACGAAAAAATTTAAACTCTTTAAAAAAAATAAAAATAAATTATCTTCTAGATCAAATTATAATAACGGATCTTATATCTAATATGTGCACAATTATATAATATCAATTATTAAAAAGTTGAGTTGCCTGATCGATGAAATAAAATCAAAATAAACGAATCAAATTTTAAATTAAAATTGACATACCAAAATGGCAGTAATGAAAATAAAAATACAAGAACTTACTTCTCGGCATCAAATCAAGTAACTCACCTTTCAGAGACCCAAACATCGCATACATATATGAAATAGATGCGTGGCAATGCAGCGCATAAAATACAAAGATCATCGACAACTACATTTAAGAAGGACATGAGCTAACATGAGTAAACACTATTAATTTAAAAAGGTGAAAACAAATTAAATAACTGAACATTTAAATTAACAAATTAAACAATCAATCAAATCAATCAGCAAAATCTTACTTAAAAACAAAACATTAACTTCTGAGAGAATTTGCCCGAAACATTGACAAAAACAGATTTCTAAAATAACAGCATAGAGTTTATAAACCACGGGATACCAATCCACAGCAGTACGTCCAGTTTGGTGCAGTGTGTGGTGAGGGGTTTAGGAAAAGTTCTATCAATTAATTGAAATAAATTTAAAAAAAAAACTAGCATACGAATCTTTTATCGATCAAAATAATCGCTTCCAACTTGTGCGGTTCTATGAGTATTTAAAATATAGTACGAACCTGTACATTTAGATAACAAAATAAATAATAAAAGGAATTGATTCCACCTTACATATTTTACTTGAAAACAACCAAGACAGAAAAATATACAAATATAAACATTACACATAAATAACAATTATTTAGTGGTAAGAAATAATGAATGGGGCCCCTTCGAAATGTTACTGACTGATTGAAATTATTAAATTTAAATAAAACGCAAATAAAATTATGATTTTGAATTAAATTAAACTAATAAAAAATTAAAATAGGCGATAACACTTGCGATTTTGGCGGTTCTTGGGCTCTGGGTGTGGTCTTGGCCTGCTCGGTATGATTTTCGGCACACACAGCGATCTCGTCTGGAAATTGACTCGATGTAACTACTCGTTGTACCTTCTGGAGGCTGTATTCGGTCCTCTAGATCGGAAAATTCCCAGCATATGGCGGCGCAAGACAAAAACTATCACATATAACCATTTAGCGCCTGGTATAAGTTTACACTGATTTTCGACATACAATGCAGCCACATAATAATATACAGAGTATCTCCTTGGAATAAGGAAATATACTAAAATTTATGACACCCTGTATTTAAACTTTTTAAATTACCTTTCTATAGACTATTTGATCACAAAAAAGGCCATTATAACCGATTTCTGAAATTCGATAAAATAAGCATAACATACGTCATTCCGCGTTTATTGAAACACGCTGTATATAAATATCTATACCAATCGAAAGGACTGACTAAACGGTACAAGTCCGCCATTGAAATTTTTCTTCTATCTCTTACCGTTTAAAAGTTATTCAGAAAAAACCACATTTGGGCCAAATTGCAAGGGTGAATTGCACCCTCTCAAGTTGAAGTTCTGCCGAAAGTGTCCTTGAGTAACACTCCATGGAGTCTACAAACTGACAAAGTTTCATCTGCGATTTACAGTACGCGTGGTTCCCTTCTCAGTAATCACGGGGCTAACAATAGCTCGCTACGCGATGCACTTTGAATAATATAATATGTAACTGTGTTGTGGCCACCGCTTAATGGCGGGTCCTTCGACAACCGCTCTCCAGCCGAACGGCACGTTCACTCGCTTCGGACGCTGGCTGACGACTTTCATTCGCTTGCGTGCCTACGCTCTCCTGCGTGCTGTCTACTGATCAGGGACCTTGCGCTGTCCTCGTGACCGCGGCAAACTTCTTTATTTGTTCCTTCCTTCCTTGACGCCGTTTACGTCACCGCACACACACACAGAGAAAGATTAATAGGACTAAAAATACGTTACAAATTCTACATATCTTATATGTTTACATAAATAGAATGAAATCGAATATCTTTTATTAAAGAAGTAAATAATAATTCAAATTTAAAACAAAATGCATTCTAGGCGTCCCACTACAATTCCAACACAGAACATACTTTCCTGAATGCTTGAGTGCTAAAACCATCTTCAAAATTCTTTAATAAAAATTGGCAATAAAAACGACTTTATTAAAAGATTCAGTTCACTTTTATTTCTTTTCATTTCTCAAAGGGACCCTGGTTACCAATTAGTGACAACCATGCATAAGTTATTAAAAAATAAAGGCATAATAATTTTGATAATCAGGACAGTTGCATTCTGAATTTAGTAAAATATACTAGATATCTGGGGGCATAATAAAGAAGAAACTAGGCACATAAAATATGTTCAAAGATTTACATATTCTACTAAATTTTGCTACTGCATATATTCTAATATATCTGCCCTGCATTTCATTTTATGCCCCAAAACCGAAACAAAAGCCCATCTGTTTTCCAGGAGAATGCAACCACCGATGTAAAGTGTCTATAGTAGAGGGTAAATAGTCTGAGACGTGGCCACTGGCCGACGTTAAGATACGTATGAGGACTGTGCGAACGTGTGTGCGTTCGTGGGTGTATGTGTGTACTTTTGTACAACCACAACTCGTGTAGTGAGCAATCGATATATCGACTGGAGCGAAAGCGGTTGGTCTACTTGTTGAACGCGACCCCCAGTTGACCGCCCGCTGGACACAATGCAGGGGTGCATTTCATTCACACACATACACCGGACACGCACACACGAACGTACACGTGGACGTCATCGTGCCGGCTCGCTGGTGGCGTTTCGTGGCCAAGAACACGACGCAGACTTACCGCTGGTTGCTATCAACAACGGACGCGTCTCGGCCAAGCACCGACTGCCCCCAAAAGAGATGACTATGCGAAAATACTCGAGAGGCAAGCGAGTACGTTGTTCCGGGCCGCAAAAACACGCGAAATTCATCGAGGATAAAGTTTCACGCTATTAGTAATCATGGAGATGATAAATTGGTTTGCTAAATCTATATACGTGACATTTGTTGTTGTAACCGAAATTGAGCAAGTGGCACTATAAGAGAAGTATCCTAACATAAAATTCAACTGAACTCTTGAAATTTTTAAGCAAAGACCAGCATAGCCGCCTAGGTATAGTAAAAAATGCCCTTCAACATAATTTCATTCCTGTTTGCTCTATAAGTTACACTGGATGGCTATTATATTTTTTCAAAGCTATGACTCCTAAAAAAGTCATAATTATGGCGAAAAAGATATAATTTAAGTTTTCAAAATTTTTTTTTTTTTGAACATTTTCCATACTTGATTCATTTCTTTTATACGTTGTGGACACTTATAAGTAAAGCAAGGTGGTTCGCGTTCCAAGCGAAAAACGCACATACGGGTGTCAATAGAAAAGCACCCGATTGCCCGCTAGTTGTTTTGACCGAGTAAGAAAAACACACCCATGTGTAAAAACTACATGCGCCCGTAAATCATGTGGAATATTTCAATGCACAGTGATGACGCGTATATACATAACTTGTTTGTTCGACACGAACCACAAGGCAGCTGTGTTTTCGCAATATTCTACGCATTAGCGGCGTCTTAGATGTAGCTGTTTATTTATATATGTGCAGCACTCAAATATCTCCGTTCAGGCTTTCATTGAAAAATAAGAATTGCTAAAATAATTTATATTTTGAATACGTTTTAAGCATTGTAACAAGATAAAATACTTATTTAAATAGGTAATAGTGGCATTTTCTTTATTTGTTGTATTTTATTTAAAATAATAAAACAAAACCTTGGTAAGTCTTTTTATCATTGATTAGAAATAATTTACATATTATTAATATCAAAACATTGTAATTTTCCACAACAATACATTTGAAAATGATGGTAAGTTTGTTATATCTAGCGGCACGTTAAATTTAAACGATTATCAAAAAAAACATGTATTAAAACTTAATAAATCCTTCTATTCAAAATATTGATGCAACTAGACCAAAAACAGAGTAGGCTGTTTTCACTAACTTATGCTAATTATTGTTACTTTTCATTGTAATTTAATAAGTTTTTAAAATTTGTAATCACATAATACTTTTATAGATTTTCCTTTGTAAATATAAAGTTCTCTTACATGTGAATACAGAACCTTAGATAATACTCTCTACTGACTTCGCAAAACTATGTAGGTACATATATATGTAGATACATATGCAAGTTCCTAGGCATAGACTGCGTGTAGGCAACGCCACTGAGTTTTCCGCTTCCCTGCTTCTCCGAACGAGTTTGCATCTTATAAGTAAAGTTTCCTTTACTTATAAGATGCATTTGTGGCTAAAACATCAAACATCTACCTCTTCTAACAGAGATAGAAAAGAACTATTGCACATTTGCTACGATAGAAAACTATAGCTTTAATGTTTAGACCAGGGCACAAGTTAGAGAAAAAATTAGGCTAGATTTGGAAGGAAAACAGTAACTTTAGATAGATATTTTATTTTTATGAGACACAAAGCGTTTATAATTAGTCAAAACAAAAAATACAAAAGTAACTTAATATTAGCTAACAAACTACAAAAATAAACAATAGTCTTATAACTAAACAGAAATGGTATATGTATTTACTTAGATGAACATAAACTAACAAAAAGCATCATGCATATGTATTAAAATAATCATGCAAGGAATAAAATAAATGCTCCAGGAAATAAGTTTTTAACTTGCATCTAAATATAGCGTATGTTTTGGAGTATTTTATTATTTACGACAGGTGGTTGAATATTTTTATCCCCAGAAGATTTACGCCTCGGCTAACTAGAACCATAGAATATGCTGGTAAATGGAGGTCGTCTTTTGTTCTAGTATGATACTCATGGAAGTTGGCGTTAGTGGCAATGTTATCTTTTCCTTTGTATATGTAGCAGGCGATCTCGAGAGTACAGGAAGAAGTTGGAACTTCTGAAACATCGGAAGGCATGGATCATTGAAGTGCGCCCCTGTAATGCATCTTAGTATTGCCTTCTGCGTTAAAAATACTTTTTGCGCTGATGCTGAATTGCCCCACAATAGTATTGCGTACTGCATTCTGGAATATACTTCAGCCCAGTAAGAGAAACCAGGCAAGAAACTGAAGCTTCAGATCGCAGGCATCGAACGCGTGAGCTTTCGAATATAATTTCCTCACTAAGTTGTCACAATGTTCTTTCCATGATAGTGTTTCATCGATGGTAACTTCTTAAGGAAATTAATCTGGTGGCAACTATCTAAATTAGAATTATATTTGCATTGAAATACTAGTAATTTTGGTTAGCCCAATCCTAATTTTCTTAATAATGTTTACTTTGCTAGTTGAATAATGCTGATTCCTTAAATGAACTTATTGGATCTCTAAATTAATCCAATGAAGTAATTAAATAATATGCCGCTTGGTTTCACTACGTTTTTAGTATCTCTTATTTTTTTTTTTCTGGAATCCTTAATAAAATAAAATTAGTCATTATAATCACGCACTCTCACAATCGTCATAAAAAATGCAATCAAATTTGCATCACCACATGTTCTTGCAATGATTCCATTCAAAAATAAAGAAAATACGAGTCAAACTTTTATTGGTTATTTAAAGCCATAGAACCTACAAAAGTATGCATTTGGCAGTAAATTAGCTACGACCGAATCCGTGGCGATCAAAGCTGATAATTTAAACATAAACCTAGTTTTTGTTTATTTGTAACTGCACGACTTTATATGAACACAAAATTGTTTTTTTGAACAATTTACATTTGATATTGGATATACAGCCAAACACATGATACTACAATAATGTATCCAAAGGGGTAATAATAGTCGGGATGCTACAAGCATACAGTCATATACGAGCGTTTGACTGAAAATCAACAATCAGCAGTCGCGTAATAATCATTGAGAGTTGCAGAGCTATGATGGAATATAGAAAAGAAAAAAAAATGCAAATGATAAGATGGCATTGCAAGTTCATTCGTTGTTATCTATTATGAGCCTATTTCAAAATACTTCTAATAATCGTTCTGTTATGAAAACTACCAACAATTTACTCTTAATTATTCTAGTCCTAAAGGTAATACCCAATGTACGACATCATTTTTATAATTGCGTATACGCAATAACATTAACCTTAACTTACTGTATTAAATTCAAATAAAGTTTCTTTAAATGAAATAAACGGGGGAGAGCATTTTTCTCAGTAGAAGAAAATTTTCTACCGGTGTACAAACCAAAAACTCACTCTAAGAATTATCAATATTATACAGTTCTCTTCAGATATATTTTAATTATTTAGGCTAATTAAAGTACAAATTTAATTATAAAATTTGACTAACAATTAGTAGTCATAATGAATAAGTAAATGTCTAAACCCCTAGAGTTCGATCGCCATGTAGAAATTTAGGTTACAGTATCATTGAAGATGTCATCCACAAGCGATAAAATGAATGGGAGGTACACAACAGGAAACTATTTGATTGTTGGAGGTAATAAAATAGTTGTTAAGGAAAATTCTTTTCCCGTATCCTCAAGTTAAATACTCATTCCGAGTGTTTATGTACAGGAAAGTGTATTACACTATTGACGTAGATACAATATGCATGCAATGAGCATTTAGTAATGGTTTTGACATGTGCAGTATCTTTTATATGTACTTTTTAATTTTCTTATTTTTCTGGTGATATTTTAACGATAAACTTTTACGAATAAAAACTATTTTGTTCTGGGATTTAATTTGCGGTAAACACTTAATTTCTCTGAAATTCAAATTAGTTCTATTGTGCATTAGTAGCAAATGAGTGCAGCTATTTCAACATAAATTGAATAACATTCTTATAGATTCGTATAGCACAGCGAATAATCCATCCATAATCTACATATCTGGGCACTCACTTGAATGAGTGAGTGAGGAAGCTAAAGCTCTTACAGGAAAAGATGCTGCGGCGATATCTTAGGAATCAGATCTTGTTGTTAGCTATATCTTGGCAAACCAGGAAGTGCTCAAATATTGGGGCAATTGTCCTAATATTTGGCCTACTGTAACGAAAACATCTCATTCAGTCAAGGCAGAATCAAATAACTACTTGACTGAAAAAGACTGGAAGTAATTATTGTTTCTGTTTTCTTATTTACACAAACCACTGCACACAAAAAGGACTCTTGCAGGATCAGATTCTCAGATGATCTCGGCTCAGATATGCTTAGAATGCTCGAACTTTTAAGATATGGAAGAGTTCTCATTTACGCAATTTTGAATTGGATGGGCCTTAGCCCATATTGGATAGATTTTGAGATAATATTGCCCGAACCATGTGCTGCAGTTCACCGGTCTTGTTCTCTAGCAACTGCTCTTAGGGTTTCCATGAGAGTCATTCAAAAGTCTGAAATTCACAATGGAACTGCTTTTTGCAGATTTCAGCAGGATTCTTTCAGAATTAAATTTTGAAATAGAAGCAAATCTGTCTTGCCTTATTGCGTATTAACAATTAAATCGTCATTTAGCGAAATATTGACAATTTAATGAAAAATGCATAACTTATAAACGACTGACCATCTTTGTGTACTGAGTGAAGTTTAACTTTCCCGCTCAGATTTTTCCTGTTCATTACTAGTACTTCATTACTTACCCTTGTGCTTCCATTACAAATACATTGCGAAAGTCTAAAATCTAGACATTTGAACATTTTTTGTTAATTTGAACGAATATAGTCGGTACTTGTTTTCCATTAAAGAGGACAAGGTTCTTTATATTTCAGTGGTAGAGTATGAGCGTCTTGTTTGGTTCAAATCATAGCAGTTCAGATGGATAGCACGTGCCACCCCCTGTTTTTACACCGTATCCTTAATATGTCTAGAAATAATACCAATACAGTAGAAGTAACACTACTACACTATAGATAAATGACTAAAGCTACAAAATATGTTAAGCATTCAGCGATGTAAATTAAAGAAAATACAGAAACAAAATAATATAGCTAGATGTTATAGTCTTTTCATACACATATCGCATAAGCGCGCGTTCGAATGGTCGCACACCCAATATTTTAAGACTGGCTGGCAATGAATTGTATTAGGTATAGACATTAAAATAAAAGAACCTTTCATAAAATGTAGTTTTGTGCGGCGGCGGCCTAATTAGACCCTTACTCCTAATATTAAGATTATGTTCGTCCGTACGGAAGCGTATCTTATCCAAGAAATATGAGATGAACTTATGGTAAAGCTTTAAAGCCTGCATTTTACAACGATTTTGCATTGTTAACCATTCCAATTCTACAAGCTTATGTGAAATTCTATCATATTTTCTTATACCAAAAATAAATCTCATGCCAGCGTTTTGAAGTCGCTGCACTCTGTCCCTGTCAGTAGCATCCAAACTAGAGTCATACGCTTGCGAACCATAGTGCAACGGAGAGACTGCAAAGCCCTCACACAACACAGTTTTTGCCCGGACGCCCAAAATCGCTCTAAGGGGATATAACATTTTTAATCTGTTGTACGCTATGCGAAGTATACCAGAGATATGCGTTTTAAAACGAAAGCTATTGTCCATAATTACTCCCAAGTTTCTAGTAAAATTAGTACGTTAAAATCATTAATCTTTAATGTAAGTGCATACTTGCTGCCCTCTACAGTTCTATACGGCCCAAAGAATAATACCACAGACTTGGCAGCATTAATTTTAAGCAAATGATCAGATGCAAAATCGGAGATCTGCGTTAAATCACGATTAATAAGATCCACAGCCCGATTGACATCTTTAGCATAAAAACTCTTGTAAATTTGAGTGTCGCCGGCATACATTTGAATACTGGAGTGACAAATTCGTGTGGGCAGTTGACTAGTATATACGCAAAATAAAATAGGGCCAAGAATAGATCCTTGCGGGACACCTTTGTTAAGATCTAAGCTAGTAAAAACAACGTCTCTAAAAGGGGCATTACCCGAGATGCGTACACATTGAGATTGCCTCCTATAAACCTATATGACGCAAAATAGATAATAATATCCGATGGTTAATGGTACCAAGCTTTTTTCAAGTCAAGCAGAACCGAAGTGGTCAACTGGGCACAACATCACGAGCTTGTTCTTAATTAATTAGTGGCTTACCGTCGTCCTACAATTATTGTATTCTCATTTATATAAATTATATTGTATTATTGTTCTTATATTATATTAATGTCAGTTCTATCTTCAATTCTTATTTATTTATGCCTCCACACATTAAGCAAATATACGAATTTTCCAGTTTATCGGGCAACCAGAAGTACTGATTAGAATATTAGAAGATTATTACACATTTTCAACCTAAAAAGAATCTACTATGTTTCAAAAGATTACCCAATTTGGGAAATTAGGCAACATGGAAGTTATTACATATTGGAAAAAAGGGAATTTTGCTACGTCAAGGCAACTTTATTTAATTTTAATCCAATTTAGTGTTAGTTATATGCAACCTAATTTTGCGTTAACTTATGCCAGAGTAGCAAAATTTAGTTTTTCCAGAAAATGAGCTTTCTGTGATTGTAGCGAAAATGGACTAGAGTGAACCTGATAAGATATCCTTTTTTATACCCAACCAACTGTTCCACAAACGATTTGATCAATCTAAAGCCAAATACGCTCAATATAACCTACTTTTGGGGTAGAAATGTGTGATATGCGATTTTCTTGTTGTTGTCCTTACAAATAATAATAAGTCGTATCTTTAGTTGCTATTTCGATTACCATTTTCATACATCCTTCATTATATCCTGTAACATTAACTCTTCAGAAGTGTTTTAACAGTGTATTCCATAACAAATAGGATAATGATATTCATGCGCCTATCCGGTTCATATGCACTTCCTCAATCTTCAAAAAATATTTAAATTTGGTCACGTGTTAGCCACGAGTTCCTACCGCCAAACGTCAGTAGGTCCATAATGGAATGAGATAGGCGTATAGGCGCAAGCACAATGAAAACTAATCCTTTCCTTCCACACCATTTTACATAAACGAGTACAAGAATTTTCACGAACCTAACGTGTGTTACGTCAAAGGAGGGCATCACACCAACGGATTCGATTTAAAATATCAATGACCATGCGGGCACGAGCTCTTCTCTTCTCCATTCGCATTGTGCGGCCAGCGCCAACATCGATTACTATGTTATTACTATCATTGTAATACGGTGTCGTACGCAAACGAAATGCACCCTTTTTTTTTCAAACGTATACGTGATATTTACATTATGCAAAAAAGGCTGTATATGCTAATTTCACCCTGTGCCCGGTCTGCACCATGACGGTATACGGTATGCAAATGCGCGTGTCCTGTCGTATAATGCGTACGGAGCCTAGTATTTATATTTTGGAGTGGTTGCCGAATTGTAGAGCGCGCACAATGCTTGGGCACGTCTTCCGAAAAACCTCGGGCCAGAATCCAGACGTGCTGCGCAGCGAGCTCCTACCTCCACCACGATCGCCCAACCACGTCAGCCAGATGCAATGGAATGCGTTTATGCTAATTGGGAATATTTTGATGGAACGCGATCATTGTTGTCGTCTGAGAGAATCCGAGATTTGTGTTTGAATCAGTATTCTACCCGACGTAGAGTGTCGGTTAGAAAGGATAATTTATTTAAATGATACCCGTACTACTCCGTTACTGTGGGGATGCGTCACGTGTTTCGTGTAAGTACGTACATATATATAACATAATACATGTGTCTGGCGGACGAAAATATCGATTGACTCCTCGTATCAACAACTTTGAAGACTATCGAACACCATACAGGAACTCTAGATAATGCTGTGTACATAGGTATGGGTATAATATGTGATTTAACGGACTACGAATTCCCTGATAATGTTAGTTAGTTTAAGCGAGATAGCGTTGAATAGGAAAGCGTACTTTTGTGTACATTTACAAAAGGTATTGACATATTTTTTAAATAATTTTATTATACACTCATATGATGTAGTCGGATTATATTGTGACGTCGAAATTAATTGTGAGGTGTCTCAGAATGTCGCAAAGTAGTGGTAAGAATCAACTTTCTAGATGTGGAAAACTTTTACATTTTATTAAAAAAAAAAAGAACTTATGGAATTATCGCAGAATACAAATCGTCTCCCTTATGGGAATTGAAATAATTCGATGATGTCACACAGCAACAACACAGCACCAGCGCAAAAAAAAATAGTCCAAAATCCGTTTCAGACGTTAATTTTTGTTGCTTTGTATTCGATTTCTAAAAAAAAAAGTTGAAATAGATTTATATTGTCACTCTATTGAATGATGATTGCTTAATAACTTTTATGTCATACATATCGTAGTCAAACATCATTATAATCCTCTGTTGCAATCAAATGGTTTTGAATCAGGATGTATTAAGAGTACGCATGCTTATACTGGGTGAGTTTTTTTTATCTTGAGACAACGGAATATCTCTAAAACACTGCATCAAATCAAAAAAAGATCTTAATAAGATTTGTTATAATGTAGAGGGCTCACTGAATGGTGCCGAACTCGATCTCCCACCTCACCCCCAGAGTGGGAGGGGGGACAACTTTGAAATCTTAAATGGGAACCACCATTTTGTATTGCAGATTCGGATTCTACGCCGTCAAGTATGTAGTTCTTGTTTGAAACTTTTTTTTTCGATTCGTAACAGATTGCGTTGTAATCGCAAAAAAAAAAACATGATTGTGAACACCTAGAAAAAATACACAAAAAAGAGAAGCAAGCAAACATGATTTTGTGTTTTTTTATTTTGAAATAATAGATAGAACGATAAGTTCCTTTTGAATATTTGTTAAAACTGAAAGCGCCACTTTAAGAGGATAATAAGCTGGTTGAAACCAGAAAATCAGCTTTTATATGGAATAAATACAATTCTGATAAAATAATTTTATAATATTTGTTAATGACGTACTGAACCCCCTTTAATTAGGTGTAACCTCCGCGCCTAACTATTTTATGACTTACGATTAATACATGTTAGCTATGTACAAATGCAGCAATGAAGAAAAATATTCTTTAAATCGAGAAATATTACTTTGTCGCTATTTAAAAAACCAGGCATTTCTTTTAGCTAAAACATTACTAAAAATAATATTTTTCAATGGAAGAAATATGTATTAAAGGGAAGAAGTTATTCTTTCTTGGATTTAAAAAAAACATTCTTCTCAGTGAAGGCTATTTGATTACACAGTTTAGAACTATTCTTAAACTCCTATACCAACAGAATCCTTAAACACCTCTCACATGGTTCTGAACTATTAATATAATGGAAGCCATGGGCGCAAACTCTTTTCAAGTTAATGGTGATAACTGTTTGTTTCCAGAATCATGATGACACTAAGAGGGAGAGTATGGCGTTTTGTTTAGTAGGTATTAAGTATTGATTTAGGGTATATAAACTGCCTGGTCTTTTAAAACTTTAGTCCTTAGGCAACGCTGTTCTAGAAGTAGCGTTGGAGATAATTTAGGTTCCAATTATTTTATCCAACAGAATGCCTTTGAAGTCATTAACCAAAAAACCAACAGCTTATAAGAGCTTTTTTTTCTTATGAATTCTATTAGCTGAAATTGACTGGACATTTCATCCAAGCACGTTATCCATTTCATTTGCTTCTTTTGCTACCTTTTAATGATTATCGTAACAATGATCTAATTACAATAGATACATCGTTTAACTAATTGGTAAAATTTAGCTAGTACTCTAATTTAATATGGAAACAACCATTTATGATATACATAAAGATAACCTTGAACATATGGTAAGCAAGTCCTTCAACAACTTATGAAAGAAACTGTACAACACTTATCCTGAGAAAACTTGTCAATATAAAGAATTCTTGTCACTGTTCAAATATTATTCACTAGAAACTAGATATGGTTATACAAGCATCTAAAATTGTCAAGCAAATACAAATATAACTCTGCTACACTTTTTCCATCCAACTTAATTTGGTAATGTGACCCTTAAGCATTAACGTTATATAAAATATCACTAACCAAAAGGAAAACTGAGGAAATGAGATCATCCCGCAGACAATATCTCGAAGTGATTTCCTCAATTTTGATGGCGCATTATTTAAAAATGTATCATCAGCAGTTGACTCAACTCTCTATAAACAATCGGCTGGCATATTATATAGAATGGAAGTAATTGTAACGGGTATTTATACACATATATATTTACGCGAGTTTCCTTAGGATTTTAATGAAAACTTCGCTGAAGTTTTTATTTTTATATTTTTTTTTTCTAAAACAAAGTGTGTTTCATCGTTAGCCGTTTCCCAAATATACTTTCTTCATTTCCTCCAACGCAGTGTAGTATTAAATAGAAAAGTATATTTATAACGGAAATGAGCGATGTATCATTATTTGAGCTGTTTGGAAAATCTATATTTGTATTACAGTGGGAAACATAATTTGTATGAAGTATTAATTTATATAATTAATGTTCTTTGAAATAGATAATAATGATTAAATTAGATGGAACGCGTCAGTCAAAAAAAAGGGATATAATTAAAAAATCCATGGAAGGGATTCCATGATTTTTTTTCTCCAACCGTCTGCGTATTAGAAAATGTATTTTTAAACAAAAGCATCCACAGTACATTAGTGTATCTATGTGCAGCATAAAACGTCTACTACTACAACACACGATATATACATGTAATTTCATAAACCACTACCGCATGCATTACTTCTAACTAAATTATTGATTGTGTCCGATACATAATTATGTTGTGAGTGGGGTAGGGGTGATTAGCGCGGACTCCCCTGATTGGTTGCTTTAGGGTTGAAAAAAATGACTCACGCAGGGTGTAAAGTATTGACTAAACAATTAGTGAGTACCCTTAAGTGTATTTTTACTCGGCTGCCTTTGTTGTGCGCGTCGATTGGAAACGAGACACCTAAAAATCTCGAAATAATCACTACGACTTTGTGTGTCTGTAAACGTTAAACACCAACTCCTTTTCGTCTATATACGGTCATCATAAAATATCGAAGAATCATCATTCATTTGTCGCTGTGTCCGTAAAAATATCAACTATTTTTTATGGATTATTAATGACATTGGACGGAAACAATGATAGCTGGTAGTAACGCTTGAATATTCTAATATGAATTTCTAGTTTTGTCAAAGGAAATCTAATTAGAAGGGCTAGCCGCCTGGAATTCTAATACCGTGTATTCAAAGGTATTTCCTTCTACAAAACAGATAATAATTTATTTATTTATTGTGGAGATTTAATTAATCATCGTTCAACCTTATCTAAATAACATTAAATTACATATGCTGCAGGGCTGTTAGTTACAACTAACCACAAGCTTATGTGACTCAACCAAATATCGATTAACCTTAATACGTAGCATGCAGTTCTTTTATAACACTAAATATTAGCGTATTTGAACTCTGTGTAAAGTATTTGACCTTAGAGAGTTTCAGATATATGTATATACCTTGTTGATTAACGTTTTGCGACAGCAATTTGCGGGTTTCATACCCGTGACACAAATTTAGTTACTTTAACATGTAGCACATTGAATGAACTCTGCAAAGCATTTATAAAAATTTATGTGTTGCATTTACGTTTTGTATTTATCTATTGGATTGTTATATACATAAAATTATAAATGTTACTACCTTGCTCGTCCAGTTTTCCCAAGACTGTATTGCGTCCACGTACTTACTGTCCAGGCCATTACACCAAAGACATTCCTCCCCACTGAGTTCCGCGTGTTCACCGCATTCTTAATGTCTTCATACCAGGAGTTTCCAGGAGTTCATGATACTAACTATCGCCACATCCATTTTGCCCATTTCTATTTCGGTTGAGATTTCTATAATTCGATTAGTAATATTTTGGGTATTCCACATCTTGCTAATTGTTCACGCTACAAAGTTTGGATATAGGTACCAAAGAATCTATTAGTCTGCTGCTCCAACTTCATTAATAACTTACTTAAAACATGATAGATATCCATAGCATAACTACAATAGGTAAATATGTGCGAAAGAACGCTTTTTTGCTGTTTTGGACAGAGAGCGTCATTGCAGCCGTCAGCTGTTAAGTTTTTCTATAACACCCAATCAGAAATTTTGAAGGCCGATAGCTTCTATGACGCTTACGGTTTTCGCACAACCTGTTGTGGCTCTGTCATAATAAACAGACTGATCGTAGATATTTTTTTTTCATTTGTGATGGCTATCTGACATAGAGTCTTCGCAAACACTGCAGCCTTTTGTCTTTTTGTATTTAATCTCCTATTTCTCTTTACCCATTAAATTAAATTATATCAGCCATTCCAGTACACCTACAACCTGGACTAATTTATTGTTAAGTCTATGGCTGGTCGATTGAAGTAATCCTCTGGATTCGTTTTTGGCTTGCTAAAATTTGTCTGTTTTCTTGCGTCCAAAACTTAGCATTCGCACAAAATATGGTAAGAGGTCTCTGTCATACTACTCTACACTTCAGTTGATGTCCCAAGCGTTGATCTCCATTTTTCTGTAGGTGACCTCTCGGTGTATAGTTCTCTATTAGGGACCCTCCTACGCTGCGAAGATTGTCCCTACTGGGCCATAGTAGTTCTTCAACTTCTTCCTTTGATTATCCCTTGGTAAAGTTCCTTCCATGAATTTGCCTGGTGGTATTGCTCTAATGTAGCTTTTCCTTAACCCAATACCTTACCTGCTCTTGTACTGCGTTTTTAGATGCGTCTTCTCATTAGATTACAGATTATAGTGAGGGTTAGCCGTTTTTTATTGGTTAATAATATTGGAAAAGGTATATACCTATGAGAGACACGCCACCCTTCTAAAGCTGTATTCGGTAGAGAACCAACACATTCACAGTTAAGTACTGGGATGGTTTCCTCATCATTCGCTTGCTGTATATCTGTGCCTGAACGCTTTTCGACTGCAGCTAGTGCTTTTTTGCAAACCCTCCCAACCACTGCATTACGTATCGCAACCTTGGTCAGGTAGAGAGAACACTATTTCAGAACACTTTCTTACTAACTTATTTGTCACTAGTGATGCTATGTAAAATACTTAAAGATCCACACAGAAAATATATAGATCAAAATGGAGAAGAAGACAAAATAAATGTTCTCCCTAAATCCTAAATAATAAATAATCTCTGTGATAAATATTTATTGATAAATATCAACTTGACAGAGTTAGTTAGACCTAGTATTATCTCTGATCAAACCAGTTATAAGTTTTCACAATGCATATGCATTTCTGGCACATATTTAAATCAATTGCTCTTATATTGAGCAAATAGCAGTATTTTCGTACACTTTATTTGATTTTCATTTATACTAATTAAGGGTTTGTCAGTTTTTACAATATATTCTTGTGTAATCCAAATAAAGCCATCAGTCCAAGAGCAACAGCAACTTTCTTTGGATGTCTAGTCGCTCTGTTTCGAGTGTAGTTCTCAAACGCAACACCACCAATTTACATCAACGTCCTTAGAACTACTCCTCGTAGTTTTTTCGGGGTTTTAAGGGTTTAGAATTGTTTAAAGTGTTGCTTTAGTTATACAAATGTTTCTATATTTGTAGTTATCATTCAAATTTAATTAAAACTATAAACTTCTGACAACAGTTTATAGTTTTAATTAAATTTGATTAAAGTTCAACAGATATTTTTCTTTAATTGTTTTGAGGGGGCTGGTGCTGTAGTGGTAGAGGTATTTCTTCAGCAATTACCCTTTTCGGGAATTTGCTTGGAGGAAAAAAAGCGAAAATGAGCGATTATTTTTCAGAGCTCCACTTTATTCTATGTATAATAAACGCTAGAATAACCGTATTATAAACGTTGAATAACCATTTATAATGCTAAAATACTCTGGAAGGTTTAATATTGATAAGTAGACTAAACGATAAAATATTCGCAAAATAAAACGTTTAAATTCAGTTTATCGTATACCAAAATGGTCTTTCAATGGGGATATTTTTGTTGTTGTTAAGTATCATAAAACCTATAACAAATATACGAATACGTAGACTAACTTAAAAAAATAGAAAAATCCAAGAACAGTAATCATAAATACATAAGCAACAGCATAAAAATGTACTAAGAATGGTAGTAGCAGACACAAACAACATTTGTTGCTTCAGTTATGTTTATTGCTGCCATGCCATTAAACATCAAATGATTTATGTATTGTATTCACTATTTATGATTTCTTTCTCACCAAATTAAAATAAGGTAAGTAAGTATGTAAAGTTGATTGTGAGATTAGTATCTTTCCAGCAGGTCGACATTTTGATTTCTGAAAGACGTGAGTTGGTGGAAGAGTAGCTGCTGACGGAATACTATTGGTAGTAGCATGCAATACCTTGGAAATGGATAACTTCCTAAAGCGCTTTTTAATAAATCCCATAGTTTCGAAGGTACTGATGTAAGTTATTGAAAGGTAGTAAAAGAGACTGTACGCATGTCACAACATGAAACACGAAGGGACAGCAGGGATTTTCTTCAATGCGTGTTAAAAAGACAACTTAGGAAGGTAGGAATAGTATATTACCACCGATTTTTCTAAAACAATTAAATGATATTTTAAGGGTTAAGTGTGATGCCGGTTTAGCCCTATATCAATTAACAAAACTACAAATTTTAATTTTTACCTGGGTTTTCAAGTGACCTACGTGTCTTTATAAATCACCTCTAGGTACCTAATTAATTTAAACAAAAACAACAACAGAAACTTTTAGCATGACTATTTTGTGTTACCAAGTGAATTGAAACCTACCTTCGCAAAAATTTAAATTTTTGTAAAAATTATGAAGAACAGCCTTCACAATTTATATCCCCTTGAATTAATCGTTTTCAACATTAACTGATTAAAAAACTGGAATTAAAAGAGGAAATCATGCTACTTTAAAATCAGTCAAAACTGACTTAACTAAATTACACAATAAATTATTCAATTATTACATTTGAATGATTATGCAACTATGGTTAAAATTGAGGACCTTATTTAGCAACAGGGCTTTTAACAATACTTATACAGTTGCACCAATATTAAATTACTTGTATTAATTGAATTTGCATATGCAGAAACCAATATCTTAAAAGAGAAGACAAAGTCTTTTGAATAATCTGCATAATGATAAATTACAGCAATCAACATATCTATTAAGGAAGGGTTATTAATTGTAAAGACAGACAAAAAAAACAGTGGTCCTACATATGTATCGATGCCAAAGCATTAAATCAACCGATCATAAAAGCACTGAATTAGTGACGTATGACCTTTAAACCTACACAACTTTTAATAGGTCAGACGTATACATATTCCTGCTGATGTTAATGGGATAATTTTGAGCATGCAATACAGCGCACGTTAGGCAAAAATAAGTCTCCTAACATGCAACTATTTGATGTTTTTATTGTATAACTGAGCATATGTTATGCATCCGTTTTTGGTTTTAATGTCTTATTGCAGCAATTATGAAGATTTTATTACTTTTTCTATAAGGATCTGCATTTATAATGCTTGCATGTATATTAAAATGTTCATTTTAATGTTTATGCTTTGGTGATGAATAAAATAGTGATGAAATTTTAGCTAAACTCTATAACATGGAGTTTTTATTACCACATATTCGTCTAGAATCAAATGAACGCGATTTTGCCTTAATACTTTGAAAAAAAAAAAAATAGGGCACATACCCCCATTCTAGTTGTGTGGCAATTTGGGGAAGATAGAGAATAATATCCTAAACCGGGCGGTTTTATATTTTTCTGCGTTGATTATGTTGATATTGTTTATAGACGTCTATATACAACCATAATATGTATGTATACATATACATATATAAGTTTTTGGCGCTCCCATACGGGGGGCTAGAAGATGAGGAAAAAGACACTCACACGCAAATAGCGCTGGAGCAACGCCGGAGAAACAACGTGCATGTGTGTGTGTCTATGTATCGTAAAATGCGCAATCGTTGCGATAAGGCAGACGCTAACACAAATTCATTATACAGTGTCTAGTATATAAAGCAGCAGTCCTGCCATGTATTGTAAATGCAGATGCTTAATTTCATAGAAACACCAACTGGCTCGCTACACGGTTGGGGATAAAAATCAATACTTACACAGAAAAGAATATTTTTGCTTATAAGGTTTGAGTAAGAGAGGCCCCGAGAACAATTCGAAACTTGCAAGTCCCTGTTCACGTCCGACCAACGCAACGCTGGCTGTTGCTGTTTAGTAGTGGTGGTGACTTGTTATCGCCTATACGGTTAACATTATTGTTAGTGCTATCGTGACGGACGCGAGATGGGACGATTTCGGGAATTCGAATTTCTTACCTCCTATGGGCTAAATCATTTTTAGAACACTGTGCTTTTTATTTTAAAAAATCACATTGAATGTATGTTTTAAAAACAGATATATAAATAAAAAAATTAATAACACTTTGCTATCATGAAAAATGGAAGAGACAGACCATTACATCATATGTCAGTATCGAAAATATAGTAAGCAGGATATGGGAGCGAATAACCTTGACCAAAATAACTACTAATTTCTACCGCATCTTATCACCTCCATAAAAATACATGCGATTGGTAAAAGCCATTAAATTTGCACTAAATAACGACATTCAAACGATTAATTAACCCTTTTAAATGCCACATCCCAAAGTGATGAAAAAAAAATAATCCCAAATAGGATCAATGATAAATAAAAGTTTAAGGACTTAAGATTGCGCCCATACACAAAACTATGTATATCCGTTTACTACATTAAAAAAAAATATCAAGCTTCGAAAATTTGGATCTTATACCTACTGTAACTGTAGCAGCAAAAAAAGCAGCATTCAACAAATATATATATATATATATAAAAATTGAGCGGATGTTCACTAACAAATAAACTATTTTGTTTTATTTGCAAATTTTTTAAG